>VIAA01000070.1:0-376895 GCA_015776775.1 Magallana hongkongensis | reverse complement strand
TTATGGCAAATAAATGCTGAAATTACTGCTAAATGAAATTTTATTAAAAATTGTTTGTTTGTTAGGGAAAATCCTGCACCTTTGAGATTACAGATACCGAAACTGTAGTTATAGGATATTTTAGATTTATTCCAGCTACATAAATAAACAGAACGAAGACATTTTATTTTCATTTCAATATTTGGTGTTTTAGATTAGTATTTTATATCTTGACAATAAAAAATCTTTCATTATTTTACAATTGAAAAAAGGTATTAAATGTTAAGGAAAAAAGATAAATTCGGTTGGCATTTTGATTACATACGATACTCATTCTAATTGATATAACATGGGTATAGTCCACTAATGCATTTTCCATAGGCGGTTATGTTAACGTTCGAGTTTATTTTGCATTCTGTTTTTTTTTTAATATAAATTAATATTATTAAAAATGTCACGAAAATTATGAGGTCTTTTTAACGCACATTCATTTTATCTAAATAAGTAATATCTTTTAAAAAAATGAATGTGCGTTAAAAAGACTTCATAGTTTCTAAAATTATTCAATATCAATAGCTAAGTACAATGAAGATGGCATTCTAAAAATGTATGGAGCCGATATACATACCGTATATCGGCACATTGGATTCCTGTGCATGCTATATGAAAAAGAAACTCGCCAAAAGTCGATCTTTCTTTTCCCCTCTGATAAGAGAGATAACTTTTGTAGAAAATAATCTCACTTTGTGTCTGTTAACTCACAATTATTAAGGTACGTAAACAATAAGGGAAGCAGTGCTGGGCCCCAATTTATGTTGAACGGCGATATTTTTTGAATATTCAATTATAAAAATGGAAATTTGAACAGAACGAACTAAACCCAAACGTTTGGCAATTAAATAAGTAAAGAAAACTTTTACAAAAAGATGTAAGAAGGGAATCAAAATTTTAATGAGGGTTAGTATACCCCTTCCCTTCCTAATGGATTAATTTTTGGATCAGTACCTCTCACCCTCCCCCCAAAAATACATACATGTAAGCCCCGAGAACAAAATTGTATATACAGTGTACAGATATTTATTTTCACAACATTTTAATAGCGATTGTAAAAGCCCATGGATTGATTGTATTCAAAGAATTTTGAACATGTGCGGGCTACAATATGTCTGGCAGAACCATAATTTTGTCAATATAGAATGGTTATCTGCTACTGTAAACCAAAGATTAAAAGACCAATTTATGCAAATATGGTCAAATGATATAAATTGTTCTTCCAGAGGTCAAGTGTATAAAATTTTAAAACCATATTTTGGCTTTGAGAAGTATCTTGATATTTTACCTGTAAAACTAAGAAAAAAATTCATTAAATTTCGTACATCAAACCATCGTTTTCCTGTAGAGACAGGCAGATGGTATAACATTCCTTTGAATGAGAGGTTATGTCTTTTGTGTAATAAAGGTCTTATTGGAGATGAATTTCATTATATTTTAGAATGTTCGGCACTAGAAGAAATAAGGAAAAAATACATAAACACAAAATATTGGAAAAGACCAATTTTTTTTTAAGTTTTCTGAACTCATGACTAATTGCAATTGTAAATCGCTAAGAAAATTATGTGTATTTATTTCAAAAATTTTTGATGCTGTCTGCTCCTCTTAGTTGTTTTCCTATTATGATCCTTTATACTAAAATCTAATATAAGTAGTGATTCTATAGTCTGTTCTTTTTTATTTATATTTTTCCCTGTATGAAAATGTACCTGTTTGTCTGTACCTCTGACGATTTGTATTTGTATGTATTATATATATGTTCCTCTTGTACCAAATTATTTGGTCTGAGTGAATAAACTGAACTTGAACTTGAACTTGAACTAAAAAAAAAATCAGGCTCCCAATTAATTGGACAAGTAACTTTATTAAAAACATTTAAAAATCAATCAATTAAAAATAAAATCAACCAATTAAAAATCTAATTAATTATAAATATTACAAACTTATTGTTTAATTTTTTTGCACCAACTTGTAATCAATGCTATAGCTTTTAAACTATACTTATTTTCACAAGTAAATTTGGTCTTTCAAAATTCTTTTAATATTTATTATTTATTACACTAAACATGTACGCTGGTTTGAACAATAGTTATTATAAGAGCCGCCAAACGTTTTTTTCTATTCATTTAAGTTACACTAAGTTACTAGTTAAACATATTTATTTACTTATTATAAAGTTCCCTTTATTTTCCTGTTCTTTTCAAATGGGCTAGATCATGAAATCTCATTCATGAGATTTTTGTATCAATGAAGATGATAGGTTTGTTAATGTAGGTGCAATATCAATAATATTCTGTAAACCTGTAATACTATAATATTTATACAATCTTGTTTTTTGCCCCTGCTCTTTTTTTTCCTTTGCTCTGTCAGTTATATATTTCGACACAAAAGCAGTATAATATAATAGATGCTTAAAAAATAAAAAGTTGAAATAAAATATTTGTTTTTTTTAACCCTTCATTAGTTTTAGTGGAAAAAAGTGCACAAAATTGAAAAGAACATTGACCAATGGCTCAATCGGCTAATTTCTCTTTGTTATCAAAATATGGGAAACAAATATATAATTTTATTTATATAAAAAATCAGTACTACCATAAAGTTCATACGAAAAGACAATGTTGATAAAATTTTCTTTTCTGCATGAAGATTATTTAATATTTTATCTATAGACGTTGGCTCTATAAATAGATAATGCACATCGCTTTAGTTTATTCAATAGAAATAACAGGAAAAGTTATGTTTGTACATGTAAAAGCTCACATCGTCATTCAATGTTAATGTTTTTTCCGTATTAACAGCTGCATTCTCTGTATAAGGAACTCACCTGAAGCCGGAATGGCAAGGGGACGGTAAAACTCTGACTCACCCCCAATTTAATCTAATCTATAAACCTTCCTCATGCATTTTTGGCATAAAATGTTACCAATGTACACGTTCTTTGCAATGAACGAACTGCATCTACTTCTCCAACAATTGTGTCATTTGCTATAGATGTTCTGAAAAGCAAACGCATCAGTTTTTCCATGATTTTGACGTTGCACATTACAATAAGTGAGGTACATGTATATACTTTTCTCCATAGATACATATATATTTAAGTCAAAGAGCAAATGCCATTTGATATCAATATCAAAGTTTAATATACAAAATGTACAATTCTTCATAAAAGATAAACGGTGTTAATAGATGCTGCTTTAAATTAAAAAATAACAACAACAAAGTATGCCTACAGATGATTTTTTAAGGGACAGAGACTGGTCAAAGTCTAGGCCAAAAACAATGCAGATATATACAATTTTACTGAGAAAATGCTTCAAAGATAAATATTTTCATAAAGATATAAATTTTTAAATTGCATGAGCAAATGATATGTTCAAAATGCAAATTTGAAAAATTCAAAATATGTACGATAGAAATAGACAAAAAACTTTCAAAAAATGATCTTTTCCGGCAAATGCCGGTCAATGCTTTTGTTATTTGTAACAGTTCCCTTTAAGTGTCAAATGTACAGTGATAAGCAAGATACAGGGCTCCCAATTCTTTTTAATGTAAACAAGACTCATTGCCATGGTTTTGTTTACACAGATTCAATATTACTGTAAAAAAATCTCTTTCGAGCTGATTTGTCTATATCATTTTCAGAATATAAAAAACATTTCCTAACACATTCATTTTAGGTCTAAAACTGGACTTTTCAATTCAAATTTCCTAACACATTCATTTTAGGTCTAAAACTGGACTTTTCAATTCAAATTGTTTTCAAACCAAAGAATTTGTAAGCTTTGTAACTCGATTATAAAACTCAACGAATGACACTTCAATTTTGATTGCAAAGAAACTCAAAGAAACTCTCATCAGCTTGTTTTTTTAAAACAAGATTAGTTCAGGAATGTAGAATATTCACACAAATATTAGAGGGACAGAATTTTAAGAAAAGCTTTGGACAAGAAATGAAAATGCCCTACTGAAGCATTGAATACATTAAAATCAGTTGAAAATTATTTTTGACCAAAATCGCGATCATGCCTCTTTAAACGCGTCCAACCAAGCAATTAAGTGACGAAAAGAATAATGATATAACAATATATGGGATCCAGATAAAAAGCAAAACAATACAGATAATATAAGTTTTACAGCTCATTAAAACAATTAATTCTTTACAGACGAGCCATATTAATTTAATATTAGTAAATAGATAATTATAGAAGATGAAATTTGATTAGACTCCCAATTATACTTACAACGCACAATGCAAAACGTCGAGAAGATAATTCCAGCTAGCTTAGCGACACACCCAGGACACAAGAAAACATTAAAAAACTTTAGTAAAGAATCAAAATCCACTGTCATTTTAATAAAAACTAAAGAAATGTTATCCTACAGAACAATGTAAAATCCTGAATATTGCTTTTATTTAAACATTTATAAATGGTTTGGACAAAAATTAAAAAAACGCACGAGATTTGTTTGAATTATTAATGTAAAACTAAAGTAAATAAAAAGCAATGAAGTCAATGAAGGGAACTGTGATGATTATGATATGATTATGAAATCGATCTTGACGATATTGACGATATCCCTGCGAACGAAATTTTACAAGTTGTCAGTAGGCTGAAAGATAATGATACCCCAAAGTATGACAGGTTATGTAAGAAATAAATATGTACATCAGAATTACATGTTTTGTCATGGTATATTGCCTTTTTTAATTTGGTTCATGCATTATGCTTATTGGTATTATTAAACCAATATTTTAAAAAAGGCTACCAGAAATTACAAAGAAACTCAAAGAAACTCTCATCAGCCTGTTTTTTTTTAAACAAGATTAGTTCAGAAATGTAGAATATTCACACAAATATTAGAGGGACAGAAATATATGTAATTTGTTTATACAAATCATTTAATATCTGACAGCTTTTACTCAATTTGATTCTCATTAAGATGTGCATGTTTATGCGCCTTCACGTATGCCCCATTACAAATGTTATAAATGGATATGCACAAGCCGGTGTAAAGTAGAATTAATGACCCCCGTGGAATAATTGACCGGGGGTCATTTTTCAACGTAGAAAATTTTTAGCATATTTAGTCTAGCCGAAAATGTTTGTCTATTAACTTGTTCCGGACAAGTTGCATATTGCATCACATATTGCATCACAATCTAAAATGCAATGAAATTCATCGACTATACGTTTTGTTTTACAGCGAGGACAAAATGGAATACCTTCCCATCTTCCCAGTTTAACTGGTAGGGGTGCAAAACACAGTTTTATATGTAACGTTATAAGGACGTTTTCAGATGAGGGGCAAGCAAAACTGCCCCCTATAAAAATAAATTGTTAAAACATGTTACATATATATCTATATATCAATAGAAAGATAAAATCGTGAATTTTTTTAATATTAAAAAATAATGCACATGTAACTTAATGCTAGAATTTATTTGGCACTCAAAACATGCGGAAAATAGACAAAAGGATGCCTCTAAATGCAGTACACCCATGCATTTTAGGCTCCCCCTAAAACATACATGTAATGCAACTAAATCAGCCATTTTTATTTATGTACATTTTCAAGAACAAGTCCTTAGGCATCATTTCATAGTATTTTCAGGGAACATTCACCAGCTTTTTAAAGAGCTATGTTACCCGCTAAAAAATTCATGAAATTATGTATGTGTAAAATCCGGATGTTTTTGGAGTTACCGCCCTTTATTTTAGAGTCTCACAAAATTAATTTTTAGAATTTGTCTACATACTTTTATCATGTATTCGAAAGATAATTCACTATATTATACAACTGAGAGTATAAAAATTTGATTTTCATGTATACCGCATAAAAATAGCAGGAAAATTCCTACCCATCATGCTTTTCCCCAGAGAAAACCCCCCAGGATTTTATACGAAACTGTGTTTAGCTACCTAGATTGGTGATATGAAGTACGAAATTATACAAGAATTTTTTTGGAATTTCAGGGGTGAAAATATAATTAAGATTCAATTTTTCATTAAATTATGACTGAAGAATTTTTTGAAACTATGCAAGTACATTTTCTGTTAAAATGATTTTCAGTTATCAATCATATCCTTATATAGTGCACTGTATTGATTTTGTTGAAAGTATAATGATTCAACACAATTATTTGATTTTAAAACTAGAATTATTGTTTTATTTGTTGTTATTGTGTTAATTTGGTTTCCTCTTCTTTTTAAATATGTTCTATTGAAACTTTTATAACTAAAGTTTTTTTAGACTAAATTTTATGTGAAAGAACACTTGATTAAATATTTCTTTTCCTTTTTTTACACTAAAGCTAAATCTTCATACTGAATAAAATGCAATATGATATAATGCATGCTTGACATGTTCAAAATCTTTTTGAAGTTATATTCATAGTTGATTGTAAACAATTTGGTATCTGCTTGTGAATGAAAATAATAGAATATTTTTTTAGTTAAAGTATAGAGCAATTGGGAGTATTTAAAAGAAATTTATATACTGTACATGTTTTCATAAATTCATTTCATACATCATACATAAAAGACGCAGTAACACATGGAAACAGATAAATTCAGGTGATTTTAATTTTTTCATTATGAACTATATATGCAAAATAAATGTGAAAATTATATACTCAGTTTTTGTCTTCTGTTATTTGTCATTTTTATCACAGTGCAGTGCTAATGCTTGCATTTCTGATCCAGTGTTTACTTTTCTCTTAAATATTTAGGAACATCACAGATACCGGGTACATACAGGTATACATTGAAAAAATATGTGTCACTAGTCACCCGCAAAAGTTAATGATCATCATGGCATACACAATTTATACAATGAAATATCATAAATAAGTTGGTGGCTTTCAACTTAAGCACGTAATTGCTGAAGAATCCATAAAAACAATTCAACAGCTTCCTCTGTTTCACAAGGTATTGATTTTCCTCCTTGTCTCATAAGGTCCATTAAATGAGCTAGGGTATCCTCTCTACATCCAAACTTGTTGGGTAATTCACAGAAATTTTTCATTGCTTCTATGTCATCTATTTCTACTGGAAACTTGTAATCAACAGCATCTACAATAAAGTTTAAACAAAGTTCATTTTAAGCATTAAAAAAACCCTGATAACCATCATTAACATGAGAACCATATGGTTCACAAATCTTTGAGAAATGCAAAGATTTTTTTAATCTATATAGTTTGTATATGTAACATTTTAACAGGTATGCAGTACCATACATATTAAGAGAGGTATATAGCTCACTTAGGGATTTTCCATGAAAGACTAAGTTATTCTACACCACATCAATAAAATCTGAAGGTGTGTTGAGG
Source organism: Magallana hongkongensis (assembly GCA_015776775.1). Lineage (NCBI taxonomy): Eukaryota > Metazoa > Mollusca > Bivalvia > Ostreida > Ostreidae > Magallana > Magallana hongkongensis. Next base: position 369,535 of record VIAA01000070.1, on the reverse strand, counting down.
ATATACTGTAAATAGGAAAATAGTATGCAATAAAACATCTGTCATTTGAACCAATTTAAACCAAAGAAACCTGATAAAAACTTTATTTTACAGATGTAGTACACATTTACATTAATTTAATTTGGTCTTTGTACTGAAAATTAAAGCTCCTTAATTCAGTTTTATATCAATTGATGTATATACTTTTAAACAATGGTCATGCTAAGTATGTGTATAATAATAGAAATTTCAGTAGTTTTCCTGGTCAATTAAGCCATATTTCAATGAAAATAAATGATGTACAAAATTTGTTAAGAAAACAAATGATATTAAAAGGGTATCGTACATGTTATTTTGCCTCAATAAAATTTGCCCCTGACGTCTGAGGTGGGGATGATTGTATTATGACTATACGACTTTTACATCGCTTGTAATAGAGGTCATAATGTTTTGGCAAATCAAAAATAGACCTGTGAACATTTCGTTCAGTTCCCTTTTTTAAACTTACCCATGATGCATTTGGTTTGGTTTTTTTTGTATGACCTTAAAGAGGTTATTTTTATATACTTTGAATATTTCTAACTTTGAAAGGAGACTGATTCTGCTTGTGTAATTAGGCAAAGGTCTATAACCTTCTGAGATAATTGGTTTACTAGTATGAAAAATTATTTGATACTGTAATAGCCAAAAAAATCGGACCCTGTCGCTTTAAGTAGACACATATTTCAACTAGTGACTTTTCTGAAACAGCCATGTATAAAGCCACATACCGTATATTGAAAGAACATGTTGTAAAAGTGTTATATGTGTGGCCTAGTGGTAAAATGTGATCGCTGGATCGATTCCACCAGTAGTAATTATTTCTTTACCCCCATCAGATAAACAAGCTACACATATATGCAGGTATTGTTGGCCCTGTGTAAACTCACAGGGCTAACAAACCTTTGCAAGCCAAAATTAGGACAAAATATGTATTTACTTTCGATCAGCTTCATTGAACTATATATAGGTTTATAACATTGTTTTACCATAAAGCTCTGGATTGAAGAACATGATATCTGGCTTTCCTGAGGGACATTCTACAACATTTTTTGATTGATGTCTGATATTGTGAGTATTCCAATCTTTTCTGATGTGATCCAAATCCCTTTGTAATATGGCCATAAAGCAAAATCTTAAACATTCTCTGCATAAAAGAAAAACATAAATTTCAACTTCTAAATAATGTTTTCTTTAAAAAAAGCAAGGAACAGGTGTTTTATTTATTTTCTTTTTACCGTATATAGATTATATAGCAATACACAGCCAACTTTAAATAAGCATAACTATCATCTCTTTAAACATATTTTATGAAGATATTAATTCCTCGCGTTTAATTGGGAATCTAGCTACAGTAATCTAGCTTAATATGGCACAGGAAAAAATTATAACTATTTTTGGTGGCTAAATCTTTCATTTGCTGTGACTATGTTTGGGTTGATGATAAAGATTTAATTGATCAAAATATATTACAATTTTGATATATATGATGTGCTGTGAGTTTTAAAAGTCAAGAGGAGAATACACAAGTGCTCTTCAAACAAAAATTCACATCTTAGAAAGCCTGGTTGTCATTTCAAAGGCCTAGCTTATACAAAATCATTTGAAGAAAGTTTATTCTAATCTAATATATTGCATGTAGAATATTTTCTAGAAGATTAATGGAAATCCCAAAATTAAATTACCTTACATATGCATGGGGTTTCCACATGTGAAATATCTCTAAATCTTTGAAAAAGTCTATCCAATATCCAACACCCAATTGACGAAGTGATCTCCACCATCGCTCTATTCTCTATATTAAAAAAAAGGTTTTACTGCACAATATAACTATCAATATAACAATACAATATATATATTCCTGACAATACATGTAAATATAAAACTCCCAAATAATAAAGGTACCAGATATCCATGAAAAAATGCAATGGTACACATGTTTAGGGAAATTCTATTGTCAACGGAGTTGCAATGTGACAATTTTTCCAGTACATGCAATATATGTACAAAAGAAGTCAAATTTTAAAACTGCACAATTCTAATAAAAATATGAAAATAAAATAATAAAAATGCATATAAGCCTTGTTTTTGGAACACGTATACATGTATAAAAATATTGACAACTAAAAAAAACACACTCCCTCAATGCTAAATTTATTCATTGACAGTGACTATAAAACCAATACATTTGACAAAGCATGGCTCTTTGTTTTACATGTTTAACTACCGGTATTTGGTATAGCAGAAGCTTTTACTGTGACACTGTTTGATTTTTGCTTTTGAAGTTATCTATTCATACAAATGCAGTATTAACATTGGCGATTTGCCTGCCTACAGCCTCTGGGACTCTGCTTCTAGCAGAGCATGGCTAACAAGAGGCCCATTGGCTACATTTGCTGATCAGCAATTCTCAAATATTCCAAGATTTGACAATCCATATAACAATAATTCATGTAAAGAGAAGATGCAGTAAAGGAACAATGCATCAATCTTGTTATCCGATAAAAAATAAACACACCAAAGATAAGAAACTTGGAAAAGAATAATGATTAAAGATTTTACTATAAATAATAATGAAATCCAAAAGTAGGGATGCCCCATTAATGGTACAGGCCATGCCGGGGTTATGGTTTTTAATAATTTAGAATATACATGTACACTATATATGACTGTATATTATTATAATGGCAGAATATTTACCTGGTTTGATGTGGAACTTCCAATGATCACACTTTTATCTCCAGCCAATAGCATCATCATCATTCCAACGAAAAGCCTTCTGCATGTCTTCAATGTGACCATTTTCTGTTCCAGCATCTATTCTAATGCATCTTGGTACTCCTGAATTGGAAAATTTTGATGAATTTAACAACAGTTAAAGTTCTAAAAGATTAATTAAATCCAATTTAAAACTAGAGGTACTCTGATCAAGTTCACAAATGATACCCCCTGCTAAGAACATATACCTGGTAACTCAAATATTTCTTTATTAGATAGTAATGGATGCATGGTCTTTCTAATAGTGACCTGAAACTTGCACATATGACCAAAGCTCAAGGTCATGACATATTTACAGTTCACAAGCAATCTTTGTGTCAATTTTAGTTTCTAATCATATTTCATCACAAGATATATTCTAGACAGGAATTCCTAATTTTTTAGTAAATGACCTTCAACTTGCCCAATTGACCTGAGGTAAAAAATCATGACACACCCTCATCTTTGTGTGAAGTAAGAACATCCAACGTTCCTCCATAATAAAGATATGGACTGGACAGATTGCACAGAGATGGATGGATGGACAGATGGATGGACACTTCGTTTGTGTGTGTGTGTGTGTGGGGGGGGGGGGGGGGTATGATATTAACATTTCACAAAATCTGCATTACACCTCCTACCAAATAGAAACTGCAATATATGCCAGAAGATAGATTTTTTTTAAAGAATTGTTACCGTTATTTAATTTGCATTGTTTTAAATTTTAATAATCTATAGAGACGTTGTTTAGAATACATGTATTACAGTCTAAAGATAGAATGCAATATATTGTATAAGTTGGGGCTATATGAACCATGTACCGGCCGTATATCATATCATGGATAGTATAGTAGTAGGACACTTGATTATACATGTATAGTGTTGCAGGGTCCTGGGTTTGACTTACTGGTCAAGCCACCAAATTTTTCTTTCCTTCTACATTTACTGTACAAATATATTGTATCCCACTAAAACTATCTAACCAAGTTTATGAAGTAAGAAACATATATATGTTTACTGGCTGTGGGGCACATTCATTTGTTGATTTTTCCCATATCATGGATAACATGCCACATTTTGATTAGTTCTTTTACATACATGTACTTAAGAATAAAATCTATAAAAATTTGCATGCACGTGTTTTTTCCTAAAACTAAAGAACCATGTTTTTTTCATTTGTGAGCTGAGAAAAGTCAAATTAATTCATGAAAATGAGAAAAGTTTGACAAATTTGCACTTGACAATTATGCAGTCATTAATGATAAAATTCTTACAGTTTTAAAGTCAGTACCTGCTATTTCCTCAACATAGTCCAGAAAGTATGAGGCAACTACCTTTGGATTGTTATTAGTACATATGAATTTCAATTATCAATTTATGATGTCAGCATGAACTGATAATACATGTACTGAAATTATAAAAAATTCTTGTTTATTCACCCACAAATTGCTCCATGAATGCAAAATCCAACTTATCATATCCATCAATATGAACAAGAAAATTGGGTCCTTGGTTATAATACTGGCGTCTGGATAAACAATGCTGTGACCTAAGGGACACTCCCTCTGGATCTAAAATTCTAAGGGCACACATTGTTGTATTCCTGCATAAATAACAGAAAAATGTTGTATGTTATTTTTCTTTTATTTCAACAAGTATTTTTCACTGTTAATGTATTAAATAAGAACTATTTATTAAATATGCCTTTGCCCGTTTCTTGTATTTTTGTGTATATACATTCCAACAAATATTCCATGTTTTAAAAATAATCTCCTAGATAAACTACGGCAACCTAAATTCTTTGAGCCTTCTTTAATCTCCATCTAAAACAATAGTAATAGATTACTTAAACCCTGACATGCATACTAGTACCTAACATGTGTGTACGTCTTAATAATATAAAAGCTCTGGTTAGAGTGAGAGTACTCTTGTATTCAATTATTATTAATTTGTCATATGTTTAAACCACAAGACATCTTTTAAATACCTGAATTAATTATTCAATTTTACCTGGATAACAGGAATGATTTCATCTAAACTCCAATTTCCAACTTTTTTAAGATCTAAATTTCTTAGACGCCTTTTCAGTGTACGGTTACTAAATAAAAAAAATGAATATATTATTGATGTACATACTTATGATCATCTGATCTGAGGCATGTAGCATAGTTTTAAGTGGGTGGGGGAGCCTTCCGAAATAGTATTGACAAAGGTGACATCAGAGATGTATGATATACCACAGGCACCTGAATTTTTAACAATTATCGGTAGTCGCTTAATTAATAAGTCAAATATTGTTATACAGTCATGTATAACTTTAATTTTCTTTTAAGTTTTGGAATTCAGCTGTAATTCATAATAGATGGCTTCCCTTAATGAATCGTGAATTTTGGCCTAAGAGATACAATCTGTGTATTTAGGTCAGTAAGGGGGGGTTGGCTAGACGGGGAAGATGAGGACACCTAGTGTGTTAATAGCCTTTTGATTACAGCAGCAGGGTTTATAAACCTAGCGACAATTAGCTTTGCAGTTCTTCTAAGATCCTGAGGATGTTAGAGGCACAATTAAGAGCCGACCCCGTGAATTGGTAAATTTTATAATTGGTTAATTTGAACAGGTGATTTTGTGGTTAATAATTAGATTAGTTTTATTGGTAAATTTGGGTGAAATCTGGATTATCTACGGTGCTCCTATGGAATTCTTGAAACTTACTTTTATTAATTAGGAATTAATTTATATTACTACTGGTGATGTTTTTACACGGAGTTACAGGTGTTTAGAATCTTACAGTTAAAGAAAGCTATTGGTGGCATAGATTCACCATAGTTTTAGGACAATGGGAGTGCTGGTGATAAAGAATTGTTGGTGGTGCGATTCACCACAATCTGTTCACTAAGTTTATCACATAAAACTTCACCAGTAGTAGTCCTATAAATAATTGGGGGGGGGGGGGGGGAGGGGGGGTAATAAATGGTTTAACAGGTGTTTGAATTACTTAAGTGTTGCACTACAAATTACGCTATTGGCTCGTAAAAATCCGAACCCATGCAAACTTTGATGACGTTTCGAGCCGCGTCACAATATCGAAAAATTCTACCCCTACTATATATATAAATACACAAAGTGTGCAATACAATTTTGACTCTGGCTTCGATTTGCCACATAAATCAGATCCAGTTGCGTGTAGCATTGAGTTCAAATATGATATACATACACGTATCTCACTATACATTTCCTCCTAAAAGAATTGGTAATGCTATCATCTACAATTCATGCAAATCTTAAGTATTTATATATAGTAGGGTAGATTTTTTGTTATATTTTGCTCATTGAGCAACTGATTAATAAAAATTCAGGTGCCTGTGGATATACTTCCGTGTCTGACATTATTCACAGTTAATATTGAATATTTACGAGATGCTAGTGCTGACTATAATTGGAACATTGTCTTCCTAGTCATTATGTACTCCATATCTTTATTTCTGTCACCTAATAGTCTGCTTACCTTAATTCAATACCGTGGTTTAAATACATCAACATCTGGATTTCAATATATGACAGTCCTTGTTGGAAATATTTTCTCAGAAGCTGGTCTTCTGCCGGAGACGCCATTTTTTATAGTTAAAATTATCTTTAAACGATAGAGAGCTCTACAAACAGTAAAGGCGAAGGCGAGAGTGCGAAGTTGCGACGGCGAGAGTGCGAAGTTGCGACGGCGATAGTAGTATCGCTCCTTCGCCTTCGCACCTTCGCACTCTCGCCGTCGCATCTTCGCACTTTCGCTCCTTCGCCGTCGCACTCTCGCACTTTCGCCTTCGCAACTTCGCACTCTCGCGCCTCGACCTAAAGGCGAAAGTGCGAAGGTCTAAGTGGCCCCATCGGAACACCATAGTATCTACTTTGCAACTATTTACTATGGATGTTTTTGAAAGGCAAAAACGCAAGATTTTTTTACGTCAGCAGGCACATATTTGAATTGAACAGATTTTGTTAAAAGGAATGGACACAAGGCTGGCTTTATGATAGATCTTACTACGCTCCGACCGTAATTATGAGCTCATAATATTAGAAAAAAAGATTCCCTATACCTTACATTTATTTTCAATTTTTACACTTTAAGACAACATTTAAAAATCAGTATTTTTATGCTTTGTTTTACTACACGGCGCAACCAATACCGTTTATTGCTTATCTTTTATGAAATTATTGGTTTCAAAATTGATTCATAATGTCATCAGAGACAAAGACAGTAGAAAATGTTAATATAACTTGTTGATTTCTTGTTTCGTTTTTATCATTTGCTCATGCAATTTGTAAAAATATTTATCTTTGAAGCATTTTCTCAGTAAAATGGTATATATCTGCATTGTTTTGGCACAGACTTTGACCAGTCTCTGTCCCTTAAAAAATCATCTGTAGGCATACTTTGTTGGGTTTTTTTTTTAATTTAAAACAGCATTTATTAACACCGTTTATCTTTTATGTACATTTTGTATATTAAAGTTTGATATTGATATTAAATGACATTTGCTCTTTGATTTAAATATACATGTATCTATTCAATTTTGTGCACTTTTTTGCACTAAAACTAATGAAGGGTTAAAAAACCAATATTTTATTTCAACTTTTTATTTTTTAAGCATCTATTATATTATACTGCTTTTGTGTCGAAATATATAACTGACCGAGCAAAGTAGAAAAAGAACTGGGGCAAAAAATAAATATTTTTATTTTATTTTTTTTTTTACACCTACATTAACCTCATCTTCATTGATACAAAAATCTCATGAATGAGATTTCATGATCTAGCCCATTTGAAAAGAACAGGAAAATAAAGGGATCTTTCTAGTAAGTAAATAAATAGGTTTACACAGTGTAACTTAAAAGAATAAAAAAAACCCGTTTGGCAGCTCTTATATAACTATTGTTCAAACAAGCATACATGTTTAGTGTAAGAAATAATAATAATAAATATTAAAATAAAAATTATTAAAAGCTATAGCATTGATTACAAGTTCGTGCAAACATAAACTTAGATAATGATACACTTCTTAATCAGTCTATACATTCATATCTGTGTCCGAGTTCCTTCGGGGGCCTCTGGGAGGAGTTAATGCTGGACATTCGGGGGAGACTTGCAATATAACTGTATATGTTATATGAAGTCTTCACCCATTGCACAGATATCCTTACTCCCAGCCGTGTATTACAAAGAAAGGAGACTAACAGGCTAGGTTCCATTACTAACATTGGGGAATATGTAAATTGCATATTTTGTAAATAAGAAATAAGAATCTGCACAATTGCCCCACATAAAGTTTATGGCAAAATAAATGCTGAAATTACTGCTAAATGAAATTTTATTAAAAATTGTTTGTTTGTTAGGGAAAATCTTGCACCTTTGAGATTACAGATACCGAAACTGTAGTTATAGGATATTTTAGATTTATTCCAGCTACATAAATAAACAGAACGAAGACATTTTATTTTCATTTCAATATTTGGTGTTTTAGATTAGTATTTTATATCTTGACAATAAAAAATCTTTCATTATTTTACAATTGAAAAAAGGTATTAAATGTTAAGGAAAAAAGATAAATTCGGTTGGCATTTTGATTACATACGATACTCATTCTAATTGATATAACATGGGTATAGTCCACTAATGCATTTTCCATAGGCGGTTATGTTAACGTTCGAGTTTATTTTGCATTCTGTTTTTTTTTTTAATATAAATTAATATTATTAAAAATGTCACGAAAATTATGAGGTCTTTTTAACGCACATTCATTTTATCTAAATAAGTAATATCTTTTAAAAAAATGAATGTGCGTTAAAAAGACTTCATAGTTTCTAAAATTATTCAATATCAATAGCTAAGTACAATGAAGATGGCATTCTAAAAATGTATGGAGCCGATATACATACCGTATATCGGCACATTGGATTCCTGTGCATGCTATATGAAAAAGAAACTCGCCAAAAGTCGATCTTTCTTTTCCCCTCTGATAAGAGAGATAACTTTTGTAGAAAATAATCTCACTTTGTGTCTGTTAACTCACAATTATTAAGGTACGTAAACAATAAGGGAAGCAGTGCTGGGCCCCAATTTATGTTGAACGGCGATATTTTTTGAATATTCAATTATAAAAATGGAAATTTGAACAGAACGAACTAAACCCAAACGTTTGGCAATTAAATAAGTAAAGAAAACTTTTACAAAAAGATGTAAGAAGGGAATCAAAATTTTAATGAGGGTTAGTATACCCCTTCCCTTCCTAATGGATTAATTTTTGGATCAGTACCTCTCACCCTCCCCCCAAAAATACATACATGTAAGCCCCGAGAACAAAATTGTATATACAGTGTACAGATATTTATTTTCACAACATTTTAATAGCGATTGTAAAAGCCCATGGATTGATTGTATTCAAAGAATTTTGAACATGTGCGGGCTACAATATGTCTGGCAGAACCATAATTTTGTCAATATAGAATGGTTATCTGCTACTGTAAACCAAAGATTAAAAGACCAATTTATGCAAATATGGTCAAATGATATAAATTGTTCTTCCAGAGGTCAAGTGTATAAAATTTTAAAACCATATTTTGGCTTTGAGAAGTATCTTGATATTTTACCTGTAAAACTAAGAAAAAAATTCATTAAATTTCGTACATCAAACCATCGTTTTCCTGTAGAGACAGGCAGATGGTATAACATTCCTTTGAATGAGAGGTTATGTCTTTTGTGTAATAAAGGTCTTATTGGAGATGAATTTCATTATATTTTAGAATGTTCGGCACTAGAAGAAATAAGGAAAAAATACATAAACACAAAATATTGGAAAAGACCAATTTTTTTTTAAGTTTTCTGAACTCATGACTAATTGCAATTGTAAATCGCTAAGAAAATTATGTGTATTTATTTCAAAAATTTTTGATGCTGTCTGCTCCTCTTAGTTGTTTTCCTATTATGATCCTTTATACTAAAATCTAATATAAGTAGTGATTCTATAGTCTGTTCTTTTTTATTTATATTTTTCCCTGTATGAAAATGTACCTGTTTGTCTGTACCTCTGACGATTTGTATTTGTATGTATTATATATATGTTCCTCTTGTACCAAATTATTTGGTCTGAGTGAATAAACTGAACTTGAACTTGAACTTGAACTAAAAAAAAAATCAGGCTCCCAATTAATTGGACAAGTAACTTTATTAAAAACATTTAAAAATCAATCAATTAAAAATAAAATCAACCAATTAAAAATCTAATTAATTATAAATATTACAAACTTATTGTTTAATTTTTTTGCACCAACTTGTAATCAATGCTATAGCTTTTAATAATTTAAACCATTACATGCTAACCTAAACTATACTTATTTTCACAAGTAAATTTGGTCTTTCAAAATTCTTTTAATATTTATTATTTATTACACTAAACATGTACGCTGGTTTGAACAATAGTTATTATAAGAGCCGCCAAACGTTTTTTTCTATTCATTTAAGTTACACTAAGTTACTAGTTAAACATATTTATTTACTTATTATAAAGTTCCCTTTATTTTCCTGTTCTTTTCAAATGGGCTAGATCATGAAATCTCATTCATGAGATTTTTGTATCAATGAAGATGATAGGTTTGTTAATGTAGGTGCAATATCAATAATATTCTGTAAACCTGTAATACTATAATATTTATACAATCTTGTTTTTTGCCCCTGCTCTTTTTTTTCCTTTGCTCTGTCAGTTATATATTTCGACACAAAAGCAGTATAATATAATAGATGCTTAAAAAATAAAAAGTTGAAATAAAATATTTGTTTTTTTTAACCCTTCATTAGTTTTAGTGGAAAAAAGTGCACAAAATTGAAAAGAACATTGACCAATGGCTCAATCGGCTAATTTCTCTTTGTTATCAAAACTATGGGAAACAAATATATAATTTTATTTATATAAAAAATCAGTACTACCATAAAGTTCATACGAAAAGACAATGTTGATAAAATTTTCTTTTCTGCATGAAGATTATTTAATATTTTATCTATAGACGTTGGCTCTATAAATAGATAATGCACATCGCTTTAGTTTATTCAATAGAAATAACAGGAAAAGTTATGTTTGTACATGTAAAAGCTCACATCGTCATTCAATGTTAATGTTTTTTCCGTATTAACAGCTGCATCCTCTGTATAAGGAACTCACCTGAAGCCGGAATGGCAAGGGGACGGTAAAACTCTGACTCACCCCCAATTTAATCTAATCTATAAACCTTCCTCATGCATTTTTGGCATAAAATGTTACCAATGTACACGTTCTTTGCAATGAACGAACTGCATCTACTTCTCCAACAATTGTGTCATTTCCTATAGATGTTCTGAAAAGCAAACGCATCAGTTTTTCCATGATTTTGACGTTGCACATTACAATAAGTGAGGTACATGTATATACTTTTCTCCATAGATACATATATATTTAAGTCAAAGAGCAAATGCCATTTGATATCAATATCAAAGTTTAATATACAAAATGTACAATTCTTCATAAAAGATAAACGGTGTTAATAGATGCTGCTTTAAATTAAAAAATAACAACAACAAAGTATGCCTACAGATGATTTTTTAAGGGACAGAGACTGGTCAAAGTCTAGGCCAAAAACAATGCAGATATATACAATTTTACTGAGAAAATGCTTCAAAGATAAATATTTTCATAAAGATATAAATTTTTAAATTGCATGAGCAAATGATATGTTCAAAATGCAAATTTGAAAAATTCAAAATATGTACGATAGAAATAGACAAAAAACTTTCAAAAAATGATCTTTTCCGGCAAATGCCGGTCAATGCTTTTGTTATTTGTAATAGTTCCCTTTAAGTGTCAAATGTACAGTGATAAGCAAGATACAGGGCTCCCAATTCTTTTTAATGTAAACAAGACTCATTGCCATGGTTTTGTTTACACAGATTCAATATTACTGTAAAAAAATCTCTTTCGAGCTGATTTGTCTATATCATTTTCAGAATATAAAAAACATTTCCTAACACATTCATTTTAGGTCTAAAACTGGACTTTTCAATTCAAATTTCCTAACACATTCATTTTAGGTCTAAAACTGGACTTTTCAATTCAAATTGTTTTCAAACCAAAGAATTTGTAAGCTTTGTAACTCGATTATAAAACTCAACGAATGACACTTCAATTTTGATTGCAAAGAAACTCAAAGAAACTCTCATCAGCTTGTTTTTTTAAAACAAGATTAGTTCAGGAATGTAGAATATTCACACAAATATTAGAGGGACAGAATTTTAAGAAAAGCTTTGGACAAGAAATGAAAATGCCCTACTGAAGCATTGAATACATTAAAATCAGTTGAAAATTATTTTTGACCAAAATCGCGATCATGCCTCTTTAAACGCGTCCAACCAAGCAATTAAGTGACGAAAAGAATAATAATATAATAATATATGGGATCCAGATAAAAAGCAAAACAATACAGATAATATAAGTTTTACAGCTCATTGAAACAATTAATTCTTTACAGACGAGCCATATTAATTTAATATTAGTAAATAGATAACTATAGAAGATGAAATTTGATTAGACTCCCAATTATACTTACAACGCACAATGCAAAACGTCGAGAAGAAAATTCCAGCTAGCTTAGCGACAAACCCAGGACACAAGAAAACATTAAAAAACTTTAGTAAAGAATCAAAATCCACTGTCATTTTAATAAAAACTAAAGAAATGTTATCCTACAGAACACTGTAAAATCCTGAATATTGCTTTTATTTAAACATTTATAAATGGTTTGGACAAAAATTAAAAAAACGCACGAGATTTGTTTGAATAATTAATGTAAAACTAAAGTAAATAAAAAGCAATGAAGTCAATGAAGGGAACTGTGATGATTATGATATGATTATGAAATCGATCTTGACGATATTGACGATATCCCTGCGAACGAAATTTTACAAGTTGTCAGTAGGCTGAAAGATAATGATACCCCAAAGTATGACAGGTTATGTAAGAAATAAATATGTACATCAGAATTACATGTTTTGTCATGGTATATTGCCTTTTTTAATTTGGTTCATGCATTATGCTTATTGGTATTATTAAACCAATATTTTAAAAAAGGCTACCAGAAATTACAAAGAAACTCAAAGAAACTCTCATCAGCCTGTTTTTTTTTAAACAAGATTAGTTCAGAAATGTAGAATATTCACACAAATATTAGAGGGACAGAAATATATGTAATTTTTTTATACAAATCATTTAATATCTGACAGCTTTTACTCAATTTGATTCTCATTAAGATGTGCATGTTTACGCGCCTTCACGTATGCCCCATTACAAATGTTATAAATGGATATGCACAAGCCGGTGTAAAGTAGAATTAATGACCCCCGTGGAATAATTGACCGGGGGTCATTTTTCAACGTAGAAAATTTTTAGCATATTTAGTCTAGCCGAAAATGTTTGTCTATTAACTTGTTCCGGACAAGTTGCATATTGCATCACATATTGCATCACAATCTAAAATGCAATGAAATTCATCGACTATACGTTTTGTTTTACAGCGAGGACAAAATGGAATACCTTCCCATCTTCCCAGTTTAACTGGTAGGGGTGCAAAACACAGTTTTATATGTAACGTTATAAGGACGTTTTCAGATGAGGGGCAAGCAAAACTGCCCCCTATAAAAATAAATTGTTAAAACATGTTACATATATATCTATATATCAATAGAAAGATAAAATCGTGAATTTTTTTAATATTAAAAAATAATGCACATGTAACTTAATGCTAGAATTTATTTGGCACTCAAAACATGCGGAAAATAGACAAAAGGATGCCTCTAAATGCAGTACACCCATGCATTTTAGGCTCCCCCTAAAACATAATGCAACTAAATCAGCCATTTTTATTTATGTACATTTTCAAGAACAAGTCCTTAGGCATCATTTCATAGTATTTTCAGGGAACATTCGCCAGCTTTTTAAAGAGCTATGTTACCCGCTAAAAAATCATGAAATTATGTATGTGTAAAATCCGGATGTTTTTGGAGTTACCGCCCTTTATTTTAGAGTCTCACAAAATTAATTTTTAGAATTTGTCTACATACTTTTATCATGTATTCGAAAGATAATTCACTATATTATACAACTGAGAGTATAAAAATTTGATTTTCATGTATACCGCATAAAAATAGCAGGAAAATTCCTACCCATCATGCTTTTCCCCAGAGAAAACCCCCAGGATTTTATACGAAACTGTGTTTAGCTACCTAGATTGGTGATATGAAGTACGAAATTATACAAGAATTTTTTTGGAATTTCAGGGGTAAAACATCTAAATATTTTAACTATTTAAAATTTGTTTTAAAAATTTTATATCTAAATCCTTCTGATGAATTATTCATATCAGCATGCCACTTCTGAATAAATTGATCTTGTAATCTCTGTTGAAACCCATTTTTGGTTAACAATATTTAAAGACTGACTATGCCAAAAATAAAATGTGCTTTAAAAACTAGGTCAACACGTTCAATACTATTCAATACAAATACATGTACAACCATTACTCTTTTGGAAAAAATCAATATACAGTATACTTTTGTTTTATCTATATAAACATTTAATTTCCACTCTTTACAATAACTTTCAAACTCATTCAGTGCGTTCTGCAAATCATCGCAAGATAACAGTATCCGTCTGCATAAGAAGTACAAGCAGTTATATATATATATTTATATAAAAGTTTTGTTCTATTGATGTTGCAGACCAGCGATATTTTTTTCAACAAGATAATTTTCTAAATCATTTATGTTCAATGAAAACAAAAATGGTGACAAATGTACTCCTTGATGGACTCCAACATTACAAGAAATAAAGTCGGATATCGTGCCATTTATCTTCATGAGTGATTCAATACCTTTTAACATATTTGTAATATATTTAAAACATTTACCATTGATACCATAATTTAAGAACCATTTCTTCAAACTGTGTGAACTGCCTGTTTGAAATCTATAAAACAGAGAACAATTTTTTCTTACACTTAATCAACGTATTGAATAAAAATGTGGTCTAAATTAGAAACCCGCTTGGTTATTATAGATCAGTTCTATCTCTTCTGAATACAATTCTAAACATACTCGTACTCGAACAGAAATTATATATATTACTATATCATCGGCATACTTTAATTATTATCAAGATGATTGGTGGTCACATTTTGATTGATAGAAGCCCTCAGATTCTAGATATAAATATTTCGAAAGTTCCTCTTCTTAACACGTGTGTCTTAATAGGGAATATAACCACCCTTAAATGAGCCCAAATCCCATTATCAACTAACTCTTTTAGGAGTAATCTCTTTTTAACCTATTTGAACATCGTTTATTTAGTATTTAAGATTTACCATAGTCAGTTTCTTTTCACACACTTTCAAAAATGATCTTTTCCGGCATATCTATAGATTATTGTTATTTGCAATAGTTCCTTGGAGTGTCAGATGTAAAATAATAAGCAAGATGGTTTACAATCCATTTTAATGTAACACAAGACTCATGCCATGGTCTGGTTTACACAGATTCAAATAAATAAAAATGAAGTGCATTATGGTACAAAATGTAAAATAAAAATCATAGAAAGCAGAGCCAGGTGGTTTGGGATACCTGTCGATATTATCGTGGATAATAATTAAATTACTTTCTCTGGTTAATAATTTTCAATAATAATGGCCATAAAAAGGTGTTATATGTTATTTGGAAAGGTAAAAATTAAAAAATCTCCAGTGGGTTTCAAACTTTTGACTGAAAATTCGAAATTAACGCTTCAGCCCATTGTTTTCATTGTTTTCATTGGATTGGTGGAAGACCTATTACATGTAATATGTTATATGAATCAACTGAAATTAAAGGTAAATCACCCCACCATTGATTATAAAGTACTAAATTTTAATTCAAGGCCCTTGTTCTTGCATAGCAGAAGAAGACAATGGAACTACTGGTAGTCAGCTTGATGACATTCATATAATAGTGTCGGGCAAGTCCACTCTGGCAGAAAAGGTAAATTTCTTAAAAAATCATTTAATAAAAGTTTTTTTGAAATTTTGCAGTAGATTAGGATATGTTTTATGCATTTGAAGATTTTCTGAAAATGTCAGTTGATCTATTTACCTTAAAGTCTCAAGTATGATATGCACCAACATATAATACGCACCCCAAAGTTGGGTTCAAATGCTGAAATGACTGCATGCTTCTCCCGTGTATAATATGCACCCCCCAAAAATGAAGAAATTTTCGAAAAGTCATTGTAATTCATGTGTTAATAATCAAAATGCTTAAAAGTAATAATGTTTGCAGATCTAAACCAGACAACAACAAAATAAATTATTAATTTGCATAATCAATTGAGTTTCACACCTTTTCACATGCCAGATACTCATGAGTAGTTTGTATAAACACTCTGAGCCGTCAAATTGCTTTGAAATTTACCAATAGTACTGGGCAGACAGAATTTAGTCGCGTATTACCGCACGTGGCTTGGGTACCTGTAAAGTGTCATGTTTGATTACTGCAGTTCTTTTTAAAAGTTTATGTAATAGGAAGTTTGAACAATGTGCATAATAAGAAAAGGTTTTGCACAATTCTTGTGGATAATTTGATAATTGTATTTAAAGAAGTCATAAAAGAATGAATTGTCTTATGTATGCCTTATTAAATTTAGTCAAATCCATAAGTTGAGGAAAAGACCCCAAAATGAAAACATGTCTGCTAATTCAAAGTCTGTTGGTGGATCATGCAGTTTTTCCAGCTTACTAATAATTTAAGCTATAGCTACAGTTGGCTATTATGATAGACCACAAAAGCTATACATGCTATCATTTTTGTCAGTTTTGGATGACAGTGAAAATGCATGTGTTTGTTTACTTATAAAAGTTACCTATATTCTGAAAATTACAATGGTGAATTCCATCTTGTTACAAAGATAAAAAATTTAATTGTTTATTTTCTGGCAGAAAAGCAATGCCATTTCATGAATATTGGTGAAGGAAGAGTGAAACCGGCCTCATTTCGCACATCCGCATGAAATTAGGTGGCCATTATTGTTTGCTTAATAACATATCCATCTGGATTTTGTATATGCTTAACAGTGGTTAATTTGAAATATATTCGTGTAGTAAGTGTACGTATTATGTTTGTCATTCACGATCCCCTTACATTTGCATGTTTAATTTAAATAGGATAACACGCTTGCAAACTAAAAATTGTCCTAAGGGGAAAACACATCGGCCAACATCATTGTTTAAAGGAAGTATATACATGCTTTGTTTTCTTTTGTTTGTACTCGTATATAGGACAAATTTATGTTTCAAAGGATTGCTATGGTTCCACGAAGAAAATTAACTCCTCGAGCTAAATTCCTACTATACTTAATTCCGCGATCTTATGGTTTCGTATAAAATCGTGAACATGGAATTTCCATCCTTATTTCTTATAGTTTTCAACTCTTAGAAAATTATAGCAAGATTTTAAAATCCACGAAGGGTGCTTCCTGGGATTTTACGCGGATATTTACCGGGGGTATTCCTCGTGGTTATTTAGGAATCTACAGTATATATTGCATATCAACTCTGTATTTATGAATGCTTATGTAAAAAAATTGTCATGGATTTAATTACCTTGATTAATACTACAGTACCGACAAGACCCAACCCAACAGAAAGTAAACCCCAACTAAACCCTGGATTTACTTTCTGGGTTCACCTTGGGTTTACTAGAGTGGACCAAGAGTAAACCTAAAGTAAACCCAGAGTGGACACAGAGAGTAAAATCCGATCAGAAGTATACCCCTGAAGCTAACTGTGTATTCAGAATAAACATGGGGCAGGAATTAAAGGTAGTACGATAAATGACCATTCTGCTTCACACTTCAGTGCACGCAGTTGACCCCAAGAGCAATTCCCAATACCCAAAGCAGAGCCAGTGTAACCCCGGGATTTAGTTGGGGTTTACTATGGTGTTAGGTTGGGTCTGATCGGTACTGTACCAACGATAATAACAAAATTAAATCCCCAACGAATATTTCTGCATCTACAGTATTTATATTATTTAGTTAACGGTGATTAAAATAAGTTAGACATCTGAAAATACCATCAAGCAGTATAATTATTGAGACAGAATATCTGATGAGACATAAGCAGGAAAATAAATTGAAAATAAAATGAATGGATTTGATTTTGTAGCTGCAGGTGATGTTGAAAAAAAGGCTAATGAAGACACACCAAATAATGAAAACTCTGCCTGGATTCCCAAGAAAGATGATGGTGACATTGGAGAGGATAGTGAAGAAATGCAGTGTTATGAAGAGGATGGTGCCTATGCTTATGATGACAGTGATGAGAATATGGAAGACCCAGACTGGATTCCAGGGAAAAGCGATGAAGATGATGATGGAAAAAACAATGAAGATAATGATATAACAGAAACTGAAGATTTAGTTGGAGCATTTGTTGTTGGAATGCGTGAAAAGAACAAACAGGACATTGCACAGGATTGGATCCCTGGAACCAGTGAAGAAGATGATGACAATGATGATGATTTTGAAAATGAAGTCGTCGTTCCCAATATTGGTGTTACATGTAACAACAAAATTTTGCTTCAGATGGCTAGACAAACAACAAAAGGGCGTAGTGCAAAACAAAATATTTGTTATTATTGCGAGAAACCATATAGTAGAATTTCTAGACATTTGATTCAAGTGCATAACAAAGAAATGGAAATAGCTAAAATTCTATCATTTCCAAAAAAGAGCAAGGAAAGGAAAACATTGTGGAAAGAGATTGTTAATAAAGGAAACTACAAGCACAACTATGATGTTATGAAGAATGGTAATGGAGAGATAGTACCAAAGTACAGGCCAAGAAATACAACAAACAATCCAGAACCAGAGAATTGTTTTTCATCTTATGCACCCTGCGAATTCTGTTTAGGTTCCTACAAGAAAACAGACCTATGGAAACACCAAAAAAACTGTGAACTGAAGAGTAGTGAAAAAAGAAGTAAAGCAAACCCAATTCAGATGGGAAAACTTCTCCTACCAATTGTCGGAACTAGCAAAGGATTCTATGAGAACATTTTCATCAAAATGAGAGATGATGCTGTAAAACTTGAAATCCAAAAGGACCCTCTAGTTCTGCAGTTTGCAGAAAGGCTATATGAGAAAAATGGAGCCAATCTCCATCAACACCAGTACATTTCCCAAAGACTGAGAGAATTGGGGAGGCTGCTTATTCAGTTGAAGTCAGATCAAACAGAAATAACATCAATAAGGACTGCAATTAATCCAATCAATTGGGACACCCTTATTCATAAGTATAAAAACTTTAGCTGGCCTTGATGAAAAAAAAAATACCTACAAGACTCCCTCACTTCCTTTAAAGCTAGGTCATAGCTTAAGTAAATGTGCCAAGATCTTAAAGACAAACGCCATAATAGAAGAGAATGATGCTGACAGAAAAATTGCGGACAATTTTCTGACTTTATATCAGAGTGACTGGGAAGAAAGAATATCTGCCCATGCCTTAGCAACTCTGCATGATGAAAAATTTAACAAGCCACTACTAGTTCCTTTGGCAGAGGATGTAGTTCTTTTAAATAGCTACCTCTCTGTACAAGTGCTGCATCCCTGAAAGAAAGTTTGAAGAATGGAGTCGATGAAACCAAATACTCGGAGCTCGCGGTAGTCTGTTTGGCTCAGATCATATTATTTAACAGAAAGAGAAGCGGTGAGGCTGCTCGTATAACAATCAACCAGTACAACGAAGGACTGACCAACAAACCCTTGAACAAGGAGATTGAAAAATCTTTGTCCAAATTCGAAAATGAGCTATGTAAAGAGCCACACAAGAATTGAAATCAAGGGAAAAAGAGGATCAAAAGTACCAATTCTTCTCACAAGCACTTTGAAAGATTTAGTGACAATTCTACTGAAAGCTAGAAAGGCTTTGAAAATAGACTCTGAGTTCATTTTCATTAAACCTAGAAATTCAAAACCGATTAGAGGATCAGACTGTTTAAGAAATTTTTCAGTAAACTGTGGTGCTAAATGTCCCAAGCTCTTGACTTCCACCAGATTGAGAAAACACCTGGCAACAATGTGTCAGGTGTTGGAACTCAGCGAATCCAACCAAGATATTCTTGCAAAATTCATGGGACACGACATAAGAATCCATAGAGAATTTTATCGTTTACCAGACTCTACACTTGAGTTGGCCAAAGTTGCCAAAGTTCTACACTTAATCAACACTGGTGAGATTGCCAAGTACAAAAACAAGGATTTCGATGAGATCGAGTTTGATAATGCAGGTAATAATTTCATGTGTTCACAAATACAGATATACCAGGGATGTCAATTTTACTCAGAGAGCTTACCCGATTAATTTGGGTCTTTGGTCGAGCAATAGTCAAGTACTTTTTGATTTTTTAAAATGTAAACTTGAACAAACATAAATTTATTTCTGTAATGAACTAAATTGATTACATCAGAAGAAATACACATGTAAATCTCTTGAATACATGCATGCACATTATCCATTTAATTTGCCAACTCAGGATATATAATCGCCACTATTTACTAGTAAATTATATCAAAATGACAGCGTTAGAAAATAAAACGGTAACACAGACTAATCAAATGCACTTGTATTTTCATTTTCCTGCTCTACACTTTGAAAATTGAACACAACCTTGCTTTATGACATTGGTTTCAGATGTTTGGCATCATGATTTTACTTATAAACAAATAATCGACTAAGAAAAATTTAGTCCATCATCTGTATGTCTAAGTGATAGTCGAGTACAGGACTACTTGTGACATCACTAATATATACACCTCTGTTAGTAATAAAACAATTAGTGTAATGAGAGACAAAAACAGTGACAAAAATTTATCAATATACATATTGTCAAAATTTGTAGCTGAAGTTGATATCCAAGAAGATGACGAGTACAAGTCTGATGATGATGATGATGATGATGTTGAAATGGAGGATGAAGAGTTGGATGAAGATGTTTATGAATTCTCTGACCCTTGTATATCATTAAAAAAGAGAAAAGGCACTCAAAAGAAAGGTAAATTTTGAGAAATATCAATTTTTTATCTTCATTTATCAATTGTCTTAATTACACATAACTTTACATGGTTTTGGAGAACCATTTCCAAAATATTAGACCGTTTTGTTGATATGCATCTATTACATAACATTATGACTGTCAGACTGGTTTGTTTGCTGGTGGCCAGATAGCTCAGTTTGGCTGAGCGCCTAACTAGAGATTCAGGGGTCCCTGGTTCAAAGCCTGGTCAGGTCTGTTATATTTTCATTTACATTTGATGCCGTGACCAACCCCTGGAACTGACAGGTGAACTCTTACCAGAGAAATAACCTAGGTTTATCTTCTAGAGTGAAGATCAATTTATAGGGGATGGAATGTGACAGTCAGTCCTGTTCAAATGTAACAGAAAAAGAGATGACAGACCAGACTAGAATTTGAATGCCTGTGGATAGATGTTTCAGTTGAATAGATTCAGGTGTCATGGGTTTGAATCCTGGTCTGGACCGTCATATTTCTTCTTTTTCTGTTACAACACATTACAGACAGACAGATGGACAGACATATTAAATATGAAATTTTGTCTTTGAAATACTCATACTTTGATTTCATATTTAAGGTACTAGCAGCAATGGAGGACGGCATCATTGGTTAAGTAGTGAGAAGAATGCCATTGAGCGCCAGTTTTCTGAATATTTCAAATCTGGACAAACACCTGGTCGATTAGCCTGCTTAAATGCAATTGCCAAAGAACCAATACTTTCAAAACATGACTGGTCCAAGATAAAGCATGCTGTTAGAAATATGATAACATCACAAAAAAGGAAACAATACAAGACTTGAACTGAAGGCCTAAATGTTTTCATTAATTTTACATCATTTAAATTGCAACATTTATTTGCTTTGCTTGAATGTATATATGAGTTTCTTCCTGTTATGATTTAGTGTACTTATCTGCATATGTACATTTATGTAATATGATCAAAATGAATACAGTACAATTGAAAATGAAAATGCTTTGTCAAACTTCTAATTGCAATCCAGTGTAACAATTATTATGAAATTGAACTTTGGCATTTATCAGTTGATTTTAGATTCAAAGCACATAAATCTTATTATTTCAACTAGCCTATAATTAATTGTATTTTGTATAGTTTATTGAATTCAATATTGCATGCAGAATCATACTTGAACTCAAGTATATTAGATAATTTTGGTCTTGGTGATTATGCCACTAAAAAGTATGACTTTCTTTTCTTGTTCAGGGCTTGTACGTACCGTACATGCATTTTTGGGGTTTTTTTTTTCAAATAAACACGTCTATTGAAATTAAAATTTGTATACATGTATCTTAAAATAGATCATAGCAAACTAAATATTTTATAAAGATTCTTGATAAATATATATATATTTATATATATATAATTATATATATACATATTATATATATATTTATATATATATAATTATATATATACATATTAAGACAGATTAGAAAGAGACTTTAAATTTCTTTCATCAGTTAACAAGTCGTTGACATATAGAATTCCACATGTAATACAATTTTTAAAAAATAAGGAGTTTTCCTTGTACAAAAAATTGCAGTTGTTTCATATCAGTTGTTGTACAATTTTAATTGATGAAATATTTTTCTAAGTTTCCAGGCTTACATTCATTGACTTGTTGATAAAACATTGGTAATTTCCCAATTTTAGCATATTTTCTATCTTTTTTTCTAAAAATTGTAATGCGTAATTTACATCTATGTTTATTTGTTTACAGTAACAATCAAAAATTGTGTACAGAATGTTTTTTTTTTAAGAGTCGAGGAACCCATAAGGCTTTTAATGCCTTTATTTTACATTTTATATCAACAACTGCCAGCCCACCTTTTAAAACATTATCTATTAAAGTATTACGTTTAATTCTTTCGGTTTTTTGCCAAATAAAGTTATAGATTAAGCGTTGAATTTTTTTTTATGAAGACATTTTCGGGAGAATTAAGTATTGAAGCAACGTATGTGAGTTTAGATAAAGGAAGTGTGTTAATAATGCATGATTTACCAAATAAATTTAATTTTTTTCTTTTCCAAGACTCAAAAAGCTTTTGCACATCATGATAAATTTTCATCCAGTTCCTATTATAACATTTTACTTTATCGTGACCAATGAAGATTCCCAGACAGGTTTGCGAAAATCGACCGTCTTGGTTCTTTTAGGGACCATCTCAAAATACAGAAATATAAAAAAGTATCTTTCCAAAATTCGAAGCATATTAAATAATCGCTTTTCTTTTCAATTTGTAGCATGTGATTAATATTATTATTCAGTAATCTTATACATAAAATATAATAAATTCCACCGTCTATAAAAATGCATCATATTTGGTATATTAAAAATGTAAATTGGTACATGTATAATGGATTCCCTTGGAAAAATACCACAATTATTCTGTATTCTTGTAAACATGTACTGATTACCATATGCAGCTGCTAAGTTTTGTAAAATATGTTTAGTAAAATTTATTAAACCCACCCGTTATTTGATTTCATAAATTCGCTTGCAGGAAGTGAATATTCTTGTTTGTTCAAATCATGGTACCTGGGGGTAGGGTTGGGCCACAGAAGGGGGATCAAGTTTTACATAGGAATATATAGAGAAAATCTTTAAACTTTCTTCTCAAAAACTATGACGCCAGGAAAGCTCAAATTAAAATGGAAGCATCCTCAGGTAGTGTAGATTTTAGTTTGTTCAAACCATGGTCCCCGGGGGTAGGGTTGGGCCACAGTAGGGGGATCAAGTTTTACATAGGAATATATAGAGAAAATCTTTAAACTTTGATATATATCTGTATATTGCAATTCTTTAATGAAATGTATTTAATTAAGAAGTTGAATGGAAAAATTAGAAATTATTTCAGTTAACGTAAGGGGGTTAAATACCCCGAAAAGCGGGGAAAAATTTACTCTTGGTTATTGATATTGTTTTATTACAAGAAACACATTATATAGAAAAGAATGAAAAATTATACAACTGGAAAGGCGATTCTTTTCACGCTTTTAGCGACTCAGCTTTTAGTAAAGGTGTGTCCGTATTATTAAAAGATAAAATTAAAACAAATATAATGAATGTTAAAAAAGATGGGAGAAGAATTTTAATCAATCTTGAAATCGACAGTAAAGTATTTACATTGGTAAATATTTATGCTCCGAATGATGCAAATAAAAGATGTGAATTCTTTAAAAAGCTAAAAGTGTTTATATAAAAAAAACCCTGCATAAATGAAAATATTATATTATGCGGTGATTTCAACTGTAATATGTCTAACGATGCTGAGTGAAGTTTACGCCATTTACAAGATTTGAAAGAATACTTTAATTTAGATGATATGTGGAAAAGACAGGAAATACTTGGTGTGATGCAAAAAATGACCCTAAAAGCCGAATTGATTACAAACTCTTTCTATTATATTCCAACAGATTTCAAGGTTGGGAAAATCCCGGGTACTCATTCAAATTCGAATTCGAATGACTGATCACAGATTTCTGTTATGACTGTTATGACTGTTACAAAAAACAAAAAAGGGACCTGGAAGCTAAATGTTTCTTATCTCGAAAATGATAGCTTCAAAAAGGGAATTAGCGATATCGTTTATAACATAGATCCATCTTTAAGCCTACGTGGGAATTAATTAAAAGAAATGTAAGAGAATTTTCCATTAAATTTGCAAAAACTAAGCAAAAATCATTTAAACAGAAAATAAAGACAATAGAACATGAAATAGTTGAATTAGAAAAAGAACACGCTGACAGATTCAATTACAAAAAACTAAAAACATTAGAAGCAGAATTAGATTCCTTGTATGATAAAAAAAAAGCCTAGGAAAACATAATCAGGCGTCTGTAATTAAAGAAATAAAATCAGAGCCTCGAGGGATTAAAAATAAACAAAACGAATGCAATATTGGGTGGAATGCTTATGTTTTATCAAAATCTTTTTACAAGTAAAAATATTCCAATTGAAAATCTGTCGGAAATAAGCGAAAATCCTAAAATTTCTATCATCGTTATTTAAACGATGATAGAAATTTTTATAATTTTCCCTCATATGAAGAATGTAGAGAGGTAGTAATTAACATAAAAAAAGAAAAAATCACCTGGTTTAGATGGCTTACCTTGTGAGTTTTATCAATGTTTTTGGGACGTAATCGGTCCTTTTTTCTACAAAGCTCTAAATGAAATATTTCAAAGAGGTGAAATGGCATACTCTCAAAGACTTTCTATGATATCTTTAATTTACAAAAAGGGGGAAAAGATAGCTTAAAAAATTACCGACCAATTAGTTTAACAAATCATTGCTTTCATTTTTGCGAAAAGATTACAAACTATATTAACTAAACTAATTAGCGAACAACAAACTGCATACATATATCGGGAAAAACACTCGATTAATTCTATAGATGTGTTTGAATACTGTGAAACAGAAAATCTTGATATCATATTACTCTTCTTGGACTTTGAAAAAGCATTCGATTCCGTGGAGTGGAATTTCTTGTTTAAGGTTCTAGAAAACACGCTGGATCTAAAATGAAACATAAACAAAACAGAATGTATTCTATTAGGAACTCCAAAAAATCTTTATGGTATCAAAACTACAAACAAAGCAGTAAGATGTTCTCCTGGCATTAAAAAAATAATGGTACTAAACTGTATTTATTTGATTCCCTAATATAAAGTAAAACACCGAAGCCCTTTGAACATACAATAGTTTCAAAACTACATTTTATACTTCGTCGATCCGTTTATATAAAAAGCAACAACTAACCAACAACAGGATTAGATTTAAACCAAAAAACCTAAAAAAAAAAATACATTATAACTTAATTGTATTGAAGAGGTCCGTATATACGTGTTACATTTATAAGTTTGAATAATTCAGTTGGTTCCATTGCTGTAACTTACTACAAATTTTTAAAAAAGTTGGTTTTTTGTATCATTGTTCGATTTCATCTGTTGGCATGATATTTCTTTTCTTTTTCTTTCTTCAATTGTATAAACTTCATTTTTAAAAAAATTAAAATATTTTGTTGTTTTTTTGCATCTTTTAAAATTGTGTATTGTGTATTATATGCACATTTGCTATTCAAATCGAAGACTTTTATGATAAAGGATATCTTTTAAACTTAAAACAATCAACCCTAACACTAGCACGGGTTGCTTGAGGACAAGTGTTACTCTTTGTTTAAATGACAAAGGGTATATACATGTATATTGTGCGAACAATATCTTTTATAATATATAAAAAGCAATAAAAATATAACCTGCTCACTTAATAATACAGTAAGTTCAGAGAACGCTAAAAAACATGAAAGAAGTTTTTACTATCAAAAAATTCAGTGTGCTTCTGGGCTAAATCGCTAAATTATTTGTATGAGCTAACGTGTATTTATTCTTATCTATTATTTATTTAACATTCACGTGTCGACAAATAACCAATGTAACAAGCACATGAAACATCAAACACGTTCTGTTCATATACTGAAATAGTACATAAAATTTTGTAATATTTTTAAAAAATTAATCCATTGGGGAGGAGAAGGGGTCTACTAACCCTCATTAAAATTTTGATTAATATGATTCGCTTCTTACATCTTTTTGTAAAAGTTTTCTTTACTTATTTAATTGCCAAACGTTTGGGTTTAGTTCGTTCTGTTCAAATTTCCTTTTTTATAATCGATTATTAAAAAAATATCGCCTTTCAACATAAATTGGGGCCCAGCACTGCTTCCCTTATTGCTACATACCTTAATAATTGTGAGTTAACAGAAACAAAAAGAGATTATTTTCTACAAAAGTTATCTCTCTTATCAGAGGGAAAAAGAAAGATCGACTTTTGGCGAAGTTTCTTTTTTATATAGCATGCACAGGAATCCAATGTGCATACCGTATATCGGCTCCATACGTTTTTAAAATGTCATGTTCATTGTACTAAACTATTGATATTGAATAATTTTAGAAACTATGAAGTCACATTCATTTTTTTAAGATATGACTTATTTAGATAAAATGAATGTGCGTTAAAAAGACTTCATAGTTTTCGTGACATTTTTAATAACAATAATTCATATTTTTAAAAAAACACAATGACTTGATATAAATGCATTATATCTATAGTTATTAGTAAAATTTGATTAAGATATATTCAAAAGCAAAACAATAGAGCATATAACCTAACATAAAAGTGACGTTGATTAAATTATAACGTAACGTCGCAAGGCGAGGGGATAAAAAATTCCATAGCTTTAAATGCCAGATTAAGATAGTTATTGATAGATAGTTATTTGATCTTCATGAAACTTTAACTTTAATCTTCTGACAAATATAAGTATAAATCCATTAAAATCTGGAAATTTGAAAACAAAGGCCATTTTTTCATTAGCGCAATCATATGAAAAAAATAATAATTCTTAATAAAATTAATTCAAGTTATAAATATTGATTCGTTTTTGTGCTTTTATGCTGTTGAATCAGGTTTACAGTAAACCTCAATTCTGAGCTCTACTCAGATAAATCAGAGAGGTGTGCAAGTGATTTGAAAATTTTGAGCCTAGCTTAAGCCTAGATTACCTTGATCCAGGCTTAAGCCAAACGTATGCAAGTGGCCATAATGAAATGAAAATAAAATGTCTTCGTTCTGATTATTTATGTAGTTGGAATAAATCTAAAATATCCTATAACTACAGTTTCGGTATCTGTTATCTCAAAGGTGCGGGATTTTAATTCTAGCATTAGGCACCTAGCACTAAAAGGGTCCACCTCCTCTCCCTACCCCACTTTTTCTCGGAGCAAAGTTAATTGTTCTTAAGTTAACCTTGAAAAGATGAAAATATTGAGAAGTTGGAGTCATAAGTATACTAACCCCCCCTCCGCCCCCTACGGATTGTAAATTTCATGATTTGCGGAAAAAAAATTTGTAGCCCCCCTTTTAGTAGCCATCCCCCCTACCCCCCCCCCCCCCATTTTTGTAAAGTTAGACCTAAGCATTAGGCACATGGCATCAGAGAGGGTTCACCCCCCCGCCCAACTTTTTCTCACAGCAAAGTTAATGTTCCTAAATTTACCTTGAAAAGGTGGAAATATTGAGAAGTTGGAGTCATGGGTATACTAGCCCCCCCCCCCCCCCCCCTTACGAATTAGTAATTTCATGATTTGCGGAAAAAAAAATTGTTGATAGACCCCCCCCCCTTTTAGCCCCTCCCCCATATTTTGCAAAGTTAGACCTAAGTATTAGGCATATAGCATCAGAGAGGGTTCACCCCCTTTTTTAAAGCAGCAAACATAATTGTTTCTAAATTTACCTTTATTAGATGGAAATATTGAGAAGTTGGAGTCATAGTTATACGCCCCCCCCCTTAACGGATAAGGAATTTCATGATTTGCAAAAAAAAAGTTTTAGGTACCCCACCTTAGCCCTTATCGCATCCTTTAGCCCCCCTTTTGGTAGCCCCCTTAGCCCCAACCCCCCTTTTTGCAAAGTTAGACCTTAGCATCAGACATGGTTCATTCCCCCAACTTTTCCTCGCAGCAAAGATAATTGTTCCAAAATTTACCTTGAAAAGAAGGAAATATTGAGAAGTTGGAGTCATAGGTATACTAGCCCCCCCCCCCCCCCCTTACGGATTAGTAATTTCATGATTTGCGGGAAAAAAAAATTGTTGATAGACCCCCCCCCTTTTAGCCCCTCCCCCATTTTTTGCAAAGTTAGACCTAAGTATTAGGCATATAGCATCAGAGAGGGTTCACCCCCTTTTTTAAAGCAGCAAACATAATTGTTTCTAAATTTACCTTTATTAGATGGAAATATTGAGAAGTTGGAGTCATAGTTATACGCCCCCCCCCTTAACGGATAAGGAATTTCATGATTTGCAAAAAAAAAGTTTTAGGTAGCCCACCTTAGCCCTTATCGCATCCTTTAGCCCCCCTTTTGGTAGCCCCCTTAGCCCCAACCCCCCTTTTTGCAAAGTTAGACCTTAGCATCAGACAGGGTTCATTCCCCCCACTTTTCCTCGCAGCAAAGATAATTGTTCCAAAATTTACCTTGAAAAGAAGGAAATATTGAGAAGTTGGAGTCATAGGTATACTACACCCCCCCCCCCCCCCCCCCCCGTACAGATTGGAAAATTCATGATTTGTGAAAAAAAAATTGGTAGCCCCCCTTTTAGTAGCCCTCCCTTAGCCCCCGTCCTTTTTTGTAAAGTTAGACCTGAGCATTAGGCACATGGCATCAGAGAGGGTTCATTCCTCCCCCCCCCCCCCACAACTTTTTCTCGCAACAAAGTTAATGTTCCTAAATTTACCTTGAAAAGGTGGAAATATTGAGAAGTTGGAGTCATGGGTATACTAGCCCCCCCCCCCCCCCCCCTTTATACGGATTAAAAATTTCATGTTTTGCGAAAAAAAATTGTTGATAGACCCCCCCCCCCCCTTAGGCCCTCCCCCATTTTTTGTTGCAAAGTTAGACCTAAGTATTAGGCACATAGCATCAGAGAGGGTTCACCCCCCCCCCCCTTTTCACGAGGCAAAGATAATTGTTACTAAATTTACCTTTATTAGATGGAAATATTGAGAAGTTGGAGTCATAGGTATACTAGCCCCCCCCCCCCCCCCCTTACGGATTAGGAATTTCATGATTTGCGAAAAATATTTTTAGGTAGCCCCCCTTAGCCCATTAGCCAAGCCCTTATTAGCCCCCCCCCCCTCTTTTGGTAGCAGCAATTTTTTGCAAAGTTAGACCTAAGCATTAGGCACCTAGCACTAGACAGGGTCCACCCCCTCTCCCTACCCCACTTTTTCTCGGAGCAAAGTTAATTGTTCTTAAGCTTACTTTAAAAAGATAAAATATTGAGAAGTTGGAGTCATAAGCATACTAACCCCCCCCCCCCCTCAACCCCCTACTTGGAAATTTCATGATTTGCGAAATAAAAATTGGTAGCCCCCCTTTTGATAGCCCTCCTCCCTTACCCCCCCCCCCCATTTTTTTAAAGTAAGACCTAAGCATTAGGCACATGGCATCAGAGAAGGTTCACCCCCCCCCGCCTAACTTTTCCTCGCAGCAAAGATAATTGTTCCAAAATTAACCTTGAAAAGATGAAAATATTGAGAAGTTAGAGTCATAAGTATACTAACCCCCCCCCCCCCTCCGCCCCCTACGGATTGGAAATTTCATGATTTGCGGAAAAAAAATTTTAGCCCCCCTTTTAGAAGCCCTCCCCCCTAACCCCCCCCCCCATTTTTGTAAAGTTAGACCTAAGCATTAGGCACATGGCATCAGAGAGGGTTCACCCCCCCCCCCAACTTTTTCTCACAGCAAAGTTAATGTTCCTAAATTTACCTTGAAAAGGTGGAAATATTGAGAAGTTGGAGCCATGGGTATACTACCCCCCCCCCCCCCCTTACGGATTAGTAATTTCATGATTTGCGGAAAAAAAATTGTTGATAGACCCCCCCCCCCCTTTTAGCCCCTCCCCCATTTTTTGCAAAGTTAGACCTTAGTATTAGGCATATAGCATCAGAGAGGGTTCACCCCCTTTTTTAAAGCAGCAAACATAATTGTTTCTAAATTTACCTTTATTAGATGGAAATATTGAGAAGTTGGAGTCATAGTTATACGCCCCCCCCTTAACGGATAAGGAATTTCATGATTTGCAAAAAAAAAGTTTTAGGTAGCCCACCTTAGCCCTTATCGCATTCTTTAGCCCCCATTTTGGTAGCCCCCTTAGCCCCAACCCCCCTATTTGCAAAGTTAAACCTTAGCATCAGACAGGGTTCATTCCCCCCACTTTTCCTCGCAGCAAAGATAATTGTTCCAAAATTTACCTTGAAAAGAAGGAAATATTGAGAAGTTGGAGTCATAGGTATACTACCCCCCCCCCCCCCCCCCCGTACAGATTAGAAAATTCATGATTTGTGAAAAAAAAATTGGTAGCCCCCCTTTTAGTAGCCCTCCCTTAGCCCCCGTCCTTTTTTGTAAAGTTAGACCTGAGCATTAGGCACATGGCATCAGAGAGGGTTCATTCCTCTCCCCCCCCTCCCCCCGAACTTTTTCTCGCAACAAAGTTAATGTTCTTAAATTTACCTTGGAAAGGTGGAAATATTGAGAAGTTGGAGTCATGGGTATACTAGCCCCCCCCCCTTTTTACGGATTAGGAATTTCATGTTTTGCGAAAAAAAATTGTTGATAGACCCCCCCCCCCCCTTAGGCCCTCCCCCATTTTTTGTTGCAAAGTTAGACCTAAGTATTAGGCACATAGCATCAGAGAGGGTTCACCCCCCCCCCTTTTCACGAGGCAAAGATAATTGTTACTAAAGTTACCTTTATTAGATGGAAATATTGAGAAGTTGGAGTCATAGGTATACTAGAGCCCCCCCCCACCCCCTTACGGAATAGGAATTCATGATTTGCGAAAAATATTTTTAGGTAGCCCCTCTTAGCCCATGAGCCAAGCCCTAGCCCCCATTTAGTAGTAGCCCTTTTTTGCAAAGTTAGACCTAAGCATTAGGCACCTAGCACTAGACAGGGTCCACCCCCTCTCCCTACCCCATTTTTTCTCGGAGCAAAGTTAATTGTTCTTAAGTTTACTTTGAAAAGATAAAATATTGAGAAGTTGGAGTCATAAGCATACTAACCCCCCCCCCCTCCCCCCCCCCCCCTACTTGGAAATTTCATGATTTGCGAAAAAAAAATTTGGTAGCCCCCCTTTTGATAGCCCTCCTCCCTTACCCCCCCCCCCCATTTTTTTAAAGTTAGACCTAAGCATTAGGCACATGGCATCAGAGAAGGTTCAGCCCCCGCCCAAGTTTTCCTCGCAGCAAAGATAATTGTTCCAAAATTTACCTTGAAAAGAAGGAAATATTGAGAAGTTGGAGTCATAGGTATACTACACCCCCCCCCCCCCCGTACAGATTGGAAAATTCATGATTTGTGAAAAAAAAATTGGTAGCCCCCCTTTTGGTAGCCCTCCCTTAGTCCCCGTCCTTTTTTGTAAAGTTAGACCTAAGCATTAGGCACATGGCATCAGAGAAGGTTCACCCCCCCCCCCCCCGCCCAACTTTTTCTCGCAGCAAAGTTAATGTTCCAAAATTTACCTTGAAAAGATGGAAATATTGAGAAGTTGGAGTCATGGGTATACTAAGCCCCCCCCCCCCCCCCCCCCCCCCTCTTACGGATTAGGAATTTCATGATTTGCGAAAAACTTTTGTTGATAGACCACCCCCATCCCTTAGACCCTCCCCCATTTTTTTGCAAAGTAAGACCTAAGTATTAGGCATATAGCATCAGAGAGGGTTCAGCCCCCCCCCCCCCTTTTTCAAGCAGCAAAGATAATTGTTTCTAAATTACCTTTATTAGATGGAAATATTAAGAAGTTGGAGTCATAGGTATACAAGCTCCCCGCCCCCCCTCCCCCCTACGGATTAGGAAATTTTATGATTTGCGATTTTTATTTAGGTAGCCCCCCCTTAGCCCATTAGCCAAGCACTTAGCGCCCCCCCCCCCTTTGGTAGCAGCCCTTTTTTGCAAAGTAAGACCTAAGCATTAGGCATATAGCACCAGACAGGGTTCAGCCCCCCCACCCCCACATTTCCCCGCAGCAAAGATAATTGTTCCAAAATTTACCTTGAAAAGATGGAAATATTGAGAAGTTGGAGTCATAGGTATATTACCCTACTACCCCCCCCCCCCCCCTTTACGGATTGGAAATTTGTTGGTAGACCCCCCCCCCCCCCCCCCCTTTAGCCCCTCCCCCATTTTTTGCAAAGTTAGACCTAAGCATTAGGCACATGGCATCAGATAGGGTTATAGGGTTAACCCCCTCCCCACTTTTTCTTGCAGCAAAGTTAATGTTACAAAATTTACGTGAAAAGGTGGAAATATTGAAAAGTTGGAGTCATGGGTATACTAGCCCCCCCCCCCCCCTTACGGATTAGTAATACTTTATGTGGGGCAATTGTGCAGATTCTTATTTCTTATTTACAAATTATGCAATTTTCATATTCCCCAATGTTAGTAATGGGGCCTAGCCTGTTAGTCTCCCTTCTTTGTAATACCCGGCTGGGAGTTAGGACATCTGTGCAATGGGTGAAGACTTCATATAACATATACAGTTATATTGCAGTCTCCCCCGAATGTCCAGCATTAACTCCTCCCAGAAGCCCCCGAAGGAACTCGGACACAGATATGAAAGGAGGTGTATATACATGTGAAAATAGATAAAAACATGTACTTGGTTGTCACCGTTAGGTGTCCGTACATGTTATACTATACCTGGGCAATTCGTAAATTTGGTCATATAAGATGTACTTAATTTCAATTTAAAAAAAATAAATACAAAAAAAATAAACTTTATAAAAGTTTACCTTTAAGAAAATTATTAGTGGAAGTTAAGGAAACAAAATTTCGAATTGCCTTCCCGACATCAAATCGGCTCCGAAACAAATTGCTTAGAAAAATATCTTTATTAATTTCAGAGGCGTCGGAACCGGGGGGAGGGGGGGGGGCTGGATGGGGGGGGGGGCTTGGAGTCCTGGGTATACTGGCCCCCCTATAGATTAGGGATTTCATTATTTAGCCCCCCCCCCCCTTTTTTTTTGGCAAAGTTAGACCTAAGCATTAGGCCCATAGCATCAGAGAGGGTTCATAATTGTTCTTAAATTTACCTTTATTAGATTGAAGTTGGAGTCATAGGTATACTAGCCCCCCCCCCCACCCAACCCCCCATCCCCCTACGGATTAGGAATTTTATGATTTGCGATTTTTTTTAGCCCATTAGCCAAGCCCTTAGCCCCCCCCCCTTTGGTAGCAGCCCTTTTTTGCAAAGTAAGACCGAAGCATTAGGCATATAGCACCAGACAGGGTTCAGCCCCCCCCCCCCCCACATTTCCTCGCAGCAAAGATAATTGTTCCAAAATTTACCTTCAAAAGATGGAAATATTGAGAAGTAGGAGTCATAGGTATACTACCCTACTACCCCCCCCCCCACCCTTTACAGATTGGGTTTTTGTTGGTAGACCCCCCCCCCCCATTAGCCCCTCCCCCATTTTTTTGCAAAGTTAGACCTAAGCATTAGGCACATGGCATCAGATAGGGTTCACCCCCCCCCCCCAACTTTTTCTTGCAGCAAAGTTATGGGTATACTAGCCCCCCCCCCCCCCTTACGGATTAGTAATTTCATGATTTGCGAAAAAAAAAATGTTGGTAGACCCACCCCCCTTTAGCCCCTCCCCCATTTTTTGCAAAGTTAGGCCTAAGTATTAGGCTTATAGCATCAGAGAGGGTTCAACCCCTTTTTTAAAGCAGCAAAGATAATTGTTTCTAAATTTACCTTTATTAGATGGAAATATTGAGAAGTTGGAGTCATAGGTATACTAGCCCCCCGCCCCCCTTTACGGATAAGGAAGTTCATGATTTGCAAAAACAAGTTTTAGGTAGCCCACCTTAGCCACTTATCCCAGCCCTTAGCCCCCCTGTTGGTAGCCCCCTTAGTCCCCCCCCCCTTTTTACAAAGTTAGACCTAAGCATCAGACAGGGTTCATTCCCCCCACTTTTCCTCGCAGCAAAGATAATTGTTCCAAAATTTACCATGAAAAGAAGGAAATATTGAGAAGTTTGAGTCATAGGTATACTACCCACCCACCCCCCTCCGTACATTACGCACATGGCATCAGAGAGGGTTCACCCCCCCCCCCCCCCCCCCAACTTTTTCTCGCAACAAAGTTAATGTTCCTAAAAGGTGGAAATATTGAGAAGTTAGAGTCATAGGTATACTACCCCCCCCCCCCCACGGATTAGGAATTTGATGATTTGGAAAAAGAAAATTTTTGGTAGGTAAATGTTTTTTTGGTAACTATAGGTATACTCCCCCCCCCCCCCCCCCCCATTAGGATTTTCAGGATTTTGTGAATAAGTTTTTTTTTCCTTTTGCTTGTTAAGATTTCTAAGGATTAGTCTATCCGCCCCCCCCCCCCCACTTTTAATTTGCTTCCGACGCCACTGAAATTTTATTCAAAATTAAATTACCTAATTATTTATAAATAATGAATAATCAGCTTAACGTACAAGAACGTAGTATCGTTTTTGGAAGGGGAGCAGACTCATCCAAAAAATCTTGACCAAAAAAGAGGGTTATTTCAAATACCCAAAATCCAAAAAATCCTAATCCGGGAGGGGGGGGGTATACCGTTCACTTCATTTCAATTTCACTGTTCATTTCCTCATTTTCAATTCATTTTTTACATGGTCCCATAAATTTGAAAAATCTTTGCAGCGCAAAAACGTGGTGGGACCAGCCCCCCCCCCCGCCCCCCTCCCCCGATGCTACGTGCCTCACGTATACTGCAAGTAAGGAAAAACTGTATAAGTAAGAAAAACTGACATTGTCCTTGCGAAATTCTGCACTTTTCATACTGACTGGTTCTTTTTCCATAAATGATGAAAAATCAGCTTAACGTAAAGGCACGTAGTATCGTTTTTGGAAGGGGGCTAGACCTATCCAAAAAATCTTGACAAAAAAAGGAGGGTTGTTTTAAAAATCCAAAATCCCGAAAATCCTAATCCGGGGATGGGGGTATACCGTTCACTTCACTTCAATATCAGTGTTCATTTCCTCATTTTCAATTCATTTTTAAAGCGTGTTTGTGGGGGGTGGGGGGGGGGGACTCCATGTTATTTCAATTTTTTGTATGTAAATTCAAAAAAAAATCTTTGCAACGCAAAAACGTGGTGGGGACCAGCCCCCCCCCCTGCCCCCTCCCCCGATGCTACGTGCCTGACGTATACTATAAGTAAGGAAAACTGTATAAGTAAGGAAAAACTAACATTCAGATTGTACTTGCGAAATTCTGCACTTTTTATACTGACTGGTTCTTTTTTCATCTTCCTGGTGATGAGACAATAATGATGAATTTTAGCAAATTTTTCTTTGATGTTATCAATGGCTTGGTGTTAAAGAAAACCAAGTTCGCTGTCCCCTGTAAACAAATAAAAATTAAAAAATTATAAATCAAGCACAGAAACACCGTTATTAGTAATGATGGTTCATACGACTTGTATATTAATTAAACATGCGTTCACGTTTTTTTCTTAAGTTTTTAATTATTTTTTTCTTTCACTTTGATATTCATTGTCATTTTTGTTTGTTTGATATATCATCTAATCAAGCGTATCACCATCCTATCGTATCTCAATGAGAAGCTAAAATCCATCACAACACCCCTCCCCCGCCGCGAATCTCAGAAAACCAATTTAACATGTTTAATGAATTAAAGAAATTGTGATTTTAACTTAAAAATGTTATCCGTTCCGTCCCGTTTTCCGTTCCGCATTTTAGCAACACCCCGCAGGCCACGTTAGCGGGTATTAGTTTTACCCAGTTAACTTGCACGTGCTAGTGATGTACTTTCCGGTGTTTTCCATATGCAGAAAAGGATTAATTAACACGGATAAACGTTTCTTTTGTGATGATAAGCAAAAAGGATCCATATTGTGCTCTTATTGGATTATCATTGTGATGTTGACCAATATAGGTAAGCATTTAAAGAATCCGGGATCGCAGCTATTCTGTTTCGCGCGGAGATGACTCGCACCTCAATATGTTTCGCAGCTCCATTGGAGCGAAACATCTCACTGTATTAAGATATTTTTCTCGTGTTATTATTGCTCCGTAATTAATTATAACCTTTAAAAGAATTGAAATAAGTTATAAAACCCTAATTTGCATTCATATATGCACATAATATGTTTTGCCGGTACTACCGTTGTGGCGAGCGCACACATACCTTGCATCATTGTCATGTTATTTAGTTATCAACTATGAAAAAAGAATTTGAGAGAGGTAGACAGACAGACAGAGGGGTAGAGCCCAGATAGCATGACTACGTTGGGCCAACTTAGGCCCAACAATGTTGTTTACATCGGGCCAATGTTGGCAAACTTTGTTGGCCCAATGTTATTTTGCTCATCGGCTCTACGTTGGGCCAACGTGTAGGGCCAACATTGGCCCAACTTGGTGGCCCTACGTTGGTCCAACGCATTGATCTAACTATGGCCCACCACGTTGGTCCAACACTGGCCCAACATGTTGGTCCAACATTGACCCAGCATGTTGTAATAACATTGGCCCAACATACGAAACCTCAATGGTCCACAATAGCAAACAATGTTGGACCTACGTTGGTTCAACACAAAGGCCACTGTAATTTTTTGATAAACTTCACTGACCCATTATGGTGAGCCTACGTTGGTCCTGTGGCCCTATGTGACCTATTATTACCTGACCACCAATGCAATGTAACTCAACATTTTGTTTTTCTGGTTAAAATCAATTCACCATTTAAAATATATTTCTCAATGCTATTATAACCATAAAAACAATCAAATTAACTTGGTATGAGACAGAAAAATAATGCATATTTAAGTGGAAAAATTCTATTTTTAATCAGTTTGTTCAATTGTATGTTTTTTAAAAACAACATGTAAACAAAACCCCTATATATCTGACAGAAATTAAACAAATTTTAATTAGACAAGTATGATCGATTCATTTTCTATTACTGAATTTTTCAAAGTAGCTAGGACATTAAAAAGTTCATGTTATGAAGAATTTTATCTTGAGTGGCATCCTCTGGCTCACTCCCCGGCCTCCTGTTCCCGATTGGTTTCGTTTTGTGCTGGGGAAAAACTCTTTTTCTCTGTCCTTTTCTTTCTCCCTCCCTCCCAATCACTGGCAAATCTGAACCAGTATTTGGCAATAGAATACACATGTATTTCTGCATCGGTAGCATTGGGGCAGAGATGATTTTTCATCACTGTTTCTAAAAAAAGAGAAATAATTAAAATATATATGTTTTTTTCCTAGCCTGATTTATCAAGTCTATCTCTTTCTTTCCACCTCTCTCTATTTACATACCTTTCAATACTTCCTTTAATTTCAAGGAAGAGAAAGCAATTTTTCCCCTTTTCCGACCCGGTTGATTTTGGTAGCTAGTGGATTTTTTATCATGTGCGATAAGAGTCTCCTAACTGTTGCCTTTGTATTTTCCTCACCAATTGTTGATAATGATCTCACCTGCATAATGCAAAATACAAAAAGATGGAGAAATAACTGCACTGTATCTTTACATCATGATAATTCAAAATGTTCTTAAAACAACAGATAAGTAGCACTTTAAATCAATTATATCAAATGCACCAGTAAATAATCATACATATACCGGTACCCCTATGCGTCTATAGATCAACATACTTTATAGACTATATGTAAAAAATACATTATAATGTATAATACTTACATTGTTGTTGAATGGTTTTCCTCCACACAGTTTTCTTTGTTCTGCTCTGTTCTCTCTAACAGGCGGGAAAATGTTGTAAAGCAAGTGAATTTCTTTGTCTTTAGTTTGACCATCCTTATCTCTGGATCAAATTTCACACTTTTCTCCAGAAACTGACCAGTCTCCCGCTGATAATCTCATTGCCTTATTGCATTTGGCTGAAAGTGTGC
This sequence comes from Magallana hongkongensis, assembly GCA_015776775.1. NCBI lineage: Eukaryota > Metazoa > Mollusca > Bivalvia > Ostreida > Ostreidae > Magallana > Magallana hongkongensis. The sequence continues at coordinate 331,085 of VIAA01000070.1, read as the reverse complement.
TCTTATCTTCTACTAAGTGTCCAATTACTGATGTAAACTTTGGGGTGAAATACAACTTCAACTTGTCTGTTTACCAATTAAGTACTGACATTAAATATTGCATTTTTAAAAAATGTAAAAAATGAATCAACCGAATATGGGACAACTAACATTTGAACATTCAATTACAATTCATTAAATTTTAAAAACATATTCATGGGGCTAGTATTTCTCTGTCCCCAAGCTATGATACGCATGACGTTCCACAATATTAGATGATGTCGTTTGGCCAACGCTAGACCAGCGCCAATGGCCCATCGGAGAATACTCAACACTTTTTTCTAGAACGATATCTGTTGATCTCTGTTGAGGCAACCTCATCATTGATAGGTATAATGTTGGTTGATCTTTGTTAGGCCAACGTTGGGCCTTTGTTTAACTCCCAACTTCATATTGATAGGTATTAATATTGGTTGATCTACGTTAAGCCAACGTTGGGCCTTTGTTTAACTCCCAACTTCATATTGATAGGTATTAACATTGGTTGATCTACGTTAGGCCAGCGTTGGGCCTTTGTTTAACTCCCAACGTTATATTGATGTGTATTAATATCGGTTGGTCTATGCCGGGCCAACATTGGCCCAACTAAGAATTCTCAACTTCATTTAACTATTAATTTACATCGATTTGCTTCCGTTGGGCCAACGTTGAGCCATTGTTGTACACACAACATAACGATATAGCATCACTTACAAACATATGCTTACATTGGCCCATCAAAGGCCCAACGTTGTATGCCCAACGCCAACCATCTACCAACAGTACAACCATTAGCCAACGTTGGCCCTACGTAGTCATGCTATCTGGGAGGGAGAAAGATAGAATGAGAACACAGAGAGAGAAAAACAAGGGGGAAAGAGAAAATTATATAAAATTTCTATTAAAGTTTTTTAAAAAATTCTTACAAAATATATAGATTTGCTTCCACCTTAAGCCATTCTTTACTTTTGGGGAGATTTGATCAGTCTGTCAAAACGTAATTTGTGTTTGATTTTGTCAAAAATGTTAACGATAAATATACAGTAATGTATTATTTCTTGGTACCTTGTTGTTATCTAATTAAATTTTTTCTTTTGGTTCATATTTTTAAAATTTGTTTATTTGTGCATTCTAATTACCGTATTTTTCGAAAATTAGGTCGATACGGTTTATTGGGCAAAGGAGGCCGTTTTTAGCCCCCCCAAAAATATATATTCTAAGCATAACCATCATTTAAAAGCGTGCATAAAATTTGATATAAAATCGGACCAAGCGGCTTGAAACATAGGTTGTAAATTTACTTTGTATAAAAACTTTCTTCATGGTTACTCAGTGTGGAACATTCTTTACCTTTAATAGAACTAATTTGTTCGCCATTGTCTTATTTTTCCACTAAACATCCGCCTGCGTTGCCTTTCCTTTTCACCATGTTCACTACATCTAAGTTCATAAGGCAAAAAAAAAAAAAATGTGTGTTTAGGGTAACACTGATGAAAAAATTAGGTTAGGTAGGTAGGGATTTTTATTTATTTTATCATATTTTTTTGTATTAACCCAAGAATGTTTGTTTGTTTCATATTTAAAAATGTATTTTTTATTGGAAATAAGATAAAATTCACAATCGGTTAAAATCAGACATCTAACAGTGTTTTCCCCAGAAAATTTTTGAAGCATGGGGGGAAGTTTGTCAGAGTAAGTGCACGGTGCGGCATTAAAGCGCCTAAGCCGGCGAAATCACTGTGCGTAATAATATAACCATTTGATGAAACGTACTACATGATATGTACTATAATTGATGCATTTTCATGAAATCTACATCAACAAGTATCATTTCAATTCATAATTATATTTTAATATCTGTGTATATTTAATATACAATTTTTCTGGGTTTTTTCTGGCAAAACTAAAAACATTTTTTTTCAAAATCAGTTTTTTAAGAGGTTGGTCCTCACAAGTTTTCACAAAACACAAGAAATATAGTAATAGATTCACATGGCAGTTCAACATCAGCTTCCGTCCCACTCCTTCTTCTACATATTATATAGAGATTTTTTTAGGGGGGGGGGGGGTGTTGAACAAGAAATAGGCAGAACAGGTCCATACAATTACAGCAAACTTGATTCAACTTATTCTGGGCAGTTAATATTTCTTGTTTAAATTGGGGGTTCATATGAAAGTTTCTGTGATATCTTGACACCAGTCCCCTTCCCCGTTTACATGTATGTACACAGTCAATCATTTTCATAGGCATACAATATACGATGTTTCTAGTCATGCGACATCGCTTCTGTGCATTTCTGCAAATAACTGTAGTTTTTTTTTTCTTTATTGTGTACATTTTTTCAAGTTTCCAATATCCTTGCGGCAAATAAAGAGTTCAAGCATATCGAATCCAAGCTAACACCATCAAGTGAACATTGTGCTATTTTTAGATCTTGGAAAATCCACAACATTCGATAATGGCGGAGTTGTCGAAAAAAGCACATTATTAAAAGAAGAAGAAATCACGTCTCTATTTATGCATTAATCACCTATTAATAAACTCAGTTTTAATATATCTTAATCATTAGCTAAGTCCTTAAGGTGGCAGGGGACAGTTTTTTTTATCCAATTCATCGTAGCCAAGCATATTGCATGTCTTCGGAACTCTGTAACTAGAATTTCCTCAGTTCCCATTCAGCACAAATACCTTTAATTCACTCTTTATAAGGCCAATCACCAATTTCTGAAGAAAATTACTCATCAAAACCTGTAAAATTCTGTACATACTGGTTTTCATGAGATTTTGACCCTTTCATATTTTGCTAATTTTTCATGATTTTTCAGCTTTTTAGACCTCCCCCAGCTAATTCCCTGCAGAGGGAATTGACCTTCCGTACCGCGTGCATGCTGCACTATCACATGTCAGAAACTTACCGGTGTATAGTTTACAATGTCCCATCCACCTACTTTTCGTGTTATTTTACCTCCCGTCTGTAACTTGCAATTTCACTGTGTAAAGTCAGCACAACAGTGAAAGCCGCAGGTTTTGCATTTTACTTCTGATTCTCATGTACCTAACATAAGGGGCCTACATATTGCATATCAATTTCAACAAGAGACACCCCTCTAACTAATGATAATCATTAAAAATCATTTCATGAATTTTAGCAACACTCATAAGCCTTCAAGTACAGCAACTCTCAATTTTACAAAAATATTGACGGGTACTTTATTCGAAACTGTCCCTTGCTACCTTTAACATACACTAACATTCTCTGAAAAGTCATATGGTCTTAAAATTACAAAGCTTATGCTATTCTGAAAAAAGTACACCACATTTTGCCAATTCCATTGAGGTTTAAGAAAAATATGGCCATTTAAGTGAACCCACCATTTCCACTTTCCTCTATTTAACACAGATTCACAGGGCTCTCCATAAATAAAGCATCTTTACCTAATCTTTTAGAGGTCAACTGTTGTTCAAATTCCTTAAATAAGAAACCTTATTCAATACTACATACATCTGCTTGATATTATCATGATAAAAGCATCACATCACTTAGAAATCCCTTTACATGTATACCCTCCCCCTATCTTTTGATTTTCACAAGAAGCATTAGTTTGAACACTTTAACCTAGCTAATATTATGAAACTTGTGGCAGTTTCCTTGAGTCATTTCTTACACATAATTGAAAACAACAATCACTGATACTTAAAATTGATCTTTTTTGGTAAATGGATGATTTGTAGCATTTTTATTCACAAAAAGTCATGTCGCCCTACATGTGATTTCTTGTTTTCATGAATAACTAAGCCTATAATCATATTTAGTGGATGTCTTATATATTCTGGTTTCTAGTCTCCTTTTAACTTTGCTAAATTAGTAAGACCTACAAGTGTGACGTGTGCGTTTAATTAAAATGAAATTCAAACACACCCGGGTACCTGGGGACGGATGAGAATTCCATGAAAAGGGTTCAAATTTTACATGTTTTTCTACATTTTTGATGCATATATACAATAAAAGGGTAAAAATATGTTGTTTTTTGTTCATTTCAAGAGTTATTATCATAGCAGATGTTATTTCAAGGTCAAATGTACATTTACATATCCTACATGTAATGGTAATGGAGTCCATTGGAAAGAGGGGGTGGCTTTTTCAATTCTGTAAATATATCTAAAATACCACTTTTTGATAGGAAGGAGCAAAAACTTGAGTTTTTTGACATATTGTATACTTTGATAACTGCATTTGTCTACATGTAAAGTTCATTTGAAATAAGAATATGCTGTTTTAAAAAAATTGGGTGATATAAGTCAGGTGGATTAATGTTACTTCATAAAATCAGACAGCGAAATGGCTGCAAATTCATGAAATTAATGATTTAATTGATAAAAACTGTTTTAAAGTATTTATTCTAATCTCAGTAATTAACTTAAGCCTATTAATTGTCATCAGGATAGGAAATGCCTACTCTCTAAGCCAATTTACTCTAGTGGTGGTCATTCTACACATTTAAGAGGGATCGAGTTACTCACCTTGAATATTTTAGCTAATAAATCATGTCATGACATCTATAGCCAAGAAAATCATCCATTTTCACAAAATGTATTATTTATGGTACAAAATCCACTCAAAATTACACTTAAAGGAGAAATATGAAAATACCATGTAGTCTTGAAGGTGGCAGGGGACAGTTTTTTTTATCCAATTCATCATAGCCAAGGGATGCATGTCTTCGGAACTCTGTAACTAGAATTTCCTCAGTTCCCATTCAGCACAAATACCTTTAATTCACTCTTTATAAGGCCAATCACCAATATCTGAAGAAAATTACTCATCAAAACCTGTAAAATTCTGTACATACTGGTTTTCATGAGATTTTGACCCTTTCATATTTTGCTAATTTTCATGATTTTTCAGCTTTTTAGACCTCCCTTAGCTAATTCCCTGCAGAGGGTTGACCTTCCGTACCGCGTGCATGCTGCACTATCACATGTCAGAAACTTACCGGTGTATAGTTTACAATGTCCCATCCACCTACTTTTCGTGTTATTTTACCTCCCGTCTGTAACTTGCAATTTCACTGTGTAAAGTCAGCACAACAGTGAAAGCCGCAGGTTTTGCATTTTACTTCTGATTCTCATGTACCTAACATAAGGGGCCTACATATTGCATATCAATTTCAACAAGAGACACCCCTCTAACTAATGATAATCATTAAAAATCATTTCATGAATTTTAGCAACACTCATAAGCCTTCAAGTACAGCAACTCTCAATTTTACAAAAATATTGACGGGTACTTTATTCGAAACTGTCCCTTGCTACCTAAACCGTAAACCATGTGTGCCCCCTTGCTGAGATCGATGTCAAAATTAACTGCGCTCACTGCGGATGCAAGCGTTTTTCTGAAGTTTGAGCGGAGAACGGACAACTTTATATCTACTAATTACAGTTTTAAAAGATGTGTAATAATTGGAAAAAGAATTTTGCTTTGAAATAAACATGCATAGCGAGAAGTATAGTGGCACTGTGTGATGCATGGCGGGGGATCTTCAATGCATGGCGGTACCGCCATGCAAAATCGGCCTGGGGAAAAAACTGTCTAAAAATGGTAGGATCGGGCCATTTTTGTAGGTTAGGTCGGGTTACCTGAAACACACAACTTTTTTTTTAGGCCTAAGTGATCATTCGTTCGCATTTCTAAATATTTAATGCCCTTATTCTCAGACTACATGCTAGGAAATTTAGTTGGTTAGCTACGTCATTCTTATACATGGACATGTTGTTGACAGTGCGCTTCCAAAAAAATTTTCACAATCGTTCTTTAAAACACTTTAAAGTTATACCAATGTAGGATATAAAGTTAATTTTATATACAGATCTTAATTAATTTGTTTGCAAGTTTAAAACTAATGAATATTTCTTATAATTTACTCAATTCTAATTCTCTCTCTCTCTCTCTCTCTCTCTCTCTCTCTCTCTCTTTCATTCAAGTCACGAGCTGCAATGTCTTAACTCCGCCCAACGACGATCTGATTGGACAAAGGTCAGTCAAAACATTAGTAGTAACTTTTCTGGAGTTAACTCCTATTAAATGCTTCAATGTAGTTCGCTGTACCAAGCTCTTCGGTTAGATGGGTTTCACATGGTGTACATTCCAGTGTTTTCCATATGCAGAAAAAGGATAAACTAACGTATATAAACGTTTCTTTGTGATGATAAAAAAAAGGATCTATATTGTGCTCTAATTTGATTATCATTATGATGTTGACCAATATAGGTATAGGTATTACTTTCACTTTCTAAATAAGTGATCTCCCTTTGCCAGCATCTTTTAGTATTTAAATTATAAAAGTTTATCATCATTACCTATCCTATCGCATCTGTACATTTTCTATCATTTTAATTGCAAAAGTTATTTTCTAATTTGTCAGACTTACACTATTGAGTAGAGACATCATGTACATGTATATATGAGTTAATTATAGGAAAGAAGAGTTCTTTTTTCTCAATATATAATGATGCATCAAATATAATGTAGGCCATGACCCTATGGGATTGTTCTGACCCCATGAAACAGGAAAATACCTAAAATCTTGAAAACTGCTGAGATCTCCACCACTAAACCATATACATATATATATATAATATTCTTATTTCTAATGTCATCATAATGCATCAAATAGTGTAAAGTATATGACCCCTGGGTGTTGTCTTTAAATTACCCCCCCCCCCCCCCCCCTTCTGAAATAGGAACTTTATGTGCATTTAGAGAAAAATACCAATCAAGAAATGATTTATAATTTTGTACACATGTAAGAATGAAAGAAGACAGTATCTTTAGAACCAGGTTTGATTTGGGGGGGGGGGGGGTGGATGGATGTGGAGGATAAACATTTAATTTTAATCATTTGTTATTAATTTTAGCTTGAATATTAGTTATTGATCCCCATGTAGAAAATAAAAGAGCTTCTGATCATATATCTCAATAGATCATTTGTCAATTATGCAACTGAAGGTGTGATGAGATTTTTTTCAAACACTTTTTACCAGTTTATAAAACTTTTAGACCCCAAATTATATTTTGATTTTATTAGATATATGTAAGTTTTTTTTATTTTAAGCAAAAATAAACGCAAATTTTATAAAACAAAAAACCAAAAAAATGTCATTTTATTTACAGTGTAAGCAGGGATAAATGCACGGATCCAGAAAGATTTTTCGGGGAGGGGGGGGGATGGGATATATCTTTTGGACAGCCCCTATCATATCCCAAGATGTGATGTGTCTTTTCATTAAATCATAAGAGAAGTTCTGGGATGTAGGGTATTTTTTTTTAGGAGTAATAAACGTCAATTTTCTGCTATTTTTTGTTCAGTTCAGTTTGCTGGTTTATAAGATGTAAGTAAGAGCAGTTTGAGAAAGTAAAACTTGACAGACGGACGGATGGACGGGACAGGGTAACAAAAATATACCAGAACTTTCTTTAGAAAGTGTGGGTATAACAATTTATATGCCTCATAATATAAATTATATCATGCTCCTCAAATGCACATGATATAACAGGCCATAGTAAATACAAATATTAAAAAAATACCTTACCATCTGATTTCTTCAGCAATGATATCTGCTGTAAGGCCAGCATTTTTTTATTTTTAGGTTTACAAACCCGCCGCTCGGTTTTCTGAGTTTTTAGAAAAAAAATAAAATTACAAAAAAGATCTTTCTTTTCTCCCCGACAGCAAATTTTTTCTAGTAGGAAAAGTGTATCGTCATTGTTATCACAGAGGCATAAAGTCTGCTCTTTTTGTGTCATGATAGCCTAAAAATTTCTTTTTCTCGTGCTACATTCTTCAGAGAAGCTTCTACAAACACTCTGCTGCAAGTTTCATACTTTGAAGTTTTACCGACAGTGTTGACCAGTGGCTAGACGAGATAGTCACACCTCACTGAACATGGCTTCGATAGTTACCTGTGCAGCTGTTTTCAAGTACATTACTGTAAAATGATTCCCTTTCTTTTTGTGTTGAATTGGCATATGTATTCATTGGCTTTTTTAAAAATTTATTTTACAGAGAGAGAGAAAAAGAGAGAGAGAGAGAGAGATGTATTAGAGATATTCTACAGTAACTATTCTCATGAACACATTTTAAAGTGACCTGCCTAGTGAATTAAAAAAAAAATCATATTATTGTTTGTGCATTTTCCGTTATTTTCAATTAAAATTTACCATTACATAATTAATTGCATAGTTGTACTTTGTACATGGAAATTCAACAGGATAAAATACATGCACACATATAGTTGCAGTGATTTTATAGAGTCTGTTCACATTCACAATGTTATGTTTTCGTAAACACCCAAACCAATATTGTAAAAAAAAAAATGTGAGAGATCAATGAAGTTGAATATTTTTTAGCTGCAGAAAACATGAAAGTAATAAATATTTTGTATATTAATAATTAAATACTAGTATCATACAGGAGAAAACATTATTACTTTATGTACATAAAATTTAGGTTGTTTTTTTTAAATGAAATGTTGACATGTCCAACAATAGTTTGACTGGTAACTTTGAATCTTGGGCTAGTAACTTTGTGGCCAAATTTTGTAATTGCACACCCCTGACATTGCTATATGTACATGTAATATCAAAGCTGTATGTCTAATATTCTATTGTACTATTTCAGAGATATGTTACACAGATGACATACTTTTCACATGCTACACTTGATGCAGTTACACGCCTCTATCATGAAGTTGTCATTCATTATATTAATATTAGAATAAAGATGATGTCATAAAAGTTTTTTTTTCTCCTACAGAACTTTACAATTACACTCTTTACAATTTGTGGTTCGTGAACCTAAAAGTAATAAAATTTTTGGTCAGAGAGATTTTTATTTTTTTTTTTCCTCCTCCTACGGAACTTTATCATTTTGTGGTTCGTAAACCTAAAAATAAAAAAATGCTGGCCTAAATGTCTTCTGCAATGAGTTCTAATTCTTAGTGACTGGGTATTTAAATCACAGGGAGAAGTGTTCACTATAATAATAGCCAATGGATTCACTGAGTTAGCCATGCATGGATAAGTTGTAAATGGTATGCAGGTGTGATTCTATACTGGTGAACATTAATTAAGCTTTGATTTAAGCCAGTTCCCCCCCCCCCCCCCCCCATACACACACACTGCTTGACCCTATATAATTTGTATTAAAAAAAAGTCACTAACTTTTACATGGATAAAATTATTTATTTGAAATTTTATACCTTGAAAACAACAATTAAGGCCTAAAATGAAATAACATTGATCTTGAAATAACTATCTCTTCCTGTAAATTATTACTAATGCTTGTCCATTCATGTTAAGATGCATATAGTAATTATACATCTTAAACCATCTATATTCTTCTTGTTCATGTCAGATAAATTGTAAATTTTATTACTCTTGCCCCACAAGGGCCTTAGAAGCAAGGCCAATTAAATAGTCAATACTTGACCATTTTTCAAAATTTTTTTCTCGACTACCTCTGAAAGAAAATATGAGTTCATATAGTCTAGTCCGATTTAGTCGAAAAAAAACTTTTAACGGCAAATAGTTATTATTTGGTCCAGCATGGTTTTTAAACATAATTAAAGTGTGCTGATTCCAAAAAAATATGCTGGTCTTCATCAAAATGGCGTTAAGTAGCTCAAAATGGCGAATCAAAATGGCGGACATACAACCAAATTTTATATATATATTTTTAAAGTCTTTTTATTATTGACAAACAATAATGAAATGATCCAGCTTAGTATTAAATCAATCTAAAGTGTGCTTAATTTGAAAAAAATTTGCTGGCTTTCCCTAAAAAGCGTTAATTAGGTCAACATGGCAAATCAAAATGGCAGATAGTCAGATTTTATAATTTTTTTCCTAAAAAATTTAAACTAGGGTAAACACATAAAAAACAATAATAATTCAGTCCAACAAAATTATTTTTGCATATTAATTAAGGCGTGCTTAGTCTGAAAAATATGCTTGCTATGACAAAATGTCAAAATGGTCGACAGGCAAATTCTATAATTCTCTTAAGTCTTAAAAATTGAGGTAACAAACGATTATAAATTGGTTTAGCACAGCATTTTATCATGACTAAGGTGTGTTGAGTCCAACAAAATATGTTGATCGCGATAAATAGTTAAAAATGGTGGACATCCAGATTTCATCATTTTTCGTCTCACAGTCTCTTTAATGGAAAAAAAAAATTCTACAAAATCACAAATTGGTCAAGCAAACATGTTTATCAAAATTAGGTAGTGCCAAGTTTGATGAATAGTGTTGGTCTTCATGAAAATGACGTTAATTTTGTCAAAATGGCAATTCAAATTGGTGTATACTAGTAGCCAAATTTCATTGATCTCTAAAGGGCTCTTAAATGGGGAAAATGTTTGAATATCATAATTTCAATACTAATGATGTACCTGGTAACTGACAATCAAATTTGAACACTTGTATTAATAGAAAAAACTCCACCAGCCTTTTATTAGCTCACCTGAGCTATTCTGATCACATTTCTGTCGTCCGTCTGTCTGTAAACTTTTCACATTTTTAACATCTTCTCAAGAACCAATGGGCCAATTTCAACCAAACTTGGCACAAAGCATCCTTAGCCTAAGGGGATTCAAAGGTGTGAAACTTAGGGACCACGCCCTTTTGCAAAGGGAGATAATTAGGAATTTATGAAAATTTTCAAGAAATTTTCAAAAATCTTCTTCTCCTGAACCATAAGACCACGCAAAGCTGAAACTTGTGTGAAAGCATCCTCAGGTAGTGTAGATTCAAAGTTGTGAAAATCATGACCCCCAGGGGTAGGGTGTGCTAAAATGGGGGGTCGAAGTTTTACATAGGAATATATGGAGTTAATCTTTAAAAATCTTCTTCTCAGAAACTCAGCAGCGAGGAGAGCTGAAACTTGTGTGAAAGCATCCTCAGGTAGTGTAGATTCAAAGTAGATGCAAAGTTGTGAAAATCATGACCCCCATGGGTAGGGTGGGGCCACAATGGGGGGTCGAAATTTATCATAGGAATATATAGAGTAAATCTTTAAAAATCTTCTTCTCAGAAACTAATCGGCCAGGAAAGCTGAAACTTGTGTGAGAGCATTCTCAGGTAGTGTAGATTCAAAGTTGTGAAAATCATGACCCTTGGGGGTAGGATGGGGCCACAATGGGGGGGGGGGGGAGGTCGAAGTTTAACAATTGAATATATAGAGTAAATCTTTAAAAATCTTCTTCTCAGAAACTAATCAGCCAGGAAAGCTGAAACTTATGTGGAAGCATCCTCAGGTAGTAGGGAGATAATTAGGAATTTATGAAAATTTTCAAGAAATTTTCAAAAATCTTCTTCTCCTGAACCATAAGACCATGCAAAGCTGAAACTTGTGTGAAAGCATCCTCAGGTAGTGTGGTTTCAAAGTTGTGAAAATCATGACCCCTGGGGGTAGGGTGGGGCCAAAATGGGGGGGACGAAGTTTTACATAGGAATATAAAGCGTAAATCATTAAAAATCTTCTTCTCAGAAACTAATCAGCCAGGAAAGCTGCAACTTGTGTGAATGCATCCTCAGGTAGTGTAGATTCAAAGTTGTGAAAATCATAACCCCAGGGGATAGGGTGGGGCCACAATGGGGGGGGGGGTCAAAGTTAAACATATGAATTATATAGAACAAAATATTTAAAAATCTTCTTCTCAGAAACTAAGCAGCCAGGAAACCTGACACTTGTGTGGAAGCATCCTCAGGTAGTGTAAATTCAAAGTTGTGAAAATCATGACCCTCGGGGGTAGACTGGGGCCAAAATGCGGGGGTCAAAGTTTAACAAAGGAATATATAGAGTAAATCTTTAAAAATCTTCATCTTAGAAACGTATCAGCTAGCAAAGCTGAAATTTGTGTGGAAGCATCCTCAGGTATTTTAAATTCAATGTTGGGAAAATCATAACCCCTGGGGGTAGGATTGGGCCACAATGGGGGGGGGGGGGGCTCGAAGTTTAATGTAGGAATATATAGAGTAAATCTTTGAAAATCTTCTTCTCAGAAACTAATTAGCACGAAAAGCTGACACTTGTGTGGAAGCATCTTCAAGTAGTGTAGATTCAAAGTTGTGAAAATCATTACCCCCAGGGGTAGGATGGGGCCACAATGGGGAGTCCAAGATTAACATAGAAATATATACAGTAATTTAGGGTGGGGCCAAAATGGGGGGACGAAGTTTTACATAGGAATATAAAGAGTAAATCTTTAATCTTCTTCTCAGAAACTAATCAGCCAGGAAAGCTGCAACTTGTGTGAATGCATCCTCAGGTAGTGTAGATTCTCAGAAACTAATCAGCCAGGAAAGCTGCAACTTGTGTGAATGCATCCTCAGGTAGTGTAGATTCAAAGTTGTGAAAATCATAACCCCAGGGGATAGGGTGGGGCCACAATGGGGGGTCAAAGTTTAACATATGAATATATAGAACAAAATCTTTAAACATCTTCTTCTCAGAAACTAAGCAGCCAGGATCCCGGACACTTGTGTGGAAGCATCCTCAGGTAGTGTTAATTCAAAGTTTTGAAAATCATGACCCCCGGGGGTAGACTGGGGCCACAATGGTGGGGGGGGGGGGTCAAAGTTTAACAAAGGAATATATAGAGTAAATCTTTAAAAATCTTCCTCTCAGAAACGTATCAGCTAGCAAAGCTGAAATTTGTGTGGAAGCATCCTCAGGTAGTGTAGATTCAAAGTTGTGAAAATTGATAACCCCCGGGGGTAGGGTGGGGCCACAATGGGGGGGGGGGTCGATGTTTTACATAGGAATATATAGAGTAAATCTTTAAAAATCTTCTTCTCAGAAACGAATCAGCCAGTAAAGATGACACTTGTGTGGAAGCATCCTCAGGTAGTGTAAATTCAAAGTTGTGAAAATCATGACCCCCGGGGGTAGACTGGGGCCACAATGGGGGGTTTAAGTTTAACATGAATATATAAAGTAAATCTTTAAAAATCTTCTTCTCAGACACTAATCAGCCAGCAAAGCTGAAACTTGTGTGGAAGCATCCTCAGGTATTTTAAATTCAATGTTGGGAAAATCATAACCCCTGGGGGTAGGATTGGGCCACAATGGGGGGGGGGGGGGCCTCGAAGTTTAACATAGGAATATATAGAGTAAATCTTTAAAAATCTTATTCTCAGAAAATAATCAGCACGAAAAGCTGACACTTGTGTGGAAGCAACCTCAAGTAGTGTAGATTCAAAATTGTGAAAATCATAACCCCCAGGGGTAGGATGGGGCCACAATGGGGAGTCCAAGATTAACATAGAAATATATAGAGTAAATCTTTAAAAATCTTCTTCTCATGAACCATAAGACCAGGAAAGCTGAAACTTGTGTGGAAGCATCCTCGAGTAGTGTAGATTCAAAGTTGTGAAAATCATTACCCCCGGGGGTAGGTAGGGGCCACAAATGGGGGGGGGGGGTCAAAGATCTATATATGAATATATAGGGTAAATCTAAAAACCTTCTTCTCAGAAACTAATCAGCTTGCAAAGCTGAAACTTGTGTTGAAGCATCTTCAGGTAGTGTAGATTCAAAGTTGTGAAAATCATGACCCCCAGGGGTAGGGTGTGCCAAAATGGGGGGGTCGAAGTTTTACATAGGAATATATAGAGTTAATCTTTAAAAATCTTCTCAGAAACTAAGCAGCGGGGAGAGCTGAAACTTGTGTGAAAGCATCCTCAGGTAGTGTAGATTCAAAGTTGTGAAAATCATGACCCCCATGGGTAGGGTGGGGCCACAATGGGGGGTCGAAATTTATCATAGGAATATATAGAGTAAATCTTTAAAAATCTTCTCCCCAGAAACTAATCGGCCAGGAAAGCTGAAACTTGTGTGAGAGCATTCTCAGGTAGTGTAGATTCAAAGTTGTGAAAATTAGGGACCACGCCCTTTTGCAAAGGGAGATAATTAGGAATTTATGAAAATTTTCAAGAAATTTTCAAAAATCTTCTTCTCCTCAACCATAAGACCACGCAAAGCTGAAACTTGTGTGAAAGCATCCTCAGGTAGTGTAGATTCAAAGTTGTGAAAATCATGACCCTCGGGGGTAGACTGGGGCCAAAATGGGGGGGTCAAAGTTTAACAAAGGAATATATAGAGTAAATCTTTAAAAATCTTCCTCTCAGAAACTTATCAGCTAGCAAAGCTGAAATTTGTGTGGAAGCATCCTCAGGTAGTGTAGATTCAAAGTTGTGAAAATCATAACCCCCGAGGGCAGGGTGGGGCCACAATAGGCGGGGGTCGAGGTTTTACATAGGAATATATAGAGTAAATCTTTAAAAATCTTCTTCTCAGAAACGAATCAGCCAGTAAAGAAGACACTTGTGTAAAAGCATCCTCAGGTAGTGTAAATTCAAAGTTGTGAAAATCATGACCCCCGGGGGTAGACTGGGGCCACAATGGGGGGTTTAAGTTTAACATATGAATATTAATTATATAAAGTAAATCTTTAAAAATCTTCTTCTCAGAAACTAATCAGCCAGTAGAGCTGAAACATGTATGGAAGCATCCTCAGGTATTGAAAATTCAATGTTGGGAAAATCATAACCCCTGGGGGTAGGATTGGGCCATAATGGGGGGGGGGGGGGGGGCTCGAAGTTTAACGTAGGAATATATAGAGTAAATCTTTAAAAATCTTCTTCTCAGAAACTAATCAGCCAGCAAAGCTGAAACTTGTATGGAAGCATCCTCAGGTAGTGTAGATTCAAAGTTGTGAAAATCATAACCCCCAGGGGTAGGATGGGGCCACAATGGGGAGTCCAAGATTTAAAAATCTTCTTCTCATGAACCATAAGACCAGGAAAGCTGAAACTTGTGTGGAAGCATCCTCGAGTAGTGTAGATTCAAAGTTGTGAAAATCATTACCCCCGGGGGTAGGTAGGGGCCACAAATGGGGGGGGGGGGGGGGTCAAAGATTCATATATGAATATCAAGGGTAAATCTAAAAACCTTATTCTCAGAAACTAATCAGCAAGCAAAGCCGAAACTTGTGTTGAAGCATCCTCAGGTAGTGTAAATTCAATGTTGTGAAAATCATTACCCCAGGGGATAGGGTGGGGCCAAAATCGGGGGTCAAAGTTTAACATATGTATATATAGAACAAATCTTTAAAAATCTTCTTCTCAGAAACTAATCAGCCAGAAAAGCTGACACTTGTGTGGAAGCATCCTCAGGTAGTGTAGATTCAAAGTTGTGAAAATCATGACCCCCGAGGGGAAGATGGGGCCACAATGGGGGGTCCAAGTTTAACATAGGAATATATAGAGTAAATCTTTAAAAATCTTCTGCTCATGAACCATAAGACCAGGAAAGCTGAAACTTGTGTGGAAGCATCCTCAGGTATTGTAGGTTCAAGGTTGTGAAAATCATGATCCCTGGGGGTAGGGTGGGGCCACAATGAGAGGTCAAAGTTTAACATATGAATATAAAGAGTAAATCTTTAAAAATCTTCTCCTCATAAACTATTCAGCCAGCAAAGCTGAAACTTGTATGGAAGCATCCTCAGGTAGTGTAGATTCAAAGTTGTGAAAATCATGACCCTCGGGGGTAGGATGGGGCCACAATGGGGGGGGGGGGGTCGAAGTTTAACAATTGAATATATAGAGTAAATCTTTAAAAATCTTCTTCTCAGAAACTAATCAGCCAGGAAAGCTGAAAATTGTGTGGAAGCATCCTCAGGTAGTAGGGAGATAATTAGAAAATTTTCAAGAAATTTTCAAAAATCTTACTCTCCTGAACCATAAGACCACGCAAAGCTGAAACTTGTGTGAAAGCATCCTCAGGTAGTGTAGATTCAAAGTTGTGAAAATCATGACCCCTGGGGGTAGGGTGGGGCCAAAATGGGGGGACGAAGTTTTACATAGGAATATAAAGCTTAAATCATTAAAAATCTTCTTCTCAGAAACTAATCAGCCAGGAAAGCTGCAACTTGTGTGAATGCATCCTCAGGTAGTGTAGATTCAAAGTTGTGAAAATCATAACCCCAGGGGATAGGGTGGGGCCACAATGGGGGGGGGGGTCAAAGTTAAACATATGAATTATATAGAACAAAATCTTTAAAAATCTTCTTCTCAGTAACTAAGCAGCCAGGAAACCTGACACTTGTGTGGAAGCATCCTCAGGTAGTGTAAATTCAAAGTTGTGAAAATCATGACCCTCGGGGGTAGACTGGGGCCAAAATGGGGGGGGGGGGTCAAAGTTTAACAAAGGAATATATAGAGTAAATCTTTAAAAATCTTCCTCTCAGAAACTTATCAGCTAGCAAAGCTGAAATTTGTGTGGAAGCATCCTCAGGTAGTGTAGATTCAAAGTTGTGAAAATCATAACCCCCGAGGGCAGGGTGGGGCCACAATAGGCGGGGGTCGAGGTTTTACATAAGAATATATAGAGTAAATCTTTAAAAATCTTCTTCTCAGAAACGAATCAGCCAGTAAAGAAGACACTTGTGTGAAAGCATCCTCAGGTAGTGTAAATTCAAAGTTGTGAAAATCATGACCCCCGGGGGTAGACTGGGGCCACAATGGGGGGTTTAAGTTTAACATATGAATATTAATTATATAAAGTAAATCTTTAAAAATCTTCTTCTCAGAAACTAATCAGCCAGTAGAGCTGAAACATGTATGGAAGCATCCTCAGGTATTGATAATTCAATGTTGGGAAAATCATAACCCCTGGGGGTAGGATTGGGCCATAATGGGGGGGGGGGGGGGCTCGAAGTTTAACGTAGGAATATATAGAGTAAATCTTTAAAAATCTTCTTCTCAGAAACTAATCAGCCAGCAAAGCTGAAACTTGTATGGAAGCATCCTCAGGTAGTGTAGATTCAAAGTTGTGAAAATCATAACCCCCAGGGGTAGGATGGGGCCACAATGGGGAGTCCAAGATTTAAAAATCTTCTTCTCATGAACCATAAGACCAGGAAAGCTGAAACTTGTGTGGAAGCATCCTCGAGTAGTGTAGATTCAAAGTTGTGAAAATCATTACCCCCGGGGGTAGGTAGGGGCCACAAATGGGGGGTGGGTCAAAGATTCATATATGAATATCAAGGGTAAATCTAAAAACCTTATTCTCAGAAACTAATCAGCAAGCAAAGCTGAAACTTGTGTTGAAGCATCCTCAGGTAGTGTAAATTCAATGTTGTGAAAATCATAACCCCAGGGGATAGGGTGGGGCCAAAATCGGGGGTCAAAGTTTAACATATGAATATATAGAACAAATCTTTAAAAATCTTCTTCTCAGAAACTAATCAGCCAGAAAAGCTGACACTTGTGTGGAAGCATCCTCAGGTAGTGTAGATTCAAAGTTGTGAAAATCATGACCCCCGGGGGGAAGATGGGGCCACAATGGGGGGTCCAAGTTTAACATAGGAATATATAGAGTAAATCTTTAAAAATCTTCTGCTCATGAACCATAAGACCAGGAAAGCTGAAACTTGTGTGGAAGCATCCTCAGGTATTGTAGGTTCAAGGTTGTGAAAATCATGATCCCTGGGGGTAGGGTGGGGCCACAATGAGAGGTCAAAGTTTAACATATGAATATAAAGAGTAAATCTTTAAAAATCTTCTCCTCATAAACTATTCAGCCAGCAAAGCTGACACTTGTATGGAAGCATCCTCAGGTAGTGTAGATTCAAAGTTGTGAAAATCATGACCCTCGGGGGTAGGGTGGGGCCACAATGGGGGGGGGGGGGGGTCGATGTTTTACATAGGAATATATAGAGTAAATCTTTAAAAATCTTCTTCTCAGAAACTAATCAGCCAGCAAAGCTGAAACTTGTATGGAAGCATCCTCAGATATTGTAAATTCAATGTTGGGAAAATCATAACCCCTGGGAGTAGGATTGGGCCATAATGGGGGGGGGGGGGGGGCTCGAAGTTTAACATAGGAATATATAGAGTAAATCTTTAAAAATCTTCTTCTCAGAAACTAATCAGCCAGGAAAACTGAAACTTGTGTGGAAGCATCCTCAGGTAGTGTAAATTCAAAGTTGTGAAAATCATGACCCCCGGGGGTAGACTGGGGCCACAATGGGGGGGTCAAAGTTTAACAAAGGTATATATAGAGTAAATCTTTAAAAATCTTCTTCTCAGAAACTTATCAGCTAGCAAAGCTGAAGTTTGTGTGGAAGCATCCTCAGGTAGTGTAGATTCAAAGTTGTGAAAATCATAACCCCCTGGGGTAGGGTGGGGCCACAATAGGGGGGGGTCGAAGTTTAACGTAGGAATATATTGAGTAAATCTTAAAAAATCTTTTTCTCAGAAACGAATCAGCCAGTAAAGCTGACACTTGTGTGGAAGTATCCTCAGGTAGTGTAAATTCAAAGTTGTGAAAATCATGACCCCCAGGGGTAGACTGGGGCCACAATGGGGGGGGGGGGTCAAAGTTTAACAAAGGAATATATAGAGTAAATCTTTAAAAATCTTCTTCTCAGAAACTAATCAGCCAGGAAAGTTGAAACTTGTGTGGAAGCATCCTCAGGTAGTGTAAATTCAAAGTTGTGAAAATCATGACCCCCAGGGCTAGGGTGGGGCCACAATGGGGGGTCAAAATTTAACAAACGAATATATAGAGTAAATCTTTAAAAATCTTCCTCTCAGAAACTTATCAGCTAGCAAAGCTGAAATTTGTGTGGAAGCATCCTCAGGTAGTGTAGATTTAAAGTTGTGAAAATCATAACCCCCGAGGGCAGGGTGGGGCCACAATGGGGGGGGGGGTAGAAGTTTTACATAGGAATATATTGAGTAAATCTTTAAAAATCTTCCTCTCAGAAACGAATCAGCCAGTAAAGCTGACACTTGTGTGGAAGCATCCTCAGGTAGTGTAGATTTAATGTTTTGAAAATCATGACCCAAGGGGATAGGGTAGGGCCACAATGGGGGGTTGAAGTTTAACATAGGAATATATAAAGTAAATCTTTAAAAATCTTCTCCTCAGAAAATAATAAGACAGGAAAGCTGAAACTTGTGTGAATGCATCCTCAGGTAGTGTAGATTCAAAGTTGTGAAAATCATGCCCCCCCCCCCCCTGGGGGTAGACTGGGGCCACAATTGGGGGTCAAAATTTAACATATAAATATATAGAGTAAATCTTTAAAAATCTTCTTCTCATGAACCATAAGGCCAGGAAAGCTGAAACTTGTGTGGAAGCATCCTCAGGTATTGTAGGTTCAAGGTTGTGAAAATCATAACCCCAGGGGGTAGGGTGGGTCCACAATGAGAGGTCAAAGTTTAACATATGAATATAAAGAGTAAATCTTTGAAAATCTTCTTCTCAGAAACTATTCAGCCAGCAAAGCTGAAACTTATATGGAAGTATCCTCAGGTAGTGTAGATTCATAGTTGTGAAAATCATGACCCTCGGGGGTAGGGTGGGGCCACAATGGGGTGGTCGAAGTTTTACATAGGAATATATAGAGTAAATCTTTAAAAATCTTCTCCTCAGAAACTAATCAACCAGGAAAGCTGACACTTGTGTGGAAGCATCCTCAGGTAGTGTAGATTCAAAGTTGTGAAAATCATGACCCCCAGGGGTAGGGTGGGGCCACAATGGGGGGTCGAAGTTTTACTTAGGAATTTATATGTATAGAGTAAATCTTTAAAATCTTCTTCTCAGAAACTAATCAGCCAGGAAAGCTGAAACTTATGTGGAAGCATCTTCAGGTAGTGCAGATTCAAAGTTGTGAAAATCATGACCCCTGGGGGTAGGGTGAGGCCACATTGGGGGGTGTTAAAGTTTTACATTGTAATATATAGTAAATCTTTAAAAATCTTCTTCTCAGAAACTAATCAGCCAGGAAAGCTGAAACTTGAGTGGAAGCATCCTCAGGTAGTGTAGATTCAAAGTTGTGAAAATCATGACCCCAAGGGATAGGGTGGGGCCACAATGGGGGGGGGGTTCGAAGTTTTAAATAGGAATATATAGAGTAAATCTTTGAAAATCTTCTTCTCAGAAACTGATCAGCCAGGAAAGCTGAAACTTGTGTGGAAGCATCCTCAGGTATTTTAGGTTCAAGGTTGTGAAAATCATGATCCCTGGGGGTAGGGTGGGGCCACAATGAGAGGTCAAAGTTTAACATATGAATATAAAGAGTAAATCTTTAAAAATCTTCTCCTCATAAACTATTCAGCCAGCAAAGCTGACACTTGTATGGAAGCATCCTCAGGTAGTGTAGATTCAAAGTTGTGAAAATCATGACCCTCGGGGGTAGGGTGGGGCCACAATGGGGGGGGGGTTGATGTTTTACATAGAAATATATAGAGTAAATCTTTAAAAATCTTCTTCTCAGAAACTAATCAGCCAGCAAAGCTGAAACTTGTATGGAAGCATCCTCAGATATTGTAAATTCAATGTTGGGAAAATCATAACCCCTGGGGGTAGGATTGGGCCATAATGGGGGGGGGGGGGGCTCGAAGTTTAACATAGGAATATATAGAGTAAATCTTTAAAAATCTTCTTCTCAGAAACTAATCAGCCAGGAAAACTGAAACTTGTGTGGAAGCATCCTCAGGTAGTGTAAATTCAAAGTTGTAAAAATCATGACCCCCGGGGGTAGACTGGGGCCACAATGGGGGGGGTCAAAGTTTAACAAAGGTATATATAGAGTAAATCTTTAAAAATCTTCTTCTCAGAAACTTATCAGCTAGCAAAGCTGAAGTTTGTGTGGAAGCATCCTCAGGTAGTGTAGATTC
Organism: Magallana hongkongensis; assembly: GCA_015776775.1. Classification (NCBI taxonomy): domain Eukaryota; kingdom Metazoa; phylum Mollusca; class Bivalvia; order Ostreida; family Ostreidae; genus Magallana; species Magallana hongkongensis. Next base: position 310,314 of record VIAA01000070.1, on the reverse strand, counting down.
AAAGTTGTGAAAATCATAACCCCCGGGGGTAGGGTGGGGCCACAATAGGGGGGGTCGAAGTTTAACGTAGGAATATATTGAGTAAATCTTTAAAAATCTTTTTCTCAGAAACGAATCAGCCAGTAAAGCTGACACTTGTGTGGAAGTATCCTCAGGTAGTGTAAATTCAAAGTTGTGAAAATCATGACCCCCAGGGGTAGACTGGGGCCACAATGGGGGGGGGGGGTCAAAGTTTAACAAAGGAATATATAGAGTAAATCTTTAAAAATCTTCTTCTCAGAAACTAGTCAGCCAGGAAAGTTGAAACTTGTGTGGAAGCATCCTCAGGTAGTGTAAATTCAAAGTTGTGAAAATCATGACCCCCAGGGCTAGGGTGGGGCCACAATGGGGGGTCAAAATTTAACAAAGGAATATATAGAGTAAATCTTTAAAAATCTTCCTCTCAGAAACTTATCAGCTAGCAAAGCTGAAATTTGTGTGGAAGCATCCTCAGGTAGTGTAGATTTAAAGTTGTGAAAATCATAACCCCCGGGGGCAGGGTGGGGCCACAATGGGGGGGGGGGGTAGAAGTTTCACATAGGAATATATTGAGTAAATCTTTAAAAATCTTCCTCTCAGAAACGAATCAGCCAGTAAAGCTGACACTTGTGTGGAAGCATCCTCAGGTAGTGTAGATTTAATGTTGTGAAAATCATGACCCAAGGGGATAGGGTAGGGCCACAATGGGGGGTTGAAGTTTAACATAGGAATATATAATGTAAATCTTTAAAAATCTTCTCCTCAGAAAATAATAAGCCAGGAAAGCTGAAACTTGTGTGAATGCATCCTCAGGTAGTGTAGATTCAAAGTTGTGAAAATCATGCGCCCCCCCCCCCCCTGGGGGTAGACTGGGGCCACAATTGGGGGTCAAAATTTAACATATAAATATATAGAGTAAATCTTTAAAAATCTTCTTCTCATGAACCATAAGGCCAGGAAAGCTGAAACTTGTGTGGAAGCATCCTCAGGTATTGTAGGTTCAAGGTTGTGAAAATCATGATCCCTGGGGGTAGGGTGGGTCCACAATGAGAGGTCAAAGTTTAACATATGAATATAAAGAGTAAATCTTTGAAAATCTTCTTCTCAGAAACTATTCAGCCAGCAAAGCTGAAACTTATATGGAAGCATCCTCAGGTAGTGTAGATTCATAGTTGTGAAAATCATGACCCTCGGGGGTAGGGTGGGGCCACAATGGGGTGGTCGAAGTTTTACATAGGAATATATAGAGTAAATCTTTAAAAATCTTCTCCTCAGAAACTAATCAACCAGGAAAGCTGACACTTGTGTGGAAGCATCCTCAGGTAGTGTAGATTCAAAGTTGTGAAAATCATGACCCCCAGGGGTAGGGTGGGGCCACAATGGGGGGTCGAAGTTTTACTTAGGAATTTATATGTATAGAGTAAATCTTTAAAACCTTCTTCTCAGAAACTAATCAGCCAGGAAAGCTGAAACTTATGTGGAAGCATCTTCAGGTAGTGCAGATTCAAAGTTGTGAAAATCATGACCCCTGGGGGTAGGGTGAGGCCACATTGGGGGGTGTTAAAGTTTTACATTGTAATATATAGTAAATCTTTAAAAATCTTCTTCTCAGAAACTAATCAGCCAGGAAAGCTGAAACTTGAGTGGAAGCATCCTCAGGTAGTGTAGATTCAAAGTTGTGAAAATCATGACCCCAAGGGATAGGGTGGGGCCACAATGGGGGGGGGGGGGTTCGAAGTGTTAAATAGGAATATATAGAGTAAATCTTTGAAAATCTTCTTCTCAGAAACTGATCAGCCAGGAAAGCTGAAACTCGTGTGGAAGCATCCTCAGGCAGTGTAGATTCAATGTTGTGAAAATCATGATCCCTGGGGGTAGGGTGGGGCACAATGGGGGTTCGAAGTTTTACATAGGAATATATAGAGTAGATATTTAAAAATCTTCTTCTCAGAAACTAATCAGTCAGGAAAGCTGAAACTTGTGTGGAAGCATCCTCAGGTAGTGTAGATTCAAAGTTGTGAAAACATTATCCCTGGGGGTAGGGTGAGCCCACATTGGGGGGGGGGGGTGTTAAAGTTTTACATAGGAATATATAGAGTAAATATTTAAAAATCTTCTTCTCAGAAACTAATCAGTCAGGAAAGCTGAAACTTGTGTGGAAGTATCCTCAGGTAGTGTAGATTCAAAGTTGTGAAAACATGATCCCTGGGGGTAGGGTGAGCCCACATTAGGGGGGGGGGGTGTTAAAGTTTTACATAGGAATATATAGAGTAAATCTTTTAAAATTTTCTTCTCAGAAAGTAATCAGCCAGATGATTGTTTATAATTGTTAAGACTTTGGCCCCAGGACAATTCTTTGGCCTCACAAGAAGGTTCAGAGTTTGATGTAGCTTAATATCCCATATATAAACAATTGTAAGGGATCTTTTTGAGGAGTGCAATACTCAACATGTGATATGACTATAAAATCATCCTGTTAGAAAAGGGACTAATGATTATAAACATAAGAATATCCAGGGGGAAAAAATGGATTTTATTTATACAGGATCTACATGTATTATTGTACATTGTCCAGATTGTTTGTATTATGACTCCATTAAGCTGATTTTATCATACCTATTGTTCCTCAGGTGAGCGATGTGGCCCATGGGCCTCTTGTTTTTAATTTGTAACTTTTTTCAACAATGACCACCATTCCTTTTGTGATAAATTGTTTGATTTAAGTTGATTAGCTAGTTTTAAGTAGTACGTTTGCTTTGCATTCCTTACTTTATTTATGCATTCATTTCTTGCCTTTCGATAATTAGCCCAGTCCACTGAGGATTGGGATTTTTTAGCCTTCGAGTGCAGACGTTTGCATTGCCTTATAGCTCGGCGGACAGCATTATGCCTCCAAGGGGGATCATTAGGTCGAGAAGTGATGACCTTGTTTGGTATATTTTTGGTGGCAGCCTCTAATATTTTATTTGTAATTTTGTTACAAGCTTGATTGATTTCATTAGAGATTTGCATATCCAGATTTTGTTTATGTAGGCAAATTTTATAATCATAAAAGTTGGTTTCCGAAAATGACCAAACATTTCTAGTGAAAGTTCGACGTATAATTTGGGCGATTTTAGGACACAGTAGATGGGACAGTGGTAGCCTGTGTTACTTGGAAAAATGTTGTCCCCCACCCCAGAAAAAATGATGTTTTCTATATTGTTTACTATTAACAAATCTAGTAATGTTTCAGAGTTTTCCGTAAAATGCGTAGGGTCTGTGATAAGTTGTGTCATTCCTAGATCTTTAATGATATCATTGATTTTGGAAGTTCTTAAATTGTTAAGGTTGTCATTGAAATCCCCTGTAATAATGATATTTGATATGTTTGTATCTTTAGCCTTCTCCATAGAATACGCTATTAAGTTCCATTTTTCTGTTTCTGAATTAGGACGGCGGTAGAACGTTCCAATAAGAAATTTCTTTTTATATATAATACATTCCACCCATATGCATTCTACCTGGGTAACTTCTAAGTCGGTTCTGCGCTTGCACACGATATTACTATTGACGTATATCATCACGCCCCCGTATCTATTGTCACCTCTATCGCGCCTCATTGGTTCTTGAAAACCCTGATTTATCAAATCTTCGGAGTCAGTATTGTGGTCCAGCCACGTTTCATTCAATGTTATGATGTCAAACCCCCCGAATTCTACTTGAATAATATCAATTTTATTACTTACACTTTAGACATTGAAATGTACTAAAGTAATCGAGTTCTCCAAAAATTGATCGAGTGAGTTTAGAGAACTTTCATGTAGGTCTTGATTAAGTGCCGCGCAATTATCATAAGGGCCTGGGTTTTGTTCTATATCGCCGCTTGATAGCGAGCGCAGCTCGCCGGCGCGCAGCGCCGGCGCGAAGCGAGCTCTACCGGCAAGGCGTGTGTGAATAGAAAATTCGGACTAGTTGCACATTCATTCAATGGATTTTTTTGGCGTCAGTAAATCGGACCAGTAATGCATCGTTTTAATCGTCCCAGTAGTTCCCTGTAATCATGGCAATTTTTATCACTTCACACTCTCACGAGAATTAGCAAGACAAATTTAGACAGTAAAAACAATAACGATGTAAGCGACATAGTCAATGTTACCTCTAAAGTTCACCTCAGTACACTTTCAATCAAAGATAATCGTGTGACGTCACAAACGTTTACACATTGATCCGATATATTTTTTCGGAGTCAGTAAATTTTGACCCACAATTCATAGTACCAATGGTTTCCAACCTCACGTTCCAACATCACGTTCTCCCGAGAATCAAAGTAAAACCTTTGAAAAGCTTATAAGATGTGTAATTTTAAGAAATCATGCTTTTTAAGTAAATAAACATACTTCGCATACTTTTATTTCTCAGGGGAGTTTTAAAGAATAAGACGACACTTAACCAACGTCAGCTTTGACGTCACAATAAGCACTGATAAGGGGAAATTACTCTAATTGAAGTTATTGTAAATCTGCTGAAATGACCAAAATCCTCTCAAAATCTTGCAAAGGCTAAGATAAAGAACAGCTGACGAATAAGGACATTTCTTCAGATACAGGAAACAGTTGTAAATTGCACTAATTTGGATGAATGCTCACTAATATTTTATTCAATATAATTAAGGTAATTTCCAGAAACGTAACGTTATACGTAGCAGCGCCTTTTTTTAAAGGGGGTGGGTGGGTGGATGGCAGCCTCATCCAAAAAATCTTTGCAAGCAAAAAGAAAAATAAATCATGAAAATTCTAATCCTTCAGCTCTTTAGCAGTTCAATGGTTTCTTTATTTTCACTTCCATTTATTACATGCAAGGGGGGGGGGGGGGGCAACACCATGTTCTTTTAACATGATAAGCAAATATTTTTAAGCGTAAATTAAAAATAAAATTAAACATTAATTATTTTTTTTTGGTGGAGGGGCAAATCCATGGTAAGTCGATTTTCTATGTATAAATTGACAAAAATGAAAAAAAATTTAGCATGGGGGGAGCTCTATGATGAGTCAAATTTTATATGTAAGTTTAAGAAAAAATGTCTACTGCAAAAATAAAGGGGGGAATCAATCAATCAATCATAATCACAATCACTTTAAAAGAGGAGATGCAGTGCAATGAATATTTATATATTAAAATCTTTATTATTTAACAACATTGTATCTGAGATTAAACTATTGTTATACATATAAATAAATAAATTATAACAAATCTTATAAACTATGAATAATGAAAATTTACTGAAAAATAGGTATGTTTTATTTTTTGGCATTCAAATTTCACGTTGTTAATTTTATTTTATTAATTTATTATAATTCATTGTTTGATCACATGCTGTGCTCGCCCCAACGGTCGCACCGTAAAACATATTAAAAGAAGATGCATGATTATCCATAGAATGGTTGTTTCATTACGTTAGCTATCAGGCGTACTAGTAGAGACGTATAAGTTGAGGACCATTGAGCATGTACTTTGTCCGTATAGTAGGTGTAATCTCTGTGTGGTGTAATTAATGTTTTAGGATTGCTTGATATTTGGGATGTATTTGTAGAAAAAAGTGAGATTAATATTAATAATGACAACGATTTTGGACCATAGTTAAGCAATAGGTTGACCATAAGTATAGTAAGCAGGTTTATGCAGCCTTTTCTTTTAAGAGAACCGTGGTGTAACCCTAACCTTAGGCATAAATAAAAGTTCAGCAAATATTACACTTTATACAGTAAAAAAAAACCTCATCACTATGACATCATTATGACGTCATAGGTGAGGTAATCTCAAGCTTGTATCAAAATCGAGCAAAAAATGAATTAGGCTACTGGTAAGGGCTTCACAATATAGAGTCATATAACTTTATCATTTACAGAACAATACCTACATGTACATGTAATACATTGATGAATAGGGAAATTTGTATACTTTCCTATTTGACCCTTTTCCTGGTATTTGAATACAATTCTTTTTTGTAGCTTAAGTAAAAACTAATTAATAATTTGTGTGATTAAAGTTCTATAAAATCTGACATATCAGGTAATTGAGCCTTTTTACAAGAATATGAACAAAATAAATTTGTTAGATTATTGATTGTTTATGTTTTACATGCATTTTAATCCTTGAGATAAAAGTTTCCTTGATATATTTTATTTGGAGAACATTGAGTGTCAATGAACTAGATGTTGTTAAGGTTAATTTTGACTGAACTGTTTCTTCAGATTTCATGCATGTGTATCAACGATGTAAAATCCAGAATTGTGTATTCAATTTTTCCAAATTTGGAATCCTGGTTCTATATAGTGTCTAGAGTGAATATATAAGCTTAGAATTGTAAATAACCACAGTGACTGTTTTATATTGGGTAAATCCCTTCAACTATTTTTAGAATCGGTAGGACAACAAAGGTGGCAGGGGGATAGTTTCGAACGAAAGACTTGGTCAAAATTTTAGAATAAAAGGAGAACCTGAGGTTTGGCTGGTTATTTGAGGTGTATAAATTGCTAGAATATTTAAACAAAAGAGATACGAAAACTCATGAATACACGATTTTTAAATGACCTTGACCTTTGACCTTTATGTCATTTTGATCGGCCAAGGAAGACACATCCATCCCAAGTGGTCCAAAGTCTATGTTACAAATAGTAAAAAAGTTGGAAGTGATTTTATGGAAATTTAAATACTTTCAGGGGCAATAACTGATAGAAGGGGGTCTCGGACCCTTTCGGTATGAATAGATTGTAGGAGCGTCTAAGTGATCTATAGACGTTAGTAAAAGTTTCAAGTCTCTATCTCTTATGGTTTCAGAGGAGTAGCGATAACAATCACTTCGTACACAAAGGGCAATAACTTTGTAAGTCCTGGGAGGTATCAAGCAAAGGGTCATTTGGTACCATAACTTTTAATGCTCAATAACATAAAGAAAAAACTATTTCAATATCTCTTGAAACAAAAAAGGTGTTCCTGGAAAAAAAGAGAAAAAAAATAAATAAACTAGTAGACTAATTGTTCTCGAACAATTAGAGGTCTTTCCACCTCATTGTGTTTTATGTTTGAAATAAGATTGCTTCAATAGAATAAAGTATATTTTCTGCATTACTTCATAAAAAAGTGTCAAACTATTAAGTTTGCAATTTTTTATTGCTTGACCTTGACCTTTGACCTTTATGTCATTTTGATCTGACAAGAAGACGCTTCAATACCAAGTGGTCCAATGTATCGATGATTATTGATTCAAAAGTTATTTGTGTTTTTTATTGAATGTTTGAAACTTTCAGGGGCAATAACTGCTAGAAAGGGACTTTGGACCCTGTCGGTATGAATAGATTGAAGGAGCGTCTAAGTGTACTGAATACATTAGTAAAAGTTCCAAGTTTCTATCTCCAACGGTTAATGAGGAGTAGCGATAACAAGCATTTCGTACAACAGGGGCAATAACTCTATAATTGTTACATGGTAAGGGCCAAAGGGTTATATTTTGAAATGTCTTGAGATGCCCTACTACATCCATGAAAAAGTTTTTCTCTACCACTTTAAACAAAAGAGATCTAAAAACTCATTAATTAAGAGTTTTCCAAATGACCTTGACCTTTGACCTTTATGTTATTTTGTTCGGCCAAGATAGACGCTTCCATCCCAAGTGGTCCGAAGTCTCTATGATAAGTAATAAAAAAGTTGGAAGTGATATTATGGAAATGTAAATACTTTCAGGGGCAATAACTACTAGAAGGGGGATTCAGATTCTTTCGGTATGATAGATTGAAGAACCCTCTAATTGTACTGAAGACATTGGTAAAAGTTCCAAATTTCTATCTCTTATGGTTTCAGAGAAGTAGCGATAACAAGCTTTTCGTAAACAAGGGCTATAACTTTGTAAGTTCTAGGGGTTATCAGGATCAGGGTCATTTGGTATTATAACTTTAAATGGTCAATTACATGAAGAAAAAATTGTTTCAATAAGTCTTATAATAAAAAAGGTGTCCCTTGGAAAATAGAAAAGAAAAATAATAAGAACTAGTAGACTAATTGTTCATGGAACAATTAGGAGGTCTTTACACCATTCATTTGCCCTCTTGTTTTGTTCAAATAATTTGCGGGACATCTGTAAATTTGAAGAAAAAAAAAATGGGTTCCGCACAGTGGTATCGATCCGAGTACCCTTGGATTCCTAGGCGAGAGTGTTGCCACTACGCTATTTTGCTTGTTATCTGATAGAAGGTAAAACTTGTTGAGTTGTGTAGTGAATTTGGATGATGATAGAAAGAAGAGACGAAGCGTTCTTCTGTCCATCTAAAATTGATACCCAACGCTGAGGAACCTTTAGAATAGATAGGGGCTTAGCGATTGGTTGGGAGGGCAGTATTTGTTCACCAGTTTATTCATAAAAATCAGTGCTGCTTGTAAACAATGTGGCCGGATAGCGTTGACTAAGAAATCAACAGGTCAGGTCAAACTCTGGTCGCCGGCGGGTATTTGAAGGTGTGGGAACGTCACTTTTGCTCAGCTGATGCGAATTCTCCCTGTGATTTGAAATGCACGTGCTTATAAATCTACTAACTGTCATGCATTCGTGGATTACAAGTACGGAAAATCGGAACTGAATTAAGGCCAGTCATGTATTTCAGCCAAGTCGGGAAATAAACAAACTGAAAGAAAATGTAAATTTAATTCATCTAAAATCGGGGTCTGGGAAGGAAGAGTTATCTTTCGTTGCACTTCAACACAAGTCGTCACAGGTTGCCGATAGAAATGTAAACAAAGATTTTCAGTGAAATTTGAGCATGAATTTATTAGATACAAATATCGAAGCGTTGAAATTTCGTTTCTCGGGACGAGGGTTCGATGCCGCTGAGGTGGATAACTTTCGTTTGAAATTTGGCAGGCAATTAGATTCAGGTGTGAGGAACAGTCCCATGAATTTTCGCCGAGTTCTACAGAGTTTTATTGGAGCTGGAATTTTTATTTGGAGGCGTAGTCTAAAACGCGGTCTGGGGTCAAATGGCAGACAGTGTTTCACCTTTTCAAAAAATTCTGACAAACGGTTGTAACACTTTTTTAGGTTTTATTTTAAAAAAGGAATATTGAATTTCAAGTTCAAATATCGAGGGTCATGTTCATATAAGAGTTCAATTCAATCCTTGTATAAAAGAAGGGGGGGGGGCAAATTGTTCATATAACTGAATCTGATATATATGTTGCATACACTTATTACTCATTAGTTCTAAGAGGTCAAGGTCAAAGGTCAAAGGTCAAGGTCAAACCTAAAAATAAGGGGGGGGGGGGGGGGTTAAAGAGCTAATTCCACATATAAATGAATCTGAAATGTATATGTTAAATAAACTTGTAACGCATCAGGTTCTTAAAGGTCAAGGGTCAAGGTCAAGGTCAAACCTAAAAATAAGGGGGGGGGGGGGTTGTTTTGGTTGTTTTAAAGAGCTTATTGCACATATAAATGAATCTGAAATGTATATGTTAAATATACTTGAAACGCATCAGTCCTTTAAGGTCAAGGTCAAAGGTCAAGGTCAGGTCAAAGGTCAAGGTCAAACCTAAAAATAAAGGGAGGGGGGTTGTGTTTGAAAGAGCTATTTGTACATATAAATGAAACTGATGTTATAGATGTTGCACATACTTATAACACACCAGTTTTAAGAGGTAAAAGGTCAAGGTCAAAGGTCAAAGGTCATGGTCAAACATTAGAAAAAAGAGGGAGGGGGGGTGTTTATTTCGTATGTGTTTGTGAAATCAATGAAATTGAAAGGGGAATTACTGCCAGAAAGGGACGTCGGACCCTTTTGGGATCAATAGATTGAAGAAACTTCTAAGTGTAATGAAGACATTGGTAAACGTTTCAAGTCTCTACCTCTTTTGGTTTCAGAGGAGTAGCGATAACAAGCATTTCGTACAAAAGGGGCAATTACTCACTAACTATTACAAGATGGGAGCTGAAGGGCTACATTTTGAAATGTCTTAAGACGTCCTACTACATCCTTGATCCAATTTCTCTATATCACCCTAAACAACAGAGATACGAAAACTCATGAATACACAGATTTTCAAATGACCTTGACCTTTGACCTTTACGTCATTTTTATCGGCCAAGGACGACGCATCCATCCCAAGTGGTCCGAAGTCTCTATGACAAATAGTAAAAAAGTTGGAAGTGATTTTATGGAAATTGAAATACTTTCAGGGGCAATAACTACTAGAAGGGGGTCTCGGAACCTTTCGGTATGAATAGATTGAAAGAGCGTCTAAGTGTACTACAGACGTTAGTAAAAGTTTCAAGTCTCTATCTCTTATGGTTTCAGAGGAGTAGCGATAACAATCACTTCGTACAAAAAGGGCAATCACTTTGTAAGTTCTGGGAGTGATCAACCAAAGGGTCATTTGGTACCATAACTTTTAATGGTCAATCACATAAAGAAAACATTGCTTCAATATCTCTAGAAATAAAAAAGCTGTCCCTGGAAAAAAAGAGAAGAAAAAAAATAAAAAACAGAAGAAAAACAAAAGGTCTTTCACCTGAAAGGTGGAAAGACCTAACTAGTAGACTAATTGTTCTCGAACAATTAGAGGTCTTTCCACATTATTGTTTTTTATGTTTGAAATAAGATTGCTTTTATAGAATAAAGTATTTTTTCTGTGTTACTTTGATAAAAAAGTGTCAAACGATTAAGTTTGCAATTTTTTATTGCTTGACCTTGACCTTTGACCTTAATGTCATTTTGATCTGACAAGGTAGACGCTTCAATACCAAGTGGTCCGATGTATATTTAATTATTGACTCAAAAATTATTTGTGTTTTTATTCAATGTTAGAAACTTTCAGGGGCAATAACTGCTAAAAAGGGACCTGAGACCCTTTCGGTATGAATAAATTGAAGGAGTGTCTAAGTGTACTGAATAATTAGTAAACATTTCAAGTCTCTATCTCTAACGGTTAATGAGGAGTAGCGATAACAAGCATTTTGTACAATAGGGGCAATAACTCTATAATTGTTACATGGTAAGGGTCAATGGGTTATGTTTTGAAATGTCTTGAGATGTCCTACTACATCCATGAAAAAGTTTTTTTCTAGCACCCCCAACAAAAGAGATCTGAAAACGCATTAATTTAGAGATTTCCAAATGACCTTGACCTTTGACCTTTACGTCATTTTGTTTGGCCAAGGTAAGCGCTTCCATCACAAGTGGTCCGAAGTCTCTATGATAAGTAATAAAAAAGTTGGAAGTGATTTTATGGAAATGTAAATACTTTCAGGGGCAATAACTACTAGAAGGGGGCCTCAGATCCTTTCGGTATGAATAGGTTGAAGAACCCTCTAAGTGTAATGAAGACATTGGTAAAAGTTCCAAGTCTCTATCTCTTATGGTTTCAGAGGAGTAGCGATAACAATCACTTCGTACACAAAGGGCAATAACTTTGTAAGTTCTAGGAGTTATCACGAAAAGGGTCATTTAGTACCATAACTTTTAATGGTTAATAGCATAAAGAAAAAATTGTTTCAATACATCTAGAAACAAAAAAGCTGTCCCTAGAAAAAAAGAGAAGAAAAAAAACTAGTAGACTAATTGTTCTCGAACAATTAGAGGTCTTTCCACCTCATGGTTTTATGTTTAAAATAAGATTGTTTCAATACAATGAAGTATTTTTTCTGCGTTACTTCATATAAAAGTGTCAAACGAATAAGTTTGCAAATTTGTATTGCTTGACCTTGACCTTTGACCTTTATGTCATTTTGATCTGACAAGGTAGACGCTTCAATACCAAGTGATCCGATGTATATATGATTATTGATTCAAAAGTTATTTGTGTTTTTAATGAATGTTCGAAACTTTCAGGTGCAATAACTGCTAGAAAGGGACTTTGGACCCTTTCGGTGTGCATAGATTGAAGAAGCGTCTAAGTGTACTGAATACATTAGTAAAAGTTTCAAGTCTTTATCTCTAACGGTTAATGAGGAGTAGCGATAACAAGCATTTTGTACAATAGGGGCAACAACTCTATAATTGTTATATGGTAAGGGTCAAAGGGTTATATTTTGAAATGTCTTATGATGTCCTACTACATCCATGAAAACGTTTTTCTCTACCACCTTAAACAAAAGAGATATATAAACCCATTATTTAATAGATTTCCAGATGACCTTGACCTTTGCCCTTTATGTTATTTTGTTCATTTAAGGTAGACGCTTCCATCCCAAGTGGTCCGAAGTCTGTATGATAAGTAATAAAAAAGTTGGAAGTGATTTTATAGAAATGTAAATACTTTCAGGGGCAATAACTTCTAGAAGGGGGGCTCAGATCCTTTCGGTATGAATAGATTGAAAAACCGCCTAAGTGTACTAAAGATATTGGTAAAAGTTCCAAGTTTCTATCTCTTATGGTTCAGAGGAGTAGTGATAACAAGCTTTTCGTACAAAAGGGGCAATAACTCTGTAACTATTTAAAAGAAAGAGCCAAGGGGATATATATTAAAATGTCTTAAGATGTCCTATTACATCCATGAAAAAGTTTTTCTTTACTACACTAAACAAAAGAGATCTAAAAACTCATTAATTAAGAGATTTTCAGATGACCTTGACCTTTGACCTTTATGTAATTTTGTTCGGCCAAGGAAGACGCTTTCATCCCAAGTGGTCCGAAGTCTCTATGATAAATAATAAAAAAAGTTGGAAGGGATTTTATGGAAATTCAAATACTTTCAGGGGCAATAACTACTAGAAGGGGGTCTCGGATCCTTTCGGTATTAGTAGATTGAAGAACCCTCTAAGTGTACTGAAGACATTGGTAAAAGTTCCAAGTCTCTATCTCTAATGGTTTCAGAGGAGTAGCGATAACAAGCTTTTCGTACACAAGGGCAATAACTTTGTAAGTTCTGGGAGTTATCAAGCAAAGGGTCATTTGGTACAATAACTTTTAATGGCCAATCACATAAAGAAAAAATTGTTTCAATATCTCTTGAAATAAAAAAGCTGTCCCTGGAAAAAAAGAGAAGAAAAAAAATAAGAATAATAATAATAATAATAAAAAACATAAGAAAAACAAAAGGTCTTTCACCTGAAAGGTGGAAAGACCTAATAAAAAACATAAGAAATACAAAAGGTCTTTCACCTGAAAGGTGGAAAGACCTAATAAACTAGTAGACTAATTGTTTACGGAACAATTAGAGGCCTTTCCACCTTCCATAACAATTTAAAAAAAATTCCCGAAAATGTTGATAATTATTGAGAAATTAGAAAAAAATCAATTTACGAAAAAAAGAAAGGAAAAAAAAAAAATCGGTTCCGCACAGTGGTATCGATCCGAGTACCCTTAGATTCCTAGGCGAGAGTGTTGCCACTACGCTATTTCGCTTGTTATCTGATCGAAGGTAAAACTTGTTGAGTTGTGTAGTGAATTTGGATGAGGATAGAAAGAAGAGATGAAGCGTTCTTCTGTCCATCTAAAATTGATACCCAACGCTGAGGAACCTTTAGAATAGATAGGGGCTTAGCGATTGGTTGGGAGGGCAGTATTTGTTCACCAGTTTATTCATAAAAATCAGTGCTGCTTGTAAACAATGTGGCCGGATAGCGTTGACTAAGAAATCAACAGGTCAGGTCAAACTCTGGTCGCCGGCGGGTATTTGAAGGTGTGGGAACGTCACTTTTGCTCAGCTGATGCGAATTCTCCCTGTGATTTGAAATGCACGTGCTTAGAAATCGATTAACTGTCATGCATTCGTGGATTACAAGTACGGAAAATCGGAACTGAATTAAGGCCAGTCATGTATTTCAGCCAAGTCGGGAAATAAACAAACTGAAAGAAAATGTAAATTTAATTCATCTAAAATCGGGGTCTGGGAAGGAAGAGTTATCTTTCGTTGCACTTCAACACAAGTCGTCACAGGTTGCCGATAGAAATGTAAACACAGATTTTCAGTGAAATTTGAGCGTGAATTTATTAGATACAAATATCGAAGCGTTGAAATTTCGTTTCTCGGGACTGATGGTTCGATGCCGCTGAGGTAGGATAACTTTCTTCAATAGGGTTCATTTCGTTTGAAATTTGGCAGGCAATTAGATTCAGGTGTGAGGAACAGTCCCATGAATTTTCGCCAAGTTCTACAGAGTTTTACTGGAGCTGGAATTTTTATTTGGAGGCGTAGTCTAAAACGCGGTCTGGAGTCAAATGGCAGGCAGTGTTTCACCTTTTTAAAAAATTCTGACAAACGGTTGTAACACTTTTTTAGGTTTTATTTTAAAAAGGAATATTAAATTTCAAGTTCAAATAACGAGGGTCATGTTCATATAAGAATTCAATCCTTGTATAAAAGAAGGGGGGGGGGGGGGGGCAAATTGTTCATATAACTGAATCTGATATATATGTTGCATACACTTATTACTCATTAGTTCTAAGAGGTCAAAGATCAAGGTCAGGTCAAAGGTCAAGGTCAAAGGTCAAGGTCAAACCTAAAAATAAGGGGGGGGGGGGTGTTGGTTGTTTTAAAGAGCTTATTGCATATATAAATGAATCTGAAATGTATATGTTAAATATACTTGTGACGCATCAGTCCTTTAAGGTCAAGGTCAAAGGTCAAGGTCAGGTCAAAGGTCAAGGTCAAACCTAAAAATAAAAAAAGGGGGGGGGGAAGTGAATTTGTGTTTAAAAGAGCTATTCGTACATATAAATGAATCTGATATTACAGATGTTGCAGATACTTATAACACACCAGTCCTAAGAGGTCAAAGGTCAAGGTCAAAGGTCAAGGTCAAACATTAATATAAAAAAAAAGGGGGGGGGGTGTTTATTTCTAATGTGTTTGTGAAATCAATGAAATTGAAAGGGGAATTACTGCCAGAAAGGGACGTTGGACCCTTTTGGGATCAATAGATTGAAGAAACTTCTAAGTGTGCTGAAGACATTGGTCAAAGTTTCAAGTCTCTACCTGTTATGGTTTCAGAGGAGTAGCGATAACAAGCGTTTCGTACAAAAGGGGCAATAACTCGCTAACTATTACAAGATGGGAGCTGAAGGGCTACATTTTGAAATGTCTTAAGACGTCCTACTACATCCTTGATAAAATTTCTCTATATCACCCTAAACAAAAGAGATGCGAAAACTCATGAATACACAGATTTACAGATGACCTTGACCTTTGACCTTTACGTCATTTTGATCGGCCAAGGAAGACGCTTCCATCGCAAGTGGTCCAAAGTCTCTATGACAAATAGTAAAAAAGTTAGAAGTGATTTTATGGAAATTGAAATACTTTCAGGGGCAATAACTGATAGAAGGGGGTCTCGGAACCTTTCGGTATGAATAGATTGAAAGAGCGTCTAAGTGAACTACAGACGTTAGTAAAAGTTTCAAGTCTCTATCTCTTATGGTTTCAGAGGAGTAGCGATAACAATCACTTCGTACACAAAGGGCAATCACTTTGTAAGTTCTGGGAGTGATCAACCAAAGGGTCATTTGGTACCATAACTTTTAATGGTCAATCACATAAAGAAATAATTGCTTCAATATCTCTAGAAATAAAAAAGCTGTCCCTGGAAAAAAAAGAGAAGAAAAAAAATAAAAAACAGAAGAAAAACAAAAGGTCTTTCACCTGAAAGGTGGAAAGACCTAATAAAAGTAAGGCTAGTTTCTACACTAGTAGACTAATTGTTCACGGAACAATTAGAGGCCTTTCCACCTTCCATAATGATTCAAAAAAATTCCCGAAAATGTTGATAATTATTGAGAAATTAGAAAAAAATCAATTTACGAAAAAAAGAAAGGAAAAAAAAAAATCGGTTCCGCACAGTGGTATCGATCCGAGTACCCTTAGATTCCTAGGCGAGAGTGTTGCCACTACGCTATTTCGCTTGTTATCTGATCGAAGGTAAAACTTGTTGAGTTGTGTAGTGAATTTGGATGAGGATAGAAAGAAGAGATGAAGCGTTCTTCTGTCCATCTAAAATTGATACCCAACGCTGAGGAACCTTTAGAATAGATAGGGGCTTAGCGATTGGTTGGGAGGGCAGTATTTGTTCACCAGTTTATTCATAAAAATCAGTGCTGCTTGTAAACAATGTGGCCGGATAGCGTTGACTAAGAAATCAACAGGTCAGGTCAAACTCTGGTCGCCGGCGGGTATTTGAAGGTGTGGGAACGTCACTTTTGCTCAGCTGATGCGAATTCTCCCTGTGATTTGAAATGCACGTGCTTAGAAATCGATTAACTGTCATGCATTCGTGGATTACAAGTACGGAAAATCGGAACTGAATTAAGGCCAGTCATGTATTTCAGCCAAGTCGGGAAATAAACAAACTGAAAGAAAATGTAAATTTAATTCATCTAAAATCGGGGTCTGGGAAGGAAGAGTTATCTTTCGTTGCACTTCAACACAAGTCGTCACAGGTTGCCGATAGAAATGTAAACACAGATTTTCAGTGAAATTTGAGCGTGAATTTATTAGATACAAATATCGAAGCGTTGAAATTTCGTTTCTCGGGATGATGGTTCGATGCCGCTGAGGTAGATAACTTTCTTCAATAGGGTTCATTTCGTTTGAAATTTGGCAGGCAATTAGATTCAGGTGTGAGGAACAGTCCCATGAATTTTCGCCAAGTTCTACAGAGTTTTACTGGAGCTGGAATTTTTATTTGGAGGCGTAGTCTAAAACGCGGTCTGGAGTCAAATGGCAGGCAGTGTTTCACCTTTTTAAAAAATTCTGACAAACGGTTGTAACACTTTTTTAGGTTTTATTTTAAAAAGGAATATTAAATTTCAAGTTCAAATAACGAGGGTCATGTTCATATAAGAATTCAATCCTTGTATAAAAGAAGGGGGGGGGCAAATTGTTCATATAACTGAATCTGATATATATGTTGCATACACTTATTACTCATTAGTTCTAAGAGGTCAAAGATCAAGGTCAGGTCAAAGGTCAAGGTCAAAGGTCAAGGTCAAACCTAAAAATAAGGGGGGGGGGGTGTTGGTTGTTTTAAAGAGCTTATTGCATATATAAATGAATCTGAAATGTATATGTTAAATATACTTGTGACGCATCAGTCCTTTAAGGTCAAAGGTCAAGGTCAGGTCAAAGGTCAAGGTCAAACCTAAAAATAAAAAAAGGGGGGGGGGGAAGTGAATTTGTGTTTAAAAGAGCTATTCGTACATATAAATGAATCTGATATTACAGATGTTGCAGATACTTATAACACACCAGTCCTAAGAGGTCAAAGGTCAAGGTCAAGGTCAAAGGTCAAGGTCAAACATTAATATAAAAAAAAAGGGGGGGGGGGGGTGTTTATTTCTAATGTGTTTGTGAAATCAATGAAATTGAAAGGGGAATTACTGCCAGAAAGGGACGTTGGACCCTTTTGGGATCAATAGATTGAAGAAACTTCTAAGTGTGCTGAAGACATTGGTCAAAGTTTCAAGTCTCTACCTGTTATGGTTTCAGAGGAGTAGCGATAACAAGCGTTTCGTACAAAAGGGGCAATAACTCGCTAACTATTACAAGATGGGAGCTGAAGGGCTACATTTTGAAATGTCTTAAGACGTCCTACTACATCCTTGATAAAATTTCTCTATATCACCCTAAACAAAAGAGATGCGAAAACTCATGAATACACAGATTTACAGATGACCTTGACCTTTGACCTTTACGTCATTTTGATCGGCCAAGGAAGACGCTTCCATCGCAAGTGGTCCAAAGTCTCTATGACAAATAGTAAAAAAGTTAGAAGTGATTTTATGGAAATTGAAATACTTTCAGGGGCAATAACTGATAGAAGGGGGTCTCGGAACCTTTCGGTATGAATAGATTGAAAGAGCGTCTAAGTGAACTACAGACGTTAGTAAAAGTTTCAAGTCTCTATCTCTTATGGTTTCAGAGGAGTAGCGATAACAATCACTTCGTACACAAAGGGCAATCACTTTGTAAGTTCTGGGAGTGATCAACCAAAGGGTCATTTGGTACCATAACTTTTAATGGTCAATCACATAAAGAAATAATTGCTTCAATATCTCTAGAAATAAAAAAGCTGTCCCTGGAAAAAAAGAGAAGAAAAAAAATAAAAAACAGAAGAAAAACAAAAGGTCTTTCACCTGAAAGGTGGAAAGACCTAACTAGATTCGATCTCGTTGCGAGCAACGAGTGGGTCTTCCGTTCAATAATTTATTTTCACATGATTTAAATTTTTTTTTTAAATTTTCAAAAAATTTAAAATTCATCCAATCATTTCAAGAAAGATGTCATTAGACGCAGAATTCAAAGCGCAACTTAGATATTATGTTTAAAAAAAGTCTGATGTCATTTAAACACAATTTAATTAAATTTAAAATTTTCAAAAAATTGAAAATCATCCAATCAATTTGACAAAGATGTCATTAGACGCAGAATTGTAAGCACAACTTAGATATCATGTTTAAAAAATTTTCTGATGTCATTTAAACACGATTTAATTAAATTTTAATTTTTTTTTTAAATTTAAAATTCATCCAATCAATTCAACAAAGATGTCATCAGACGCAGAATTGTAAGCGCAACTTAGATATCATGTTTTGAAATTAGTTTGAGGTCAATTTAACGCGATTCAAATGAGTTTAAAATTTTTGAAAAATTTTAAATTCATCAAATCAATTCGAAAAAGATGTCATCAGACGCAGAATTGTAAGCGTAACTTAAATATTATGTTTTGAAATTAGTCTAAGCTCATTTTAACATGATTTAATTAAATTTAAAATTTTCAAAAATTTAAAAATTCATTCAAATACTTCGAGAAAGATGTCATTAGACGCAGAATTCTAAGCGCGACTTGGTTATTATGTTAAAAAATTAGTCTGAGTTCATTTAAACAAGATTTAATGAAATTTTATTTAAAAATTTAAAAATTCATTCAAAATTGAAAGAGCAACTTAGTAATCATGTTTGGAATTTAGTCTGAGTTCATTTTAACGCAATTTAAATGAAATTAAAAATTTTTAAAAATTTAAATTCATTCGATCAATTCGAGAAAGATGTCATCAGACTCAGACTTGTAAGCGCAACTTAGATATCCTGTTTTAAAATTAGTCTGAGGTCATTTTAATGCAATTTAAATGAGTTTAAATTTTTTTAAAAAATTAAAATTCATCCAATCAATTCGAGAAAGATGTCATCACACTCAGAATTGTAAGCGTAACCTAAATATTATGTTTTGAAATTAGTCTGAGGTCTTTTAAACACGATTTAATTAAATTTAGAATTTTCAAAAAATTTAAAAATCATCCAATCAATTCGAGAAAGATGTCATTAGAGGCAGAATTTTAAGTACAACTTCAATATTACATTTAAAAATTAGTATCAGGTCAATTTATTAAGATTTAATTAAATTTAAATGTTTTTAAAAATTTATAATTTATCCAATCAATTCGAAAAAGATGTCATCAGACGCAGAATTGTAAGTGCAACTTGGATAGTATGTTTTAAAACTAGTCTGAGATCATTTTAACACGATTTAATTAAATTTTAAATTTTTAAAAAAATTAAATTTCATCCAATTAATTCGAGAAAAATTTCATTGGACACAAAATTGTAAGCGCAACTTAAATATTATGTTTTAAAATTAGTCTGAGGTCATTTTATTACGATTTAATTGAATTTAAAATTTTCAAAAAATTTAAATTTCATCCCATCAATTGGAAAAAGATTTTATTAGACGTAGAATTAAAGTGCAACTTAGATATTATGTTTTAAAATTAGTCTGAGGTCATCATAACACATTGAATATGAGTTTTAAAATTTAGCTTCCCTACTCGGAATTTCCAGACAATGATTTTTCTCGTGATGCTAGATTATCATGTCCTCTATCATTCCTGAAATTTTCAGCTTTCTATCTTTTCTCGCTTTAAAATAGATGTGTGGACAATGAAAACTCATCGAAAGTGTGTTCTATATTTTGACCCCGGCTAGCTTCCGTACTCGGAATTTCCCGACAATGATTTTCCTCGGGAGGCTAGACGATCATGTCCTCTATCATTCCTGAAAATGTCAGCTTTTTATTTTTGGACGTTTTTGAGGAGATGCGTGGACAAAACGTTTTCGTCAAAAACGTGTCCTATATTTTGACCCCAGCTATCTTCCGTACTCGGAATTGCCGGACAATGATTTTCCTCGGGAGGCTAGACGTTCATGTCCTCTATCATTCCTGAAAATTTCAGCTTTCTATCTTTGGACGTTTTTGAGGAGATGCGTGGACAAGACGTTTTCGTCAAAAACGTGTACTATATTTTGACCCCAGCTAGCTTCCGTACTCGGAATTTCCGGACAATGATTTTCCTCGTGAGGCTAGACGTTCATGTCCTCTATCATTCCTGAAAATTTCAGCTTTCTATCTTTGGTCGTTTTTGAGGAGATACGTGGACAAGAACTTTTTAAAAAATGACAAAATGGCGGATAAGTCCGAACCGGAAGTGATTTTTACAAAATAAAAAAAATCGTATCAAGTTTATATAATAATAGATAGATGCTGAAAATTTGACAAAAATCGGACCACCCATCTCCGAGAAATCTTCTGCACAAAAATTGTAAAGAAAAGAAAAAGAAAAAAAAAAAGTGAAAAAGAAACATTACAATAATAGAAGGGTCTTCCGCTGAAGACGGAAGACCCTAATAAAAAACATAAAGAAAACAAAAGGTCTTTCACCTGAAAGGTGGAAAGACCTAAAAACATAAAGAAAACAAAAGGTCTTTCACCTGAAAGGTGGAAAGACCTAAAAACATAAAGAAAACAAAAGGTCTTTCACCTGAAAGGTAGAAAGACCTAAAAAACATAATACAAAAGGTCTTTCACCTGAAAGGTGGAAAGACCTAAAAACAGAAGAAGTACAAAAGGTCTTTCACCTGAAAGGCGGAAAGACCAAATAAGTTGCTTTTGTTCACAATATTTAATTGCTTGCCGGAATGTTTGTACATCATGATATTTACTTTAGAAGGTAAAAAAGGAAAGATTACGTACCATTAACTTTGTTCCATGTTCACATTGAAAAATACTGTTGTTTAAGTTGATCAATCGTTGCTTCAAAAAATGATCAGTATCAAACGACTGACAAACATACGCATACAAGTACAAACAGATTTTGATAAGAAAAAAACTGCACAATTGTGTATTGGTGACTTTATCATTGTGCTCTAGAAATAAATACAGGTAACTGTTCATTTTTAACAAACGTGAATAGCCATGGTAGTAGAAATGCACAAATATACAAACGCAGCAGCGCAAGCTATGCAGCATATAGTATTTTGTCTGTTAAGCATTCTGATGAATGTCCCTGAAGAAAACATCAATACGCATTCTACTAATGTGGTCCCAAATATGGGGTATCACCTGAAAAAACGGTACTCACTGCTTCCAATTCAATGGGACGTACCTCTCTTTTGAACACTGACAATGGGGTATTTAAAAAGGTTGATATAAGTCCTCATATGCAATATTTTTTTAAAGTGAGCGTAGAAATTGAAGTTCAGACATAATTGTCCATATTAATTTCATAAATTCTGAAAAATCATTCAAAATGAGTTTCCAAAAGACAATTCAAAATGGTATATATTTTCAATACGCTTTGTATACACTGAAACTTGTAGTAGCCCACAATGCCTTGCAACTCATTCACCTGATTGGTTTGTCGATAAAAGTAAACAGATGGCTAATTTAGTATGCAAATTTATGCTGACGTCACAAAATATAGTGGTCTCGACCTGTTAAAAAGAAACACACTCTAATCTCTTTCTTATGTCCTCATGCATTAATGGTTAACTTGAAATAAAATGGAATTAAAAGAATAGAAATTGGTTTGTGTACTCATATTAGCATTAACAGTTTTAAAAAAATAGAGCAGTTGTTATTTATAGAAAATAGACGGTGAAATAGATTCATTCAATATTTTCTATAATAGAAAAAATACATGAGTTATAATTTTTTCTTAGCAGGGGGTAACAATTGTAAGCTTGCTCACAGTATTTCTAGTTTTGTATTAACCAAAGATGTCCAATCCAAGGTATCTGCCAGTAATGCTTGATGAATCATCCTATAATGAGTATTCATCAACCCGCGTTCTTGGTTACCCCGGTCTGGAAAGTTCTATCCATCAAAACTAAAATTACGCATTCAAGAAATGAATTGTCTTATTTTATTTTTTTCAGCATTTGTCAAATCTTAATTTCTCTGTATACTGTAGATTCCTTATTTTACGCGAGTACTTAATTCCGCGATTCAACGGTTTTCCATCAAATCGCGAGAACATAAAATCGCGAATGCCGAAATGTTATCATAGTTTCATGTAGTTTACATATGTCTGAAAATTAAAAGCGATATTTGAAAATTCGCATGACGTGCTTCTCGCGATTTTACGCGGATATTTATTCCTCGCGTTTAATTAGGAATTTACAGTACTCTAAAAAGATCCCAGTAAAAATATATGCACTCTTTGCATAGTCATTCAATATCATTTCATTGTAAGCATATATTTTGATGCAAACTCTCACTGACCTCTATCTGCCAAAGCGTGTCCACCACTTTACTCTCAGTTTTAGTTCACCTAAGCTGAAAGCTCAAGTGAGCTATTCTGATCACAGTTTGTCTGTGGTCCTTTTGTCTGTCCATCTTTCTGTAAACTTTTCATATTTTCAACATCTTCTCTAGAACCACTGGACCTATTTCAACCAAACTTGACACAAAGCATCCTAGGCAAAGGGGATTCAAAGTTGTGAAAATTAAGGACCACACTCTTTTACAAGGATAGATAATAAGGACTTATTGAGCATTTTCAAGAATTTTTAAAAAATCTTCTCAAGAACCATAAGGCCAGGAAAGCTGAAACTTGTGTGGAAGCATCCTTAGATAGTGTAGATTCAAAGTTGTGAAAATCGTGACCCCTGTGGGTAGGATGGAGCCCAATGGGGGGGGGGGGGGTCGAATTTATACATGAAAATATGTAGAGTAAATCTTTAAAATTCTTCTTCTCAGAAACTGTTAGGCCAGGAAAGCTGAAACTTATGTGGAAGCATCCTCAGGAAGTGTAGATTAAAAGTTGTGAAAACAACCATAACCCCCCCCCCCCCTCCCATTGTTAGGGTGGGGCAAAATGGGAGTTTGGTGGAATTTCACATAGAAATATATAGAGTAAATCTTTAAAAATCTTCTTCTCAGAAACTGTTAGGCCAGGAAAGCTGAAACTTATGTGGAAGCATCCTCAGGAAGTGTAGATTAAAAGTTGTGAAATCAACCATAACCAACCAACCAACCAACCCCCCCCCCCCCCCCACCCCCACCCCCCCCCCCCCCCCGATGTTAGGGTGGGGCAAAATGGGAGGTTGGTGGAATTTTTTTACATAGAAATATATAGAGTAAATCTTTAAAAATCTTCTTCTCAAGAACCATTTGGCCAGGAAAGCTGAACCTTATGTGAAAGCTTTCTCAGGTTGTGTAGATTCAAAGTTGTAAAAATCATTACCCTTGGGGGTAGGGTGGAGCCACAATCAGGGGTTTTCCTACGGTTTTTAAACTGGGGCAAGGGTTGGTATAATTGGTAAAATTGATTTTACAACGTGTATGTGCGGTGTTTACTCACAGATCCCTTCTATCTCACTTTCTTCCGCAATTTTTTCTTTCGTTCTTTTATTATTATTGATGCTTGTTCTTAATAAAATCTGTTCATTATCTTCACATTCGTTTACAACTATTTTTATCAAACAACCGATTTATTTTACCGATACATTTCGAAATCTTTCGCGATCTAATTTTAAAAAATATTTTTAGAAATATTTTGCAGTATTTCACAGCAGCTTTTAAATACAAACTATGTACACAATGCCTCAAACATTTTCATTGGCATGCCTTATACCTTTTTTATGTGACAAAATAAATCAAATGAATCAATTCCCTTTAAATGTAGCTCAATCATTATATGTATCGAAGAAGAAAATGATGTTTCTATTTCAAAATGATCAGGATAATTCATTAATTGGCTCTTAATGTTTGGAGCATTTCTTCTGTTAAATTTTCAATGCAGTACGGGATCTTCATTATGATTTTACTCTGGTGAGAAGCTGATCAATATTAGATTTATTCATTAACGAAACTAAGTCATCTGTACTACGAAATCAAATGATCTCATTTGAAAAGAAAGACACTCTCATATATGCAAAAATTACTAAAATCAAAACGATAAACTACCGTAAAATTACACTAGTTTTGATGCATTGTTTACATCGGTGGGTCTGTGTGACGTCATAAATCCACAAAATCAAGAACGATAAGCGGGGAAGAATTTTTTCAGGTGCTGAGTTTTCAGTGTTATTTCTCAGTAATGCAAAGGCAAAAAAATCTTACATCACTAAGTAAATTCGCGTTGATAGTACGTAACCAAGCCCGAGTTAAATTCATAATACAACATTGTTTTATTGTACCATACTTGACTCATAACATCATATATTTCTTTCCCAACAACCAATGATTAAAAAAAAATTATCGCTGTATTTTGATGAACGATGTTTTCTCCTTTAGCGGATCATTTTCTCCATTACCGAATCACGTGATATACAGCTGATTAGTTTTTGTTAGGGACAGTGTCGAAATATTTTTTTTAAGTTTTAATATGCTTTAAAGCATGAATAAGCAAAATGGAAATGCTAATATTTTTTTTCATTTTGAGTTAAGTGTTCATTCTATTGAAACCGACAATTCATGAAAAAATAACAATGAATTCAAAGGTAAAAAAAATGACTGCATGATTTGCAAACTTTGATCCACCAATTTATTAAAAATCAATTAGTTTTTAGTCATTGTAAGTCATCAATATTGTCAATTTTATGAGATACGTGTATATGAACATCTTTTTATGAAATTACAAAGAAATATACAATGGCATGTAAATGGATCAAGAAAAAACCCGAAATACAACATGTATGAGGGTTTGCCAAAAATTGCATAGACAAGTGACGTTATTCAGTTCATAGAACTCACAGAATGATGAAGTTTGTGTCGCAACGGGTTTAAGTTATTTGCATTGAAATTATGTGTCAACATTGATTGTATCAGATTGGGTTTTTATAACATATACTACATCATAAATTTTTAATGCGGCGCAACGACACTTAAAAAAAATAAAACTTGAAGAATATCGTGAGGAAAATAACTCACGAATAAAAAATTAAAAAAAAAAAAGAAGAAAAAAATGAATTTACATTTCTGCATTTTTTTTTATTTATTCAAAAAAAATAGCCATTCCGAATTTTTTAAAGATTTTTTAGCACGTATGTTAGAAAGGTTGAAATTTGAATATATACACACGGTAACTAATTATAAAAAAAGGTTTTAAAAGATCTAGAAGCATATCCAAGGGTGATTTTAAAGTAAACAAATTAAAATACACAAAAATGCCTAGAAATGTGTTTAGTGATTGTATAATTAAGCAACCAAAAAAAAAAACAAACAAAAACAGGACCCAGTATTGACATCCAGCAATAAAAAAAGAAGACCCCCACCGATAGAAATGGAAGAACAAATACCAGGAAGACAGACGTTTTGAATCGGGGATCATTTGTACTATGAAATATTTTAAATCAAATCTAGAAATGTATAGTGAATGACTGAATGTGCAAACTGGATGGATGTTCAAGGAAAATAAATATTTTCCATGACCTGTACATGTATGGAATCAGCGATCGTTTGTACTTATGAAAATTTTTTAAAACAAAAATAAAAAAGTATAGTGAATCTGCAAACTGGATCCATGTTCAAGGAAATTAATTTTTTTATGAAATAAACTACTAAATGACATCGAATACGAATAACTTTAATTTGAAAGGCATGGGTTTTTAAATCAATAAATATCCGTATTAATTAATACAGGGAATTGGGGAAACCAAACTATGGTTGAAATCATAATCGAATGGAAAAATGTTTGACCCTTTTAGTGCTTGTAGACAGATAATTTTATTAAACATCTATACCAAATATGCTTACATACAATGAGCCGTTCACATGCATCAGAGCTCAACCGAAAAGTGAAAGAAGTCAGCTGCACGCATGCTTTTTGTCTGCGTCTTCAAAAAGCTTGTTCATGTTTGTTTAGAAATTACGACATAAAACAAGATAAAATTTAATAATTTCATGATAAATTAATTCTACATGACAGGATATGCTAAGTTAAGTATTGAACCTTTAATAGAAAAATACAGAATTGTTTATCTGAAAGTGATTCGGTAATGGAGATGATTCGTTAATGGCAACCTCACTGTATATAAGGTCAATGATCAAAATTTCGAGATATTTTATCTTGAATCGGTTTTATGTATTTTAAAGATTTTTCCAATCGCGTGCCAGCCAGTGATATAAATTTAAAGACGAGTAAATACAACCATAAAATATGTAAAATGATATGAAAAAATATATAAAAACTTTTTTATATTTATTTCTTTCTTTTAAAAAAGTTTTTAAGAGAAAATAAGAAAATGAAATAATTAGTCCGAATTTCCTCTGTTTCAATTTTAATCTACCTTTGTCAAAGCATATCTTCCTCAAATAAACAAATCATGGATATCAATATCAATATTTGTTAATAACGTTGTTATTTTGTTTTTTTAAAACAACTTTGGACTTCAGATATTGAACTTTGTAAAAATATTTTTTTAAATCTCAAACCCTGAGTAAACGTAATCCTTAAAGCGCTGGCATGGTACACCAGAGGCCCTGGGTTGAGACCTGACTTTTCACCACTTGTGACATTTGGTGCCCAATGTACAAATCCCACGGTCGCTCCCTATGATCATGTTTCATGACATTTCCTTAACTCGTAGAGTTAACGTTCTACTCGTAAATTCGAGGACGAATTTCTACCAAAGCACAGACACCTGAATTTTTATCAATCAGTCGCTTAATAAGTCTTATATAAAAAAATTCTACCCCTACTATATATAAAAACACAAGGTGTGCAACGCCATTTTGACCTCTTCGTCGATTCAGGCTTCAATTTGCCACATAAATCAGATATGCCTACCGGTTTGCGTGTAACATTGAGTTCAAATGTGAATCTGAATAATTACATGCATCAAGATTTAGCATTGATTTTATTAAAGAATTAAAGAAATTGTGATTTTAACTTGAATGTTATTTATTTTGATTTTTTTATATAAAAATTTATGTGTATTTCTACTCATATTTGAGTTAAGAAGACATTTTATAAATAAAAATATCACTTTAGGTTTTTAGTGCGATCATTTCAAGCGAGTTAAAGTGAAAGTAGAGAAGCAGAAAGTTTATACAGCAAGGGAAAATACTTTTTTGAAGCAGTGCCCTGCTATCTAATATTAGTTTGCATTGTAAGGGAGTTGTATTGATGCCCGGTAGGATTAAATTGTGTATATAAGTCTGCCGTGCAATGTTGTACATTTGCACATTTAAACATGTAAAGGCCTGCCATGCTGCATAGTATTTAATCCATAAAACCTATCTTTGTTTGTAATAATCAAAATTGGATGAAATTATCTGTAATCATTTTTAGTAGATATCTATTCATATATTGAAACAATAGAATATTTTGTTTTGGGTAGGGTTGATATTGAATGTTTGAAAAAAGGGGGGGGGGGGGGTCTTTAGGTTATACAAATGTGTTGTGCATGAAGATGTATAGTTGTTTGTTGTCTGTCTCTCCTCTCTCTCTCTCTTTCTCTCTGAGTTTTAAACATATGGCTGCTTGAAATTGCAAATGTTGGGGATAGTGTGTTTGATACATGTATAATTAAATTCAAAACATTTTAGTTTAGATCACCATGTAAATTGAAATGGAACTTCATCAAAGACCCACAACAGTGAGACACACTTGATGTAAGTAAAATTTATTTTCTTAACAATGATGTTTAATTACACTTGTCCAAGTTTAAAAGAAGGAACCTGCAAAAACTATATACCCAGTCTTTGACATGCAGATGATTTAGAATATCAAATATAGGGAAACTTTACATTGATTATACATATTTCACACTTCACAGACTTACTGGGTAATTTTTCTTCTTCTAGATTTTAAACTCTAGTTAATTAGGCCTATAAAAAAAATTGTGTGTTTAGGGTAACACTGATGAAAAATTAGGTTAGGTAGGTAGGGATTTTTTAAAATTTTATCATATTTTAAATATATTAAAAATAGATTTTTTAATACATGTAGAAATAATATAAAATTCACAATCGGATAAAAACAGACATCTAAAAATGAAGGATCGGGGCATTTTTGTAGGTTAGGTCGGGTTACCCTAAACAAACAACTTTTTTTTAGGCCTTGTAGACTCTTTTCCATTGGATATGTTTTTCTATAACTTTAGTTGAATTTGTTATCATGGTTACCATATACAAGAGTAAAAAAAAACATATAAGGAAGTTTCTTTTCCTTATGACATATCTTTAATGGGTTAAATCATTTTCCTTATGACATATCTTTAATGGGTTAAATCATGGTGCATTTCTTCTGAAATTAGGCAAATTCACAATTGGATAAAAACAGACATCTAAAAATGGTAGGATCGGGGCATTTTTGTAGGTTAGGTCGGGTTACCCTAAACACACAACTTTTTCTTTTAGGCCTTACACAAGTAAAAACAACTCATCACTATGACGTCATTATGGTGTCATAGGATCCATTGATAGATAGGGAAATTCCTATACTTTTCTATTTTACCTTTTTCATAGGGTATTTGAAAACAATTCTTTTTTTGTGCTATTAAAATTTGGAATCCTGATTCTATATAGTGTCTAGAGTGAATATATAAGCTTAGATTGTAAATAACCACAGTGACTGTTTTATATTGGGTAAATCCCTGTAACTATTTTTAGAATCAGTAGGACAACAAAGTACTGCCATTTATTGGGACATTTTAAATCAGAATGCTTGACACATGTCAGAAAAGAGGATTTGCAATTTTCAAAGCAAGTGTCAAAATTGAATTATCATTTGAAATTGAAATTGTTTGATGTCCACTCTTTCCAAAACTGAAATTCCCTACTTTTACTTTCATTTTCAGAGTTTTTCAACACAGACACATTTATCCGGAAAATGAATCTGGCTTCACACCACAAAGTTTTAACAGGACAGAGACAATTTGATGAGCTTTCATTCAAAAGGTTCCTCGTTGCTGAATGAAAATTAGGGCTGGAGCTATGTACCCGAATGTTAACATTACCGCCTATCGAAAATGCATGAGTGGACTATAACCATATATATATATATATATATATATATATATATATATATATATATATATATATATATATATATATATATATATATATATATATATTTGTCTTATCTTAAAATTGTTTACGTATACAATGAACATGTGATATGCATGTAAAATTTACCTGGAAATGAATCAATATGTATTTATATAAAAGATAAACCATATCTCAAACAAATTAAAAAATGTTGATCTGTTAAATAGTTTTATTTCGAGAAGACTGTTTTCTGACTGGAATCTGAACTTTATATAATTTGATTTATTTTTCAATTTTATAAAGCTTAAAATCTTGTTTTCACAGAAAATGAAGGTTTTCTTAAAGTGAATTAAATTGTAGATTAATGTATAGATTTTACATTGGTTTGAACTAGGCCAGTGTTTATGTACAGAGTTGATAAAAGTTGAGGAAAAAATTATGCCTTAATGTGAAGAAAAATTTTGTGTACTGTCATGAGAAGACAAGGATTTAGTACATTTCTATAAATGAACCTCAGATAACTATTTCTGATTTGTACAAAAAATGAATATAGATAAATTAATTTGTGAAAAATAAGACCATCACATTCCAGATGTTTTTGTACGGAGATGCATGTGGCAGTCAGTGTTTACATAAATAAAATGCTGTTTTATATTAGATTTCAATTTAAATTAATATAAAATTGTAATTCCATTTTCCATGCGGGGTTTCTTACCGTTACTTTTTATTTAAATGCCCTGGAAATTTTTCTGATTTGTTTTTTTTTATACATAAGATCTTGATGATATGTACGCCGGTTCTGTTTATGCTGTCAGAAGAATAACAGGACTAAGACACTTTTAAAAAGTCAGGATGCTGTGCAATGCACCTTGTGTGCTCATTTATGTAGCACACATAATGTTCAAACTCATAAACAAGAAATTCCCGAGTGCAAGAAAAAATAGGTCACAATAACACTGATCCACGGACATTCCGTTCTAGTTACATGTCACATTAACTGCTGGTGGGAATGCATCATTCTGAGATCCAAAATCTTCCTCCATAAGCACTGTTTAAAATGACAACCCTTTACATTCCTTTCAAGTTTCCATTCACATTTTGATGATGGCATTTTATCCCTGTTACTACACGTGTGTAAAAATGCAATGTGTCTCACTGACGGCAGCATCAGTGCTGCCCTCTCTTAGATGCTAAGAGATAACCCAGCAGGGAGGTAATGATTTTAACAATATGGCAGCGCTCATGGATTGCAAGAATTAGTAATTCTAAGTGGTATATCTTTTTACTGAGGAAAGCTCTGTCTAAACGGTTTTCAGATATCATTATACTCATCAAACAGACAAATTTGAGCCCTTGATAATTTTTTCATGTTCACTTCCTTTAATAAAAATACAGGCACGTAGCATCAAGGGGGGGGGGGGGGCAGGGGGGGGGCCTACGATGACCATGATTGAACATTTAGTGGTCAAATTCCAGAGTTATATTTTATTTCTAAATAAAGCAACATAACTGTCAGAAGGAATATTGTGATGCAGTCTCCAAGATTGATAACTGTCAGAAAGAATATTGTGATGCAGTCTCCAAGTCCTGAGTCGTCCACCTGGGTATGATGCATCGCTCACGCATAATAAATTCATGGCCTAAAGGTTACAAAGGTTAAATAGCATTACATGACTAACTTGCAGGGCCTTCATTGCGGTCACGGGATGCCAAATATGACAATCTGCTGATAACTTGTATGTATATTTTCAGTTTAGAATATATAAAGCAAATAATGGCTTTATAGCGGCGATACACAATATTTCATACAAATAGACATCAGTAAGAAAATATAAATAAAAGCAGTAAATTCTTATTTTTGGATGGGGTCGGTCCTATATGACACACCAAGAAGTGCAGGCAAATTATCATACCGCGCTAACGCGCGGTATTCAATTTGTCTGCACCGCTTGGTGTGTCTAAGCACCCCTGCAAATGTGTTCGGAATGTTTTCTTTATCGTTGCTAAGTATGTAATAAATCCAGAGGTGCTCGAATGAAAGTTCACGAGTCAGAGTTCCCCGAGATTTGTTCAGTTCCTGTGAAATTCGAGCGGAAGAATAAGTGTTCGGATAATATTCTTAAAATACGTAAATACTTGTCGTTTTTCATATCACATCCTACTTTGATTTATGTTAAAACATGAAATTCCTTTAAGGCCGTATGTCTTATCCCACCATCTAGCGGTTATTAGTTATAGTTATCGTTCGTGTTCAACCACGTGTAGATTGGTTGAAAATATAAACATTGGGTTGCTTAATAAAATCATAGCCATGTTTGATGCTTGTTGTGTGCAATACTATGTTTTTTTTAAAGTAATGGGTAAAAACTTAGTATATCGAGCCATTTTTAAGGAACATTCTGCATAAAATAGTATAGTCTGTTTAAATATCGATGATATTACTAGGTTAGGCGCGGATCGAAAACTAATCCTTAAGGGGATCTCTACAAGCATGTTAATTGTTGCTACAGCAGACAAAAACTGTTTTTTTATTGTCACATTTATTTCTAGACCACGTTTTATCCACCAATTAATGAAGATAAAGTTTAAAATCAATAAACCTCTAGATTTTATATTTGATTACAAATACCTATCGATTCTATGAAATAGATTATAAACACGAGGCATGATTTTACTGCGAAACTGAAAGGGTCAAATAAAAACCACGTGGTCTAAAATTTAAATGACAATAACATTCGCATTCAAAAATGAGCATTTAAAGGTTACGAGGCACCCCTTGCGAATGTGTTCTGAATGTTTTCTTTATCGTTGCTAAGTATGTAATAAATCAGGAGGTGCTTGAATGAAAATTCACGAGTCAGAATTCCCCGTGATTTGTTCAGTTCCTGTGAAATTCGAGCGGAAGTATAAGTGTTCGGATAATATTCTCAAAATACGTAAGTATTGGTCGTTTTTCATATCACACTCTACTTTGATTTATGTTGAAACATAAAAATCTATTAAGGTATCTGTCTTATTTCATTATCTAGTGGTTATTTAAACTAAACGATGATATTCAGAACAGAGTTATCGTTAGTGTTTAACCACTTTACACGTGGTCGACAATAATCTAAGATAATCTAAAAATCTACACGTGGTCGACAATATAAACACTGGGTTGCTCAATAAAATTATAGCCATTGGTTTGATGCTTTTGGTTTGCAATACCACACTTTAAAAAAAGTGCTTGTCTGTTTTGTATTAAAACTTCGTTTATCGAGCCATTTTCAAGGAACATTCTGCATAAAATAGTATAGTCTGTTTCACTATGCTATAACTAGGTCAGGCGCATATCGAAAATTTATCCTTTGGGGGGTCGCTAGTAAGCATGTCAATTGTTGCTACAGCAGAAAAACCTATATTTCCAATTGTCACATTTATTTCCAGAACTCATTTTAACTACCAACTAATGAAGATAAAGATTAAAATCAATAAACGTACGTCTAGATTTTATATTTGACTACAAGTACTTAGATTCTATGAAATAGACTCTGAACATGAGGCACGGTGTAAAAACCACATGGTCAAAATTTAAATGACAATAACATTCGCAGGGTTGAAAGTTTATGTAAAACGTGCCATACATGACTTAGTATAGACACCCTGTGTTCGGAGTGTTTTCTTTATCGTTGCTAAATATGTGATAAATCCAGAAGTGCTCGAATGAAAGTTCACGAGTCAGAGTTCCCCGAGATTTGTTCAGTTTCTGTGAAATTGGAGCGGAAGTATAAGTGTTCAGATAATATTCTCAAAATATGTAAGTATTGGTCGCTTTTCATATCACATCCTACTTCGTTTTATGTTAAAACATGAAAATCTATTAAGATATATGTCTTATTTCATCATCTAGTAGTTATTTAAACAGAACGATGATATTCAGAACGGAGTTATCGCTCGTGTTTTTAACCACTCTACACGTGGTTGACAATATAAACAATGGGTTGCTCAATAAAATTATAGCCATGTTTGATGCTTTTGGTGTGCTCTTTTAAAAAAAAAGTATGGTGTTGTTTGTATAAAACTCAGTAAATCGAGCCATTTTCAAGGAACATTCTGCAGAAAAATTGATTCTGATACTAGGTCAAGCGTGCATCGAAAATTAATCCTTTGGGGAATCGCTAGTAAGCATGTTAATTGTTGCAACAGCAAAAAACCCATATTTTCTATTGTCACGTTTATTTTTTGAACTCACTGTATCCACCAATTAATGAAGATAAAGTTTAAAATCAGTGAACGTTTAGATTTTATTTTTGATTACAAGTACCTATATTCCATGAAATATAAACACTAGGCATGATTTTTACTGAGAAACTGAAAGGACCACGTTGTTTAAAATTTAAATGACAAAAACATTCGCAGGGCGTGTGTGGCAACGCACTTTGAAAAAATTACACACTTTAAACAATTTTTTAACTGTTTAAAGTGCGATAACGTTTTGGGTAGCCAATTTGGGTCACCTCTAGTCTGAAAATTCTGCACCAAATATTAATTCTAGTATTACTCTAGTAAATGAGAATATAAGTATATGTGGTTACATGATAAACTTTTCAATTCAGTGGAACAGTTTGTTAAAAATATTTTCTGGATAGGTGTTGGCGCATTTGAAAGCGTCGACCGATTTAAACGCCGTAGCCCCGGGTTTGAGTCTGGTCCGTCGCTATCGCGGTATATAACATTACACTCTCCACCCATGGTACCTGGCAAATGAGACGAGCTGGTTAAGTTGAATGTAAAGCATTAGCACCGTAATTTGGCAACTCTGCTTGATGCTCCCCAGGGAGCTGAGAATGCAATGGATTGTACGGGTCTGGCCAGGGGATATTATGTAGAAGTCGTGCGGGCTTTGCGAACCCTACCTTTACAAATAAAACTAATAACTTCAAATTTTCAATACGTCAGATTGTTCAATTTTGGGTCTACACTAACAGAGTAAAGTGAAATATTGATAATGTTTATTGAAAGTTTTTGGATGGTTTTCTGTAAATACAAAATTTACAATATGAAATATTATGATTTTTGTTTTTTCACACACTAAGTTTGATGAAACTGTCATTATTTAAATTTTTACCAACCAGAAATAGTATCGATTCTAAATTATTCAATTTGAAGTTACCTGAAAGTTAGTTCAAAAACAAAAACGACGAACGACTGACTATAGAGATGAACACCGCTCGTAATTAGGCACCGTCACACAGGTACTAGAATCTTAGATTCCTTAGATTCCGTTACACCCGATTACACACCTGAAACTCGTGATGAAATGTAAAGCTTAGTTCTGCTAAGCAACATGTACATTAACAGAAACGTTTGCTGATGAACTTTCAGCAGCTTTTTTGCGGAATCGCCCAGATTATTAGTTCCTCTCTTCTTCTTATTTAAATACGAATCTAGAGGTGTCTGTGGTAAAATGTCAAAGTCTTATGGAGCTATACTCTAAAACCTGACATGGCCTGGCCTGACCTCAATGAAAACAATGAAAACAATGGGCTGAAGCGTTAATTTCGAATTTTCAGTCAAAAGTTTGAAACCCACTGGAGATTTTTTAATTTTTACCTTTCCAAATAACATATAACACCTTTTTATGGCCATTATTATTGAAAATTATTAACCAGAGAAAGTAATTTAATTATTATCCACGATAATATCGACAGGTATCCCAAACCACCTGGCTCTGCTTTCTATGATTTTTATTTTACATTTTGTACCATAATGCACTTCATTTTTATTTATTTGAATCTGTGTAAACCAGACCATGGCATGAGTCTTGTGTTACATTAAAATGGATTGTAAACCATCTTGCTTATTATTTTACATCTGACACTCCAAGGAACTATTGCAAATAACAATAATCTATAGATATGCCGGAAAAGATCATTTTTGAAAGTGTGTGAAAAGAAACTGACTATGGTAAATCTTAAATACTAAATAAACGATGTTCAAATAGGTTAAAAAGAGATTACTCCTAAAAGAGTTAGTTGATAATGGGATTTGGGCTCATTTAAGGGTGGTTATATTCCCTATTAAGACACACGTGTTAAGAAGAGGAACTTTCGAAATATTTATATCTAGAATCTGAGGGCTTCTATCAATCAAAATGTGACCACCAATCATCTTGATAATAATTAAAGTATGCCGATGATATAGTAATATATATAATTTCTGTTCGAGTACGAGTATGTTTAGAATTGTATTCAGAAGAGATAGAACTGATCTATAATAACCAAGCGGGTTTCTAATTTAGACCACATTTTTATTCAATACGTTGATTAAGTGTAAGAAAAAATTGTTCTCTGTTTTATAGATTTCAAACAGGCAGTTCACACAGTTTGAAGAAATGGTTCTTAAATTATGGTATCAATGGTAAATGTTTTAAATATATTACAAATATGTTAAAAGGTATTGAATCACTCATGAAGATAAATGGCACGATATCCGACTTTATTTCTTGTAATGTTGGAGTCCATCAAGGAGTACATTTGTCACCATTTTTGTTTTCATTGAACATAAATGATTTAGAAAATTATCTTGTTGAAAAAAATATCGCTGGTCTGCAACATCAATAGAACAAAACTTTTATATAAATATATATATATAACTGCTTGTACTTCTTATGCAGACGGATACTGTTATCTTGCGATGATTTGCAGAACGCACTGAATGAGTTTGAAAGTTATTGTAAAGAGTGGAAATTAAATGTTTATATAGATAAAACAAAAGTATACTGTATATTGATTTTTTCCAAAAGAGTAATGGTTGTACATGTATTTGTATTGAATAGTATTGAACGTGTTGACCTAGTTTTTAAAGCACATTTTATTTTTGGCATAGTCAGTCTTTAAATATTGTTAACCAAAAATGGGTTTCAACAGAGATTACAAGATCAATTTATTCAGAAGTGGCATGCTGATATGAATAATTCATCAGAAGGATTTAGATATAAAATTTTTAAAACAAATTTTAAATAGTTAAAATATTTAGATGTTTTACCCCTGAAATTCCAAAAAAATTCTTGTATAATTTCGTACTTCATATCACCAATCTAGGTAGCTAAACACAGTTTCGTATAAAATCCTGGGGGTTTTTCTCTGGGGAAAAGCATGATGGGTAGGAATTTTCCTGCTATTTTTATGCGGTATACATGAAAATCAAATTTTTATACTCTCAGTTGTATAATATAGTGAATTATCTTTCGAATACATGATAAAAGTATGTAGACAAATTCTAAAAATTAATTTTGTGAGACTCTAAAATAAAGGGCGGTAACTCCAAAAACATCCGGATTTTACACATACATAATTTCATGAATTTTTTAGCGGGTAACATAGCTCTTTAAAAAGCTGGCGAATGTTCCCTGAAAATACTATGAAATGATGCCTAAGGACTTGTTCTTGAAAATGTACATAAATAAAAATGGCTGATTTAGTTGCATTATGTTTTAGGGGGAGCCTAAAATGCATGGGTGTACTGCATTTAGAGGCATCCTTTTGTCTATTTTCCGCATGTTTTGAGTGCCAAATAAATTCTAGCATTAAGTTACATGTGCATTATTTTTTAATATTAAAAAAATTCACGATTTTATCTTTCTATTGATATATAGATATATATGTAACATGTTTTAACAATTTATTTTTATAGGGGGCAGTTTTGCTTGCCCCTCATCTGAAAACGTCCTTATAACGTTACATATAAAACTGTGTTTTGCACCCCTACCAGTTAAACTGGGAAGATGGGAAGGTATTCCATTTTGTCCTCGCTGTAAAACAAAACGTATAGTCGATGAATTTCATTGCATTTTAGATTGTGATGCAATATGTGATGCAATATGCAACTTGTCCGGAACAAGTTAATAGACAAACATTTTCGGCTAGACTAAATATGCTAAAAATTTTCTACGTTGAAAAATGACCCCCGGTCAATTATTCCACGGGGGTCATTAATTCTACTTTACACCGGCTTGTGCATATCCATTTATAACATTTGTAATGGGGCATACGTGAAGGCGCGTAAACATGCACATCTTAATGAGAATCAAATTGAGTAAAAGCTGTCAGATATTAAATGATTTGTATAAACAAATTACATATATTTCTGTCCCTCTAATATTTGTGTGAATATTCTACATTTCTGAACTAATCTTGTTTAAAAAAAAAACAGGCTGATGAGAGTTTCTTTGAGTTTCTTTGTAATTTCTGGTAGCCTTTTTTAAAATATTGGTTTAATAATACCAATAAGCATAATGCATGAACCAAATTAAAAAAGGCAATATACCATGACAAAACATGTAATTCTGATGTACATATTTATTTCTTACATAACCTGTCATACTTTGGGGTATCATTATCTTTCAGCCTACTGACAACTTGTAAAATTTCGTTCGCAGGGATATCGTCAATATCGTCAAGATCGATTTCATAATCATATCATAATCATCACAGTTCCCTTCATTGACTTCATTGCTTTTTATTTACTTTAGTTTTACATTAATTATTCAAACAAATCTCGTGCGTTTTTTTAATTTTTGTCCAAACCATTTATAAATGTTTAAATAAAAGCAATATTCAGGATTTTACAGTGTTCTGTAGGATAACATTTCTTTAGTTTTTATTAAAATGACAGTGGATTTTGATTCTTTACTAATCAAAATTCACAACTGAATTATGAAATAACTTGATGTTATATCGTAGATTTTGAAAAACGGTGCGAACTTTTTAAGATAAGAATATTTGTTAGTAGAAACCGTAATTTATAATGCATATGTTGAATAATTTTGAAGGTCACAGGGTTAATTTCATTAAAAAATAATTAATTTGTAAGATTTTACAAGGATCGTAGAAGTTTTTAAGTTACATAGCATATTTCAAATTCACATGTAAAAGTTTGTCGGGATCAGGTAAGTGTATGCCCTTGCAATTAAGTGATTAATTTAGGTACTCAGATTTTAGTTATACGATATTTTGTACAAAACCGAGGTGGCTTCTTTATACGATGCATACTTTTAACAAAATGAAAATAAGACTATATAGGTAGCATTCTACTAATAATAATTCTAAACAAAATATTCATTTATACTTTTCCGTTAATGTATGACATTTATTTTTCTTCGCTATAAAACTGCACGATAGCCTTCAATGATTTAACTTGTTTTAATGTTTTCTTGTGTCCTGGGTTTGTCGCTAAGCTAGCTGGAATTTTCTTCTCGACGTTTTGCATTGTGCGTTGTAAGTATAATTGGGAGTCTAATCAAATTTCATCTTCTATAGTTATCTATTTACTAATATTAAATTAATATGGCTCGTCTGTAAAGAATTAATTGTTTCAATGAGCTGTAAAACTTATATTATCTGTATTGTTTTGCTTTTTATCTGGATCCCATATATTATTATATTATTATTCTTTTCGTCACTTAATTGCTTGGTTGGACGCGTTTAAAGAGGCATGATCGCGATTTTGGTCAAAAATAATTTTCAACTGATTTTAATGTATTCAATGCTTCAGTAGGGCATTTTCATTTCTTGTCCAAAGCTTTTCTTAAAATTCTGTCCCTCTAATATTTGTGTGAATATTCTACATTCCTGAACTAATCTTGTTTTAAAAAAACAAGCTGATGAGAGTTTCTTTGAGTTTCTTTGCAATCAAAATTGAAGTGTCATTCGTTGAGTTTTATAATCGAGTTACAAAGCTTACAAATTCTTTGGTTTGAAAACAATTTGAATTGAAAAGTCCAGTTTTAGACCTAAAATGAATGTGTTAGGAAATTTGAATTGAAAAGTCCAGTTTTAGACCTAAAATGAATGTGTTAGGAAATGTTTTTTATATTCTGAAAATGATATAGACAAATCAGCTCGAAAGAGATTTTTTTACAGTAATATTGAATCTGTGTAAACAAAACCATGGCAATGAGTCTTGTTTACATTAAAAAGAATTGGGAGCCCTGTATCTTGCTTATCACTGTACATTTGACACTTAAAGGGAACTATTACAAATAACAAAAGCATTGACCGGCATTTGCCGGAAAAGATCATTTTTTGAAAGTTTTTTGTCTATTTCTATCGTACATATTTTGAATTTTTCAAATTTGCATTTTGAACATATCATTTGCTCATGCAATTTAAAAATTTATATCTTTATGAAAATATTTATCTTTGAAGCATTTTCTCAGTAAAATTGTATATATCTGCATTGTTTTTGGCCTAGACTTTGACCAGTCTCTGTCCCTTAAAAAATCATCTGTAGGCATACTTTGTTGTTGTTATTTTTTAATTTAAAGCAGCATCTATTAACACCGTTTATCTTTTATGAAGAATTGTACATTTTGTATATTAAACTTTGATATTGATATCAAATGGCATTTGCTCTTTGACTTAAATATATATGTATCTATGGAGAAAAGTATATACATGTACCTCACTTATTGTAATGTGCAACGTCAAAATCATGGAAAAACTGATGCGTTTGCTTTTCAGAACATCTATAGGAAATGACACAATTGTTGGAGAAGTAGATGCAGTTCGTTCATTGCAAAGAACGTGTACATTGGTAACATTTTATGCCAAAAATGCATGAGGAAGGTTTATAGATTAGATTAAATTGGGGGTGAGTCAGAGTTTTACCGTCCCCTTGCCATTCCGGCTTCAGGTGAGTTCCTTATACAGAGGATGCAGCTGTTAATACGGAAAAAACATTAACATTGAATGACGATGTGAGCTTTTACATGTACAAACATAACTTTTCCTGTTATTTCTATTGAATAAACTAAAGCGATGTGCATTATCTATTTATAGAGCCAACGTCTATAGATAAAATATTAAATAATCTTCATGCAGAAAAGAAAATTTTATCAACATTGTCTTTTCGTATGAACTTTATGGTAGTACTGATTTTTTATATAAATAAAATTATATATTTGTTTCCCATGTTTTGATAACAAAGAGAAATTAGCCGATTGAGCCATTGGTCAATGTTCTTTTCAATTTTGTGCACTTTTTTCCACTAAAACTAATGAAGGGTTAAAAAAAACAAATATTTTATTTCAACTTTTTATTTTTTAAGCATCTATTATATTATACTGCTTTTGTGTCGAAATATATAACTGACAGAGCAAAGGAAAAAAAAGAGCAGGGGCAAAAAACAAGATTGTATAAATATTATAGTATTACAGGTTTACAGAATATTATTGATATTGCACCTACATTAACAAACCTATCATCTTCATTGATACAAAAATCTCATGAATGAGATTTCATGATCTAGCCCATTTGAAAAGAACAGGAAAATAAAGGGAACTTTATAATAAGTAAATAAATATGTTTAACTAGTAACTTAGTGTAACTTAAATGAATAGAAAAAAACGTTTGGCGGCTCTTATAATAACTATTGTTCAAACCAGCGTACATGTTTAGTGTAATAAATAATAAATATTAAAAGAATTTTGAAAGACCAAATTTACTTGTGAAAATAAGTATAGTTTAGGTTAGCATGTAATGGTTTAAATTATTAAAAGCTATAGCATTGATTACAAGTTGGTGCAAAAAAATTAAACAATAAGTTTGTAATATTTATAATTAATTAGATTTTTAATTGGTTGATTTTATTTTTAATTGATTGATTTTTAAATGTTTTTAATAAAGTTACTTGTCCAATTAATTGGGAGCCTGATTTTTTTTTTAGTTCAAGTTCAAGTTCAAGTTCAGTTTATTCACTCAGACCAAATAATTTGGTACAAGAGGAACATATATATAATACATACAAATACAAATCGTCAGAGGTACAGACAAACAGGTACATTTTCATACAGGGAAAAAATATAAATAAAAAAGAACAGACTATAGAATCACTACTTATATTAGATTTTAGTATAAAGGATCATAATAGGAAAACAACTAAGAGGAGCAGACAGCATCAAAAATTTTTGAAATAAATACACATAATTTTCTTAGCGATTTACAATTGCAATTAGTCATGAGTTCAGAAAACTTAAAAAAAAATTGGTCTTTTCCAATATTTTGTGTTTATGTATTTTTTCCTTATTTCTTCTAGTGCCGAACATTCTAAAATATAATGAAATTCATCTCCAATAAGACCTTTATTACACAAAAGACATAACCTCTCATTCAAAGGAATGTTATACCATCTGCCTGTCTCTACAGGAAAACGATGGTTTGATGTACGAAATTTAATGAATTTTTTTCTTAGTTTTACAGGTAAAATATCAAGATACTTCTCAAAGCCAAAATATGGTTTTAAAATTTTATACACTTGACCTCTGGAAGAACAATTTATATCATTTGACCATATTTGCATAAATTGGTCTTTTAATCTTTGGTTTACAGTAGCAGATAACCATTCTATATTGACAAAATTATGGTTCTGCCAGACATATTGTAGCCCGCACATGTTCAAAATTCTTTGAATACAATCAATCCATGGGCTTTTACAATCGCTATTAAAATGTTGTGAAAATAAATATCTGTACACTGTATATACAATTTTGTTCTCGGGGCTTACATGTATGTATTTTTGGGGGGAGGGTGAGAGGTACTGATCCAAAAATTAATCCATTAGGAAGGGAAGGGGTATACTAACCCTCATTAAAATTTTGATTCCCTTCTTACATCTTTTTGTAAAAGTTTTCTTTACTTATTTAATTGCCAAACGTTTGGGTTTAGTTCGTTCTGTTCAAATTTCCATTTTTATAATTGAATATTCAAAAAATATCGCCGTTCAACATAAATTGGGGCCCAGCACTGCTTCCCTTATTGTTTACGTACCTTAATAATTGTGAGTTAACAGACACAAAGTGAGATTATTTTCTACAAAAGTTATCTCTCTTATCAGAGGGGAAAAGAAAGATCGACTTTTGGCGAGTTTCTTTTTCATATAGCATGCACAGGAATCCAATGTGCCGATATACGGTATGTATATCGGCTCCATACATTTTTAGAATGCCATCTTCATTGTACTTAGCTATTGATATTGAATAATTTTAGAAACTATGAAGTCTTTTTAACGCACATTCATTTTTTTAAAAGATATTACTTATTTAGATAAAATGAATGTGCGTTAAAAAGACCTCATAATTTTCGTGACATTTTTAATAATATTAATTTATATTAAAAAAAAAAACAGAATGCAAAATAAACTCGAACGTTAACATAACCGCCTATGGAAAATGCATTAGTGGACTATACCCATGTTATATCAATTAGAATGAGTATCGTATGTAATCAAAATGCCAACCGAATTTATCTTTTTTCCTTAACATTTAATACCTTTTTTCAATTGTAAAATAATGAAAGATTTTTTATTGTCAAGATATAAAATACTAATCTAAAACACCAAATATTGAAATGAAAATAAAATGTCTTCGTTCTGTTTATTTATGTAGCTGGAATAAATCTAAAATATCCTATAACTACAGTTTCGGTATCTGTAATCTCAAAGGTGCAGGATTTTCCCTAACAAACAAACAATTTTTAATAAAATTTCATTTAGCAGTAATTTCAGCATTTATTTTGCCATAAACTTTATGTGGGGCAATTGTGCAGATTCTTATTTCTTATTTACAAAATATGCAATTTACATATTCCCCAATGTTAGTAATGGAACCTAGCCTGTTAGTCTCCTTTCTTTGTAATACCCGGCTGGGAGTAAGGATATCTGTGCAATGGGTGAAGACTTCATATAACATATACAGTTATATTGCAAGTCTCCCCCGAATGTCCAGCATTAACTCCTCCCAGAAGCCCCCGAAGGAACTCGGACACAGATATGAAA
This sequence comes from Magallana hongkongensis, assembly GCA_015776775.1. NCBI lineage: Eukaryota > Metazoa > Mollusca > Bivalvia > Ostreida > Ostreidae > Magallana > Magallana hongkongensis. The sequence goes on along the minus strand of VIAA01000070.1, from coordinate 267,254 downwards.
GGAGGTGTACGTCAGCCCCACCCCCACCCCCACATTTCCTCGCAGCAAAGATAATTGTTCCAAAATTTACTTTAAAAAGATGGAAATATTGAGAAGTTGGAGTCATAGGTATACTACCCTACTACCCCCCCCCCCCCCCTTTACGGATTGGAAATTTCATGATTTGCGAAAAAAAAATGGTAGCCTCCCTTTTGGTAGCCCCACCCCTTAGCCCCCGCCCTCTTTAGTAAAGTTAGACCTAAGTATTAGGCACATGACATCAGATAGGGGTCATCCCCCAACTTTTTCTCGCAGCAAAGTTAATGTTCCAAAATTTACCGTGAAAAGGTGGAAATATTGAAAAGTTGGAGTCATGGGTATACTAGCCCCCCCCCCCCCCCCTTACGGATTAGTAATACTTTATGTGGGGCAATTGTGCAGATTCTTATTTCTTATTTACAAAATATGCAATTTACATATTCCCCAATGTTAGTAATGGGGCCTAGCCTGTTAGTCTCCTTTCTTTGTAATACCCGGCTGGGAGTTAGGACATCTGTGCAATGGGTGAAGACTTCATATAACATATACAGTTATATTGCAGCCCACCTTAGCCCCTTATCCCATCCTTTAGCCCCCCTTTTGGTAGCCCCCTTAGCCCCCACCCCCCTTTTTGCAAAGTTAGACCTAAGCATCAGACAGGGTTCATTCCCCCCACTTTTCCTCGCAGCAAAGATAATTGTTCCAAAATTTACCTTGAAAAGAAGGAAATATTGAGAAGTTGGAGTCATAGGTATACTACCCCCCCCCCCCCCCCCCCCGTACAGATTGGAAATTTCATGATTTGCGAAAAAAAATTGGTAGCCCCCCTTTTGGTAGCCCTCCCTTAGCCCCCGTCCTTTTTTTTGTAAAGTTAGACCTAAGCATTAGGCACATGGCATCAGAGAGGGTTCATTCCCCCCCCCCCCCAACTTTTTCTCGCAACAAAGTTAATGTTCCTAAATTTACCTAGAATAGGTGGAAATATTGAGAAGTTGGAGTCATGGGTATAGTAGCCCCCCCCCCCCAACCCTCCCACCCCCCATCCCCCCCCCCTACGGATAAGGAATTTCATGATGTGCGAAATATATTTTTAGATAGCCCCCCTTAGCCCATTAGCCAAGCCCTAGCCCCCCTTTAGTAGTAGCCCTTTTTTTGCAAAGTTAGACCTAAGCATTAGGCACCTAGCACTAGACAGGGTCCACCCCCTCTCCCTACCCCACTTTTTCTCGGAGCAAAGTTAATTGTTCTTAAGTTTACCTTGAAAAGATGAAAATATGGAGAAGTTGGAGTCATAAGTATACTAACCCCCCCCCCCTCCGCCCCCCACCCCCCCCCCCCATACGGATTGAAAATTTCATGATTTGCGGAAAAAAAATTGGTAGCCCCCCTTTTGGTAGCCCTCCCCCCTACCCCCCCCCCCCCACCTATTTTTGTAAAGTTAGACCTTAGCATTAGGCACATGGCATCAGAGAGGGTTCATACCCCCCCCCCCCCAACATTTTCTCGCAACAAAGTTAATGTTCCTAAATTTACCTTGAAAAGGTGGAAATATTGAGAAGTTGGAGTCATGGGTATACTAGCCGCCCCCCCTTGCGGATTAGTAATTTCATGATTTGCGGAAAAAAAGTGTTGATAAACCGCCCCCCCCCCCTTAGCCCCTCCCCCATTTTTTGCAAAGTTAGACCTAAGTATTAGGCATATAGCATTAGAGAGGATTCACCCCCTTTTTTAAAGCAGCAAAGATAATTGTTTCTAAATTTACATTTATTAGATGGAAATATTGAGAAGTTGGAGTCATAGGTATACTAGCCCCCCCCCCCCACCCCCTCTTTACGGATAAGGAATTTCATGATTTGCAAAAAAAAAGTTTTAGGTAACCTACCTTAGCCCCTTATCCCATCCCTTAGCCCCCCTTTTGGTAGCCATCTTAGCCCCCACCCCCCTTTTTGCAAAGTTAGACCTAAGCATCAGACAGGGTTCATTCCCCCCACTTTTCCTCGCAGCAAAGATAATTGTTCCAAAGTTTACCTTGAAAAGAAGGAAATATTGAGAAGTTGGAGTCATAGGTATACTACCCCCCTCCCCGTACAGATTGGAAATTTCATGATTTGTGAAAAAAAAAATTGGTAGCCCCCCTTTTGGTAGCCCTCCCTTAGCCCCCGTCCTTTTTTTGTAAAGTTAGACCTAAGCATTAGGCACAGATATTATTTCATACATTTTCACAATGACACATTTTAAAATTTAACTTATCAGAGTTGTGTTGTAAGATTCACTGTACCTACTTCTAAGAACTTAAGACAGGGTTCTTGAAATAACTGCCACCCTACAAGTGTATTCCACTTCTCTCCGTTCTTCCACTTTAGTTGGGCCTCCTGTTTGTTTCTTCCTATTACATGTATAAATTGTGAAAGACCTGAACATGTTATTAAAAATGTAGATACATTTCAAATGGAAGGGATTTGCAGTCATTATCGTGTCAAAACTCTTATCTAAATCAGTATATTATGCTGACTTAATGCATTGCTTCACTTCAAGGTATATACATCCACAATTATTATATATTTAAAACCAAATATTGGTAGTTTGAACACTGAAATCTTTGTATGATTTTATTGGCTCATTCACCTTTGAAATTGAACAAAAATTAAAAAGGAAAAAATTTATCACATCTTGGAGCTAATATTGAAGTCTATGGAGAAAGGTGTAATTTTTTAAACTCTTTTTATATCTTTCTGTAAAGCGGTGGTAAGAAATTGCTTAAGCTTTCCCCTTCTTAAAAAAATGCAAAAATAACTTAACCGTACACCTTCTGAGTTTTTGTTAAATAAGATGGGTAGTCATTTCACCTGTTGATGGATCACTTATAAATAAATATATACAACAAACCTCGTTTTTGCCTTTTTGGGCGGAAGTTGGTTCAGCATGGTTCAGGCTCTGTGACCATGGTGACTTGACAACCGACATTAAACAATCTCGAATAAGATTTTTACTGCCAACTTCGATCATGTGTTTGTCTGATCCATTATTGTTGGTTTTTTTACTTTGCTAGTGGCGTAGACTCTCATGTTCTTCGTATTGTGAAAACTGAATACCTCAATGCTGTCTTTGAGCATGTTTTTTCTCTCATACAGGATGTAGAATTCAGTCGCTAAATGAAAACCCTAACCGGAACGACTTTTTCAAATCCGGATTTGTTTGTTTTAAGGCATGACATCAGAGAGGGTTCATTCCCCCCCCCCCCCCAACTTTTTTTTCGCAACAAAGTTAATGTTCCTAAACTTACCTTGAAAAGGTGGAAATATTGAGAAGTTGGAGTCATGGGTATACTAGCCCCCCCCCCCTTTTTACGGATAAGGAATTTCATGTTTTGCGAAAAAAAATTGTTGATAGACCCCCAACCCCCTTAGCCCCTCCCCCATTTTTTGTTGCAAAGTTAGAAAGTTAGACCTAAGTATTAGGCACATAGCATCAGAGAAGGTTACCCCCCTCCCCCCTTTTCACGAGGCAAAGATAATTGTTACTAAATTTACCTTTATAAGATGGAAATATTGAGAAGTTGGAGTCATAGGTATACTAGCCCCCCCCCCCTTCCCCTACGGATTAGGAATTTCATGATTTGCGGTTTTTATTTAGGTAACCCCCCTTAGCCCATTAGCCAAACCCTCCCCCCCCCTCCCCCCTACGGATTAGGAAATTTTATGATTTGCGATTTTTATTTAGGTAGCCCCCCCCCTTAGCCCATTAGCCAAGCCCTTAGCCCCCTTCCTTTGGTAGCAGCCGTTTTTTGCAAAGTAAGACCTAAGCATTAGGCATATAGCAACAGACAGGGTTCAGCCCCCCCCCCCCCTCACCCCCACATATCCTCGCAGCAAAGATAATTGTTCCAAAATTTACCTTGAAAAGATGGAAATATTGAGAAGTTGGAGTCATAGGTATTCTACCCTACTACCCCCCCCCCCCCCTTTACGGATTGGAAATTTCATGATTTGCGAAAAAAAAATGGTAGCCCCCCTTTTGGTAGCCCCACCGCTTAGCCCCCGCCCTCTTTAGTAAAGTTAGACCTAAGTATTAGGCACATGGCATCAGATAGGGGTCATCCCCCCCCCCAACCTTTTTCTCGCAGCAAAGTTAATGTTCCAAAACTTACCGTGAAAAGGTGGAAATATTAAGAAGTTGGAGTCATAGGTATACAAGCCCCCCCCCCCCTCCCCCCTACGGATTAGGAAATTTTATGTTTTGCGATTTTTATTTAGGTAGCCCCCCCCCCCTTAGCCCATTAACCAAGCCCTTAGCGCCCCCCCCCCTTTGGTAGCAGCCCTTTTTTGCAAAGTAAGACCTAAGCATTAGGCATATAGCACCAGACAGGGTTCAGCCCCCCCACCCCCACATTTCCTCGCAGCAAAAATAATTGTTCCAAAATTTACCTTGAAAAGATGGAAATATTGAGAAGTTGGAGTCATAGGTATATTACCCTACTACCCCCCCCCCCCCCTTTACGGATTGGAAATTTGTTGGTAGACCCCCCCCCCTTTAGCCCCTCCCACATTTTCTGCAAAGTTAGACCTAAGCATTAGGCACATGGCATCAGATAGAGTTATAGGGTTCACCCCCCCCCCCAACTTTTTCTTGCAGCAAAGTTAATGTTCCAAAATTTACCGTGAAAAGGTGGAAATATTGAAAAGTTGGAGTCATGGGTATACTAGGCCCCCCCCCCCCCCCTTACGGATTAGTAATACTTTATGTGGGGCAATTGTGCAGATTCTTATTTCTTATTTACAAAATATGCAATTTACATATTCCCCAATGTTAGTAATGGGGCCTAGCCTGTTAGTCTCCTTTCTTTGTAATACCCGGCTGGGAGTTAGGACATCTGTGCAATGGGTGAAGACTTCATATAACATATACAGTTATATTGCAGTCTCCCCCGAATGTCCAGCATTAACTCCTCCCAGAAGCCCCCGAAGGAACTCGGACACAGATATGAAAGGAGGTGTATATACATGTGAAAATAGATAAAAACATGTACTTGGTTGTCACCGTTAGGTGTCCGTACATGTTATACCATACCTGGGCATTTCGTAAATTTGCTCATATAAGATGTACTTAATTTTCAATTTAAAAAAAATAAATACAAAAAAATTAAACTTTATAAAAGTTTACCTTTAAGAAAATTATTAGCGGAAGTTAATGAAACAAAATTACGAATTGCCTTCCCGACATCAAATCGGCTCTGAAACAAATTGCTTAGAACAATATCTTTAATTAATTTCAGAGGCGTCGAAACCGGGGGGGGGGGGGGCTGGGGGGGGGCTTGACGTCCTAGGTATACTGGCCCCCCTATAGATTAGGGATTTCATTATTTAGCCCCCCACCTTTTTTTGCAAAGTTAGACCTAAGCATTAGGCCAATAGCATCAGAGAGGGTTCATAATTGTTCCTAAATTTACCTTTATTAGATTGACGTTGAAGTCATAGGTATACTAGCCCCCCCCCCCCCCCCCCCCCCTACGGATTAGGAATTTCATGATTAGCGAATTTTTTTTAGGTAGCCCCCTTAGCCCATTAGCCAAGCCCTTAGCCCCCCCCCCTTTGGAAGCAGCCCTCTTTTGCAAAGTAAGACCTAAGCATTAGGCATATAGCACCAGACAGGGTTCACCCCCCCCCCCCACCCCCGCATTTCCTCGGAGCAAAGATAATTGTTCCAAAATTTACCTTGAAAAGATGGAAATATTGAGAAGTTGGAGTCATAGGTATACTACCCCCCTCCCCTAATGTTCCTAAATTTACCTTGAAAAGGTGTAAATATTGAGAAGTTGGAGTCATGGGTATACTAGCCCCCCCCCCCCCCTTTTATGGATTAGGAATTTCATGTTTTGCGAAAAAAAATTGTTGATAGACCTCCCCCGTTAGCCCCTCCCCCATTTTTTTTGCAAAGTTAGACCTAAGTATTAGGCACATAACATCAGAGAGGGTTAACACCCCCCCCCCCCTTTTCATGAGGCAAAGATAATTGTTACTAAATTTACCTTTATTAGATGGAAATATTGTGAAGTTGGAGTCATAGGTATAGTAGCCCCCCCCCCCCAAACCCCCCTACCCCCTACGGATAAGGAATTTCATGATGTGCGAAAAATATTTTTAGATAGCCCCCCTTAGCCCATTAGCTAAACCCTAGCCCCCCCCCCCTTTAGTAGTAGCCCTTTTTTGCAAAGTTAGACCTAAGCATTAGGCACCTAGCACTAGACAGGGTCCACCCCCCTCTCCCTACCCCACTTTTTCTCGGAGCAAAGTTAATTGTTCTTAAGTTTACCTTGAAAAGATGAAAATATGGAGAAGCTGGAGTCATAAATATACTAAACCCCCCCCCCCCTCCGCCCCCCCCCCCCTACGGATTGGAAATTTCATGATTTGCGGAAGAAAAAAATTGGTAGCCCCCCTTTTGATAGCCCTCCCCCCTAACCCTCCCCCCCCCTATTTTTGTAAAGTTAGACCTTAGCATTAGGCACATGGCATCAGAGAGGGTTCCCCCCCCCCCAACTTTTCCTCGCAACAAAGTTAATGTTCCTAAATTTACTTTGAAAACGTGGAAATATTGAGAAGTTAGAGTCATGGGTATACTAGCCGGCCCCCCCCCTTACGGATTAGTAATTTCATGATTTGCAAAAAAAAGTGTTGATAGACCCCCCCCCCCCTTAGCCCCTCCCCCATTTTTTGCAAAGTTAGACCTAAGTATTAGGCATATAGCATCAGAGAGAATTCACCCCCTTTTTTAAAGCAGCAAAGATAATTGTTTCTAAATTTACATTTATTAGATGGAAATATTGAGAAGTTGGAGTCATAGGTATACTAGCCCCCCCCCCCCCCTTTACGGATAAGGAATTTCATGATTTGCAAAAAAAAAGTTTTAGGTAACCTACCTTAGCCCCTTATCCCATCCCTTAGCCCCCCTTTTGGTAGCCCTCTTAGCCCCACCCCCTTTTTGCAAAGTTAGACCTAAGCATCAGACAGGGTTCATTCCCCCCACTTTTCCTCGCAGCAAAGATAATTGTTCCAAAGTTTACCTTGAAAAGAAGGAAATATTGAGAAGTTGGAGTCATATGTATACTACCCCCCCCCCCCCCTCCCCGTACAGATTGGAAATTTCATGATTTGTGAAAAAAAAAATTGGTAGCCCCCCTTTTGGTAGCCCTCCCTTAGCCCCCGTCCTTTTTTTTGTAAAGTTAGACCTAAGCATTAGGCACATGGCATCAGAGAGGGTTCATTCCCCCCCCCCCAACTTTTTCTCGCAACAAAGTTAATGTTCCTAAAGGCGTCGGAACCGGGGGGGCTGGGGGGGGGGGCTTGACGTCCTAGGTATACTGGCCCCCCTATAGATTAGGGATTTCATTATTTAGCCCCCCACCTTTTTTTGCAAAGTTAGACCTAAGCATTAGGCCAATAGCATCAGAGAGGTTTCATAATTGTTCCTAAATTTACCTTTATTAGATTGACGTTGAAGTCATAGGTATACTAGCCCCCCCCCCCCTCCCCCTACGGATTAGGAATTTCATGATTAGCGAAATTCTTTTAGGTAGCCCCCTTAGCCCATTAGCCAAGCCCTTAGCCCCCCTCTTTGGTAGCAGCCCTTTTTTGCAAAGTAAGACCTAAGCATTAGGCATATAGCACCAGACAGGGTTCACCCCCCCCCACCCCCGCATTTCCTCGGAGCAAAGATAATTGTTCCAAAATTTACCTTGAAAAGATGGAAATATTGAGAAGTTGGAGTCATAGGTATACTACCCCACTCCCCCCCCCCCCCTGTACAGATTGGAAATTTCATGATTTGCGAAAAAAAAATGGTAGCCCCCCTTTTGGTAGCCCCCCCCTTACCCCCCGTCCTTTTTTTGTAAAGTAAGACTTAAGCGTTAGGCACATGGCATCAGAGAGGGTTCATTCCCCGCGCCCCCCCCCCCCCCAACTTTTTCTCGCAACAAAGTTAATGTTCCTAAATTTACCTTGAAAAGGTGTAAATATTGAGAAGTGTTAGTCATGGGTATACTAGCCCTCCCCCCCCCCCCTTTTTACGGATTAGGAATTTCATGTTTTGCGAAACAAAAAATTTGATAGACCCCCCCCCCCCCCTTAGCCCCTCCCCCATTTTTGTAGCAAAGTTAGAAAGTTAGACCTAAGTATTAGGCACATAGCATCAGAAAAGGGTTCACCCCCCCCTTTTCACGAGGCAAAGATAATTGTTACTAAATTTACCTTTATTAGATAGAAATATTGAGAAGTTGGAGTCATAGGTATACTAGCCCCCCCCCCCCCCCCCCCTTACGGATTAGGAATTTCATGATTTGCGAAAAATATTTTTAGGTAGCCCCCCCTTAGCCCATTAGCCAAGCCCTTAGCTCCCCTTCCTTTGGTAGCAGCCATTTTTTGCAAAGTTAGACCTCAGCATTAGGCACCTAGCACTAGACAGGGTCCATCCCCTCTCCCTACCCCACTTATTCTCGGAGCAAAGTTAATTGTTCTTAAGTTTACCTTGAAAAGATGAAAATATTGAGAAGTTGGAGTCATAAGTATACTAACCCCCCCTCCCCCCCCCCCCCCTACTCGGAAATTTTATGATTTGCGAAAAAAAAATTGGTAGCCCCCCTTTTGATAGCCCTCCTCCCTTACCCCCCCCCCCTTTTTTAAAGTAAGACCTAAGCATTAGGCACATGGCATCAGAGAAGGTTCAACCCCCCCCCCCCCAACTTTTTCTCGCAGCAAAGTTAATGTTCCAAAATTTACCTTGAAAAGATGGAAATATTGAGAAGTTGGAGTCATGGGTATACTACCCCCCCCCCCCCCCCTTACGGATTAGGAATTTCATGATTTGCGAAAAACATTTGTTGGTAGACCACCCCTATCCCTATGCCCCTCCCCCATTTTTTTGCAAAGTTAGACCAAAGTATTAGGCATATAGCATCAGAGAGGGTTCAGCCCCCCCCCCCCTTTTTCAAGCAGCAAAGATAATTGTTTCTAAATTTACCTTTATTAGATGGAAATATTGAGAAGTTGGAGTCATAGGTATACAAGCCCCCCCCCCCCCCTCCCCCCTACGGATTAGGAAATTTTATGATTTGCGATTTTTATTTAGGTAGCCCCCCTTAGCTCATTAGCCAAGCCCTTAGCCCCCCCTTTGGTAGCAGCCCTTTTTTGCAAAGTTAGACCTAAGCATTAGGCACATAGCACCAGACAGGGATCTTCCTCCCCCCCCCCCTCCCCCACACACTTTTTCTCGGAGCAAAGTTAATTGTTCCTAAGTTTACCTTGAAAAGATGGAAATATTGAGATGTTGGAGTCATAGGTATACTAGTGCCCCCCCCCCCCTCCCCCCATCGGATTGAAAATTTCATGATTTGCGAGAGAAAAAAATTGGTAGCGCCCCTTAGCCCCCCTTTTGGTAGCCCCCCTCTCAGCCCCCTCCCCCTTTTTTTGTAAAGTTAGACCTAAGCATTAGGCACATGGCATCAGAGAGAGTTCATCTCCCCCCCCCCCCCTAACTTTTTCTCGCAGCAAACTTAATGTTCCTAAATTTACCTTGAAAAGATGGAAATATTGAGAAATTGGAGTCATAGGTATACTAGCCTCCCCCCCCCTCCCCTCCGCCCCCCCCCCCCCCCCCCCCACGGATTAGGAATTTGATGATTTGCAAAAAGAAAATTTTTGGTAGGTAAATTTTTTTTTGGTAACTATAGGTATACTTCCCCCCACCCCCACCCATTAGGATTTTCAGGATTTTGTGAATAGGTTTTTTTTTTTTGCTTGTCAACATTTCTGAGGGTTAGTCTATCCGCTCCCCCCCCCCCCCAACCACACTTTTAATTTGCTTCCGACGCCACTGAAATTTTATTCAAAATTAAATTACCTAATTATTTATAAATAATGAAAAATCAGCTTAACGTACAAGCACGTAGTATCGTTTTTGGAAGGGGGCCAGACTCATCCAAAAAATCTTGACCAAAAAAAAGAGGGTTATTTTAAATACCCAAAATCCCAAAAATCCTAATCCGGGGAGGGGGGTATACCGTTCACTTCACTTCAATTTCACTGTTCATTTCCTCATTTTCAATTCATTTTTTACATGGTCCCATAAATTTGAAAAAATCTTTGCTGCGCAAAAACGTGGTGGGACCAGCCCCCACCCCCCGCCCCCTCCCCCGATGCTACGTGCCTCACGTATACTGTAAGTAAGGAAGAACTGTATAAGTAAGGAAAAACTGACATTGTCCTTGCGAAATTCTGCACTTTTTATACTGACTGGTTCTTTTTCCATAAATGATGAAAAATCAGCTTAACGTAAAGGCACGTAGTATCGTTTTTGGAAGGGGGCTAGACCTATCCAAAAAAACTTGACAAAAAAAGGAGGGTTATTTTAAAAATCCAAAATCCCGAAAATCCTAATCCGGGGGTGGGGGGGGGGGGGAGGGGTATACCGTTCACTTCACTTCAATTTCACTGTTCATTTCCTCATTTTTAATTCATTTTTTTTACGTGGTCCCATAAAAGCGTGTTTGTGGGGGTGGGGGGGGGGGACTCCATGTTATTTCAATTTTTTGTATGCAAATTCAAAAAAAAATCTTTGCAACGCAAAAACGTAGTGGGGCCAGCCCCCCTGCCCCCTCCCCCGATGCTACGTGCCTGACGTATAATATAAGTAAGGAAAACTGTTAAAGTAAGAAAAAACTAACATTCAGATTGTACTTGCAAAATTCTGCACTTTTTATACTGACTGGTTCTTTTTCATCTTCCTGGTGATGAGACAATAATGATGAATTTTAGCAAATTTTTCTTCGATGTTATCCATGGCTAAACCAAGTTCACTGTCCCCTGTAAACAAATAAAAATTAAAAATTTAGAAATCAAGCACAGAAACACCGTTATTAGTAATAATGGTTCATACGACTTGTATATTATTTAAACATGCGTTCACATATTTTTCTTAATTTTTTAATTATTTTTTTCTTTCACTTTGATATTCATTGTCATTTTTGTTTGTTTGATATGTCATCTAATCAAGCGTATCACCATCCTATCGTATCTCAATGAGAAGCTAAAATCCATCACAACACCCCTCCCCCGCCGCGAATCTCAGAAAACCAATTTAACATGTTTAATGAATTAAAGAAATTGTGATTTTAACTTAAAAATGTTATCCGTTCCGTCCCGTTTTCAGTTCCGCATTTTAGCAACACCCTGCAGGCCACGTTAGCGGGTATTAGTTTTACCCAGTTAACTTGCACGTGCTAGTGATGTACTTTCCGGTGTTTTCCATATGCAGAAAAGGATTAAATAACACGGATAAACGTTTCTTTTGTGATGATAAGCAAAAAGGATCCATATTGTGCTCTAATTGGATTATCATTGTGATGTTGACCTATATAGGTAAGCATTTAAAGAATCCGGGATCGCAGCTATTCTGTTTCGCGCGGAGATGACTCGCACCTCAATATGTTTCGCACCTCCATTGGAGCGAAACATCTCACTGTATTAAGATATTTTTCTCGTGTTATTATTGCTCCGTAATTAATTATAACCTTTAAAAGAATTGAAATAAGTTATAAAACCCTGGTTTGCATTCATATATGCACATAATCTGCATACATGCCAACTTTTGAAAATCTCCATGGGGGATTTTACGCGTGACGACATTTTGCTAGAAGGAAATTTCGCGGCATTTTGTCGTGTAATTGCTTTGTATGAACAATTGAACTCTTAGAAATTCATCTGTTTCTTTATCTATTTAACATTAGCCTAATGTGTTTATCAAACAATCTCCTCTTTCAAATGAAATCATAAATAAAGTACATAACTTTATTTTCATATATTAAATCAATCTTTATTAAATCAATCTTTAAAATCTCAACAAACAATAAATAGTATGGTATAGCCGTTCAAAAAGCACTAAGCTCTGCAACGCAGTTGGCAAACAGGACCTCTGCTCTTGTGACATCTACAATTAATTAAATTAAATATTAAAAAGCATGTATGGGTCAAGTTGCTGTAAAAAGTGAAAGAAAGTATTTATAATTGTTTCCTGACTTAAAATTCTTTATAGATATTATATATTAGCTTATTAAAAAATTTAGTTACCTTCATCTTGCTCCAATTTTGATTTCACAAAGAAGTTGGTAGCAGCAGGTGGCTTGATGGATTCGTGATCTTTGTAACATCATTCATTCCACCATGGTCTACCCTAAAATCCCTCAAAATAAAAATAAAAAATTGTTACTCATGAAGTTTAACATATCTATTCTTCTTGTAGCTGTCAATCTCGCCTAGTGTCATGTGTACACAATAGTCAATAAATATATTCAGTTGTACTATATATAAGTTAAACATACCTATTACACGGCAATATACATGGTTGTCATCCAATTACGATCCCGATAGTCATCCCGAAAATCGGGAATCTGCCTCCCGATATTGGGATAAAAGTTTCGTTTTCTTTGGTGGTGTAACCCCATTCTTGTCGAAGTTTGTGTAAAAACTTTAAAGTGTGGCATTTTGCTGTTCATCCCGATATTTCCCGATTAATTACTATCAAAACATGCTCCTCATTAGGTTTGCAAACACCCAGACAGCGTACAGGTAATTACATCAATTCACACATCCCGATTATACACACACGCGATACAGGTAAACAGCAATGGCGGTCATAATCCCGCTTTTTGATTGGTTAGCGTAGACAAGCAGCGCGGGATTTGAAATTTAAGATGGAAATCTGGACTTATTGTCGTAAAACGGGTTGGATTTTTTGAGAATCGGGATTTCGGGGTATTTTGACAATCCCGATCGGGATATCGGGATTTATAATTTTGACGACGTGAAATCGGGAGAATCCCACAAAAATCGGGATAGTTGGCATGTATGAATCTGTTTTGCCGGTACTACCGTTGTGGCGAGCACATCTAACAAGAATTACACATACCTTGCATCATTGTCATGTTATTTTAACACCAAACCAAATGCATGAACAATAAGATTTATTTAATTAAATTTATCAATATTTCTTATGCGTTACGTACACCAAAGACTGTTTTCTTTTCATGTGGTTGTAAATATCATATTTATAGATTTTCATTTGATGTACTGTTGTTTTATCAAACAAACATCATGATATGCCCGATTCAAAATATGATAAATTCAATCTTGTTGTAAGTACTTTGTTTTGAAATAAGTGTTACTTGAAAAAATCCACTTTTTTTAGAATGACCCACATAACGGTTGTAATTGGCTCAAATAGTTGCACTAATGCCTCCAAAATACACAGAAGTACAAGGATTGATTTATTTGTCACTTAACTCACAGAATTACAAAACATTTAAGGCGAGAGAAATTTAATTTTTAGTTTTATGGATTTTGTTGTAAAAAATTTGGGTCAGAGGAGGGAAAAAAAAAAACAGTGGGCAAACTTTTATTAATCAAAATTACATATTACTTGCTTGAACTTATACCGAGCGCAGCTAAGCGAGGATTAATGGTAACACGTATATATATGAAAATCAGTGAAAAATGAAAGTTGAATCAGGGTTACTAAGACCAAAAAAAAATTCTTCCAGCCCTGGGCGCCGCCATATTGGCAGCCATTTTGTTTTGAAAAAGTTAGTTCGATCATTGAGTGACCAGTACTTATCGATGTTTATTGTCCCTAAACTCGATTAAAATTTTCCAGTGTTTCAATAAAAGGTAATTTGAATTAGAAAAAATAAAAGAGGACACCAGATAAGTTTCAGTAGTGCTTCAATCAAGAAATACAACTAGTTCTATGTATGTCTTATCAAATTATCAGATGGAAAATAAAAACATTAATATCAAATCCCGGGAGTCCGATGCCTGGGGCCTGGTAAAAATGAAAGAGGGCATGTGAAACTTACACACTCGCAAGCCCGATGGGCATGTAAACTTTCAATCTCCAATAGATACTTTATTTACGTTCGTCGCCATTTTTTATAACATCGATTCGTTCAATAAATTAACTAATATGAATAAATCTTCGTACAACTTAACCCACTTAATTCGAATCATACAAACGTTTGCAATACTCAACTGTGTTCGTAGATATGAAAGCGTCTTTTTAACGTCGATGGCAACAAATTGAGATCTCGCCATGATTCCTGGGCTGAAATACCTGACTTAAATCTTTCTGTTGTTATAGGTTGAAATGGAAGGAGAGACTGTCACTGACCACTGGCGTCGGAAGCAAATTGAAAGTAGGGGGGGGGCTAGACTGATCCTCAGAAATATTGAGAGAAAAAAACCTAATTCTAAAAATCCTAATCGGTGGGGGGGGGGGGGGGGGGGGGAGTTAACCTATACTTCCAAAACAACTCCAACTTCTCAATCTTTCAAACGTACATTATGGAACAATTATGCTTCTTGCGAAAAAAGTGGGGGGGGGGGGGGCCTGAACCCTCTGTTCTGCTATGAGCCTAATGGTTAGGTCTAACTTTGCAAAAAAATCGAAAAAATTGGGTCGGCAGATCCGTAAAACTTAAAATTAAATTTCTCTCACCTAATGTATAAAATTTGTGAATGTATCAGATCAATTAAGTTTAACAAATGTGATAAGGCCTAACAAAAAAATAGGTTTGTTATGCTTTCCCGACCGACCCTAACTTAAACCCGCCGACTCCAAAAAAATTTCTGAGTTTTTTCCGTAAATTTCCGTTTTTATCTGTTTTTTGTTAAAATTTCGTTTTTATCTGATTTAAAATTTATTGTGTCCTCTGAATTTAAGTCGTTAAAATGCTTATTTAGATGTCATCAGTGTTGCTTAGATGTTTGTTATTTACAAATGGCAGCACATGTCGTGCCAGTTGAGCTCGAGAAATGTTCCCACCAGCCGGGGAAAAGGTTCATCAGATTATTTAAACAATGACAACAAATACTTGGTTTTTTAAAAAAATCTAACCCAGGTTAATAGATAAATGGTTTAATATATGCACAATTGAACAAATGGAGAGGGAAAAAAAGAAAAAAAAAAAAAAAAGCCGACCTACCGACCCTAATTTTTTTCAGCCTGAAAGCGGAAACAAACCTATATTTTTGTTAGGCCTAAGTTTTTACAAATTTAAGAAGTAGTTTTATTTTTATTGACGTACATGCTTCTAATCCAATTTAAATTAAAATTTTGTCCTAGGTTGGTCCCTAATTATAATATTTAATTCATTTGAAGATAAGTTTATTTAAAAAACCTATAGATATATGTATTATAGATTAAAAAAAGGTATTTTCTTTCATGCAGGTATCTTTCACTCATTGACAGGATGAAAATAATTAATCTTTGTTGGAATTTGAAAGTTTACATAATCGATTTTATAATCGATTGTGAGCTGCCGATTCATTTCCATTATCGATAGTAAAATTGGTCGGATTATACAACACTGTTCTATACCCAATTATCAAATGTGTGCAAAACGGGAACACACCTCCTTAATGACTCAGCTGATATTGTGCCATATCCATGGCCCCTCGGTAGATTAATCAAAAATGAACTAACTTGAATATATTGTGCCATGTGCAGGCACTTCAAAGTGCTTTAAAAAAAAAAAAATTCAAGGATTTTTATTTCATAAATATCTTGAAATATTAACTTAACATTACATGTATATCTTTTTATATCAATCATTGTTAAGTATGTATTCGGTGTGAAACATCGTGCTGCAAACCATCTCGGCACAAAACAGAATAGGTGCGAAGCATCTCAGGGCTAAACATGTTTAAGTGCAAAACATCCCGTACCCCATTTAAATACATGTAGTAACACAACTTATGAGCCATCGGTATAGGTATTACTTTCACTTTCTAAATAAGTGATATCCCTTTGCCAGCATACTGAATCATCTTTTAACATTGGCTTATTGTATTTGGTGCGTCGACGAGCTCGCGCAACAGATTTTGTTTGTAAACTAAATTATTGATTATACAATTTTTTTTTATCAACGGGCACGATGTTTCACTCTGCCAGAATGAGTCGTGAACAATGATATTAGTGATATTAGTTGATGCACAAAGTGATAAATAATCCTGATATCAATGAATTTGATTTAAGTGAGGCACTTTATGTCTTTTTCAATAGAAAGCTATTAGAAACATTGAGTCTGTGAGAATGTAGAGATGATAAATGAATGATAGAAAAATCGAAAACTTTTGACACTGTGAATTTGGTTTGTTTGATTAAACCCCTAAAGAAAGAATATGCGATATAAGAAAGCTCTATTGCCTACCATTGAAGTGAATCAAAATTATTTGACAAGGTAATTACTATCAGACTCGATATTTCTTGACATGAATGTAAGCAATAATGTTTTAAAATATAGAAAAATTGATGTCATATGAGTTTAACTTCGGGAAAATTTTACTTGGAGTAAAAAAGATGCGCATATGAGATGGACGCATGGGCGCTGATGCGCTGAATACAATTACCAGTAGTCTTAATATTTAAATCATAAAAGCTAATCATCATTACCTATTCTATCACATTTGTACAGTTTTGTATCAGTTAATTGCAAAAGTTATTTTTTGATTTGTCAGACTTACACTATTAAGTAGAAAGTTATCATGTACATGTATATATGAGTTATAATAGGAAAGAAGGGGTCTTTTTTTCTTAATGTATAATGATGCATCAAATATAATGTATGCCATATCCCTATGGGATTGTTCTGACCCCATGAAACAGAAAAATACCAAATATTTTGAAAACTGTTGAGATCCCCACCACTAAACCATATACCGGTATATTAATTCTTGTTTTTAATGTCATTATGATGCATCAAATGGTGTAAAGTACATGACCCCCATGTGCAGGGTTGTCTCTAAGACCCCGGAGGCGGGGAATTCCCCCGTCTAAAGTGACGTAATTACCCGGCTATTATTGCATTTCAAACACAATCTAGTTAATATAAGCTAGACCTTCAGATCCCCTTCTACTTTCTTATTTCTCCCTTCTACTTCAATTTTTAGAGACAACCCTGCATCATGTGTTGTCTTTAAACCACCCCCACCACTCCTACCCCCTCTGAAATAGAAAATAATGATATATTTTGATAACTTTTGAGATCCCCATCCCTAAACCATATTTATTCTTGCTCTTTGTGTTATTGCTTATCAAATGGTATAGCTAGGTAAGCCTAGGTTATACCTTTTTGGAGACACCCTGACTTTTAGAAATGGAAATAATAAAGTAATTTATCTTATTCTGACATATGTAATGTTTGACTCATGTGGGTAATTCCTAGCCTAATGATGAACCTGCTATTACAATTGCTCTGAATACATATAACATTTTGTTTATCTTAAAAATTAAAAAGCAAAAAAATCTTAATGTGCATCTAGAGAAAAATACCAATCACGAAATGATTTATAATTTGCTACTGTACACATGTAAGAATGAAAGAAGACTAAATCTTTTGAACCAGGTTTGATTGCGGGGGTTGATGTGGAGGATAAACATTAAATTTTAATCATTTGTTGTTATTAATTTTAACGTGAATATTAGTTATTGATCCCCATGTAGAAAATAAGACTATTAAACAAATACCTTACCTTCTGATTTCTTCAGCAATGATATCTACTGTAAATGCCTTCAGCAATGAGTTCTAATTCTTAGTGACTGGGTATTTAAATCGAAGGGAGAAGTGTTCACTGTAATAATAGCCAATGGATTTACTGAGTTAGCCATGCATGGATAAGTTGTAATTGTATAGGATGGTATGCAGGTGTACTGGTGAACATTATTTAAGCTTTGATTACCTCCCCCCCCCCCCCCTTTCCAACACACACACACTGCTTGACCCTATTTAATTTGTATAAAAAGTCACTAAATTTTACATGTATAAAATTTTTTATTTAACATTATATACCTTGAAAACAACAATTAGAATGAATTTACATTTAGCTTGAAATTACTATCACTATCCATAAATTATTACAAATGCTTGCCCATCAATGTTAAGGTGCATATATAGTAATTCTATCGAATCTTCGACTGTACCTCTGCACATCTGAAAGAAAATATGAGTTCATAGTTATGTAGACCAGGAAGCCCTCTTCCAAAATTGTGAATTTCATGTGCTTCGGGGTAGGGGTTTTTAATCTAGGGAAGGGCTAATTATAGTCATATAGTGTAAATGTAAATAATGTTTAAAAACCATCTTCTTTTCTTCTGCTGATACTGAATAGTCAAAACGTCATTGAAGCCTATGGGAAAAATTGTAGACTCTATTGTAAATGGTTATAACTTGAAAACGGACAAAGATAATAATATAGGGTTTTCAGAATCATATATTAACTGTTACAGGCAATATATAGGGTTTATTAGATCTGACATAGGGTTGTCTCTAAGACCCGGGAGGCGGGGAATTCCCCCACCTATAATGCGCCCTTAATTACCCAGCTATTTTTGCATTTCAAACACAATGTAGCTATAAGCAAGACCCCCAGACCCCCTTCTTCTTTTTCATTTCTCCTTCCACTCCAATTTTTAGAGACAACCCTGTGAGCCCTGGGGTCATCCCCACCCCTAGGAATTGAAAATGACCATATATCTCAGAAACTGTTAGAATCCTGACCCCTAAACCATATATATTGTTGTTCCTGTGTTAATGGGGATCAAATGATATGTAGGTCATGGGCCCTGTGGGTGGTCCTGACCCCCCTCAAACAGGAAGTGCCCAAGTATCTTGAAAATGGTTAGGATCCCTTACCCCTAAACCATGTATATTCTTGTTCCTTGTGTCAAGGGGCATCAAATGGTATGTAGGTCATGGGCCCTGGGGGTGGTCCTGACTTTCCTCAAACAGAAAGTGCCCAAATAACTTGAACATGGTTAAGATCCCCACCCCTAAACCATGTATATTTTTGTTCCTTGTGTCAAGAGGCATCAAATGGTATGTAGGTCATGGGTCCTGGGGGTGGTCCTGACCCCCCTGAAACAGAAGTGCACGAATATCTTGAAAACAGTTAAGATCCCCAACCCTTCACAATATATATTCTTCTTCTTTGGGTCATGTTAGTTCACCTGAGGTGTAAAGGACCCCTGGGGAACATCATGAAACTTCAGAAATAAAAATAATCAAGCTCTTAATCTTTTTTGTCTGTAATGTTTGACCCATGTGGGTTATCCCTACTCCCAATGATGGCCTTGGTCGTTTGGGAGACTTTATAATTGGCCCGATTATAATTACATCTTGTTATGTCGCAGGGTCTTGTATGATTAATAACGCTGGTACTGATTTCAGCTATTCACTGGTTCTTTATTTAGAGGATTGTATTTTATTAAATAAAACCTATAAGTACAAACACACTCACACTCACAAACAGTTGCACAATTCATACGCAACATCGCACAGTTATTTAGAATAGGTGTGATTTATCGTTATTTCTGCTGCTGCTTGTTGTTACTTTACCTGTACTGTACATTGCAGGCAATGCGGGTCTCGTAAATCCACATCAAATATAAGCATAACAGCTGCATTGTAAATAAAGTGTGGTTCATTTAAACAATAAAATGCTTTCTTTGGTGATTCATTTGGGATATGAAGGTAGTGACATTGCAGAAAAAATACATAACCCGCGTTGATTAGGAAAAGCAAGTTAAATTCACTAAATTACTGTTGATGTACGTAAGTAAGTTAGCTAAAAGAAACAGCCAAATCATCTCCTGTGAGACTTTGAGTCTGACATCGTCATGATTATTTTGTGCAGTCCGTGATTTTTCCTAGGTCGCTATAGGTTTGGACCAATGGATAAAAGGGCGTGTCGATATCTGTCCTGTCGTTTTCTTGTCAGTTTCAGCCGCTGTAGATTTCGACCAATCGATAAATGGGGCGTGTAGATTTCAGTCTGGCTGTTTCTATAGAGCTATTAATTAACTATAAGTTTCCATAAGAAATAGAGGAAATAATACTTGGGAGATGTAAATATATTAATATGAAATTAATCAATTATATTTATGAAATAGAATTTCATGAAATTGGAAACTACATTCGAATTACTACATAACCTGATTATTACGCCGTTTAATTTTGTGATGTGTAAATAAGAACCCATATCTTTGTATTTGACGTACTTATTTCAGGCCAAAGTTTTAATTAGGGCCCCGCAAGGATTTGTGGGTGCCCTATAGTAATCACTCTGTCCGTCCGTCCTTCTGTCCGTCCGTCTGTCACTCTTCCGTCCACAAATTTTCTGTTTTTTTCTAATAACTTTTTTTATGGTTGCCCAATCAAGTTCAAATTTGGTATGGCAGTTCAGTAGGCAGAAATACATATATTGATGCTAAGTTTGGTTCTCTATGTCTTCTGGTTTGGAGCTGGGGTGGTGGGGTAGATTCCTTAACTATGCATAAGAATGAATGGGCAAAGAGAGATAACTGCTGAGAATGTTACCATTGTATACTAGGAAGGCTGTGCAATATTTGTCCTTTGGGATTAATTAACCTTCCACAGGAAGAAAATCCTAAGCTTTATCTTTATCTGACACATTGAGATTAATTACTGCACTGCCTGTGTCTGCAAATGAACTTTGTTTTGAAGTTAAGGTCAATTTTGAATGATGTGTAGTATTGTGTACATTCTTTGAAATATGGATTTAAAATATAATATTCATACTTTATTTTGGTTAAAATACCGTACACAATGATTTATGATAATTTTATTGAATTCTAAAATCAAGATATATATTAAGATATCCTTTTTCACTATTTTATTTTTTAATTATAATTTTTTTAATTTTTTTCTGCCTAGCTTAATGCTGTTATTTTTATCAGGTAATCAGATAATAACCCCATTCTGTCATTTCTGAAAAAACAAATCTTATTGTAAATTTAGAAGAAAAGGATGAGAGAGCAGAACAATTAATCCCCTGGGATTAATTATCTTGCCTGCTGCAGAAAATTTAGAGGATTATCTCTATCTGTCATATGAAGATTAATGAACACCTTTGTCTGCAACTGATGTTTGTTTTGAAGTTGAGGTCAACCCTGGGTGATACAATGTATTTGCATTCACTGAAGGCTTGCATTTTATAAAACACCTGCTTAAATCTTTTTTAAATACACATTTAATTTAGTTTTGTTTTTATAAGACATGAGGTTATCTCTGTTTTATGCAGATACAAAGTTTTTGGACATTCAGGAATTATCTTGAAATTTTAAAAATACAGTTGTTACTTATAATTTTCATATATTTTTTTTTTAATGTAATCAAATTTAACTCTCATTCCATGAGCTGCACCCTTATATTTTTACCCCTCAGTTTAACACTTTAATTGTTGGATGAAAACCATATCAAACTACAAATCATGAGATCCTATATATTGCAGTTCTTTACATCTTATGCCGGGCATTTATTTTTCATCATTGTTAATATAAAGAGGATGGAATTCAAAGTTTTTTTCACTTCTGTATATTAATTGTCATAGCGGGGCCCTTCCTGACTGGTCAGTTTTCTAGTTTTTTTTGGTTTACAATTTTTGGTTACAAAAATATGCATTGGGTAGTGGAAAAATAAAAATAAATTGAAATCCTGACTGAGTTCATAATCCAAATAGCATTTAATTGACTGAATAAAGCATTTAATCTACTATATATTAAAAAGTTAAAAAACACAGGCTTCTTTTAAACTTTATTTTCCATGATTGATGATCACTTTCTATTCAATTTCAAAGCATTTCGAACTTTAGGCTGGATGCCTCTTGATATGCAGTTAAAACAAATGGGCCGGACAATGCTGTAATGTTTATTCAAGTCTTGCACAGTCTTCAGCCAGGGATGTGCTGTCCACCTCCGTGTCGCCACAGTAAAAACAACCGGCTGAAACTTGGTGGTGATGCCTGCAAGTAGAAACAGTTAAATACTACTAAGAGTGATTAAAGATTTAAACATTTGGACTACATGTATATATTTATTCAAGGTGTAAGACATAATTTCTGTGGATCTAGTAATATTTGCTTTTTATCATATAAAACCAATATTAACCAGCAGAATAGGTCGTTTCCATCTTGGCTGCACACTCAAGTCCCTCCTTGACTACAACAGTCTCATGATTTCTATGACCAGAGGGGAACAGCATAGATCCACAAGTATAGAGAAGGTTATCTTGGACCTCCTCAATATCAGTAACGTTGTCTGCTTAGGCGTTCCTTGCAATAAACAACTCTACGTTTTTCACAGAGACAGCACATGATGAAACTGCGAACTTTACCTGAAATCATTATATTTTATAGAAAAATATCTAAAAAGACAGTCTGGTTTTTTCTTGTGTTGCAGCAGAAGTACATTTGGACATCCATTTTACCTCCTATCAAAACTTGTCATTTTCTGTTGTGGTTCCTTTATCACTGAGACCAGGACAATCCCTGTCTATTGTCTCAGTGCCCAAGAGATCCTCAAGAGGTTGGAAAGTGCCATCAGGACCTCTAGTGGGACCAGGCAACCAATGAAGTGGCTTATCTGCTGGTAGTCTCTTTGGGTTGAGGGTGCAATACCAGCAATCAGCAGCATCACATTTTTTTATCTATTAAACAAGTGATATCATAATAAAATGATGAATATCCATTTAGGGATATGTTTTAGAGATGTATATGTATATCATTTAATATCAAAAATAAAATTTAATTTCACGTGTACCTGGAATGAATATTGCCGTGCTCTGCAATGTCTGTCTATGAAAGCCTTCAACTTTTTTGGTGCATTTTTCTCTTTTGTATCTATCACACTACTAGAATCTTCTGCATCTTTAAACAAATCCAGGACATCACTAATATTCATGATCTCTTCCAATGTTACAGCATCATGTACAACTACAGGTCTGCCATGTAGCTTGAGCTTAGAAAATCTATGTTTCAAAAGAGAAAGGGTAGGTTTTAGGGACTCTTCAAGTGCTGTTTTGACATTTGGTTGTCTCTCAGAAAGGTCCCTCAGTTTTTTTAATGTTGATGCAGGTTTAACAATGTATTCTATGTTGGCTTCCATGGAATTTCTTTGCAGGCATACATTTTGTAGACCCAGATTCAACAGGCTCGTGCAACGCTCAGCTGGATTATTGAAGCTGTGAAAGGGTGCAGTCCTAGCTGCAACGAGAAGGTCCAAGTCAAGTGTAATAAATGAAGCTATATATATGGGCAAGTTTTACACTCCAAAAGGTTGTTCTATGATCTGGTCCTCCATCAGTGTAGATAAAGAGAATCGGACACTCAAGGGAAAGTCCATCAGAACTTCTGGTATTCCTAAAAATAGATATGCTTTCAGTTGCATGGCGTTTAGGACTGGATGGTGTAAAAACCTTACCCTTTACAGTGACATGAAGAACACCATTGTAAAACCTGTCATCTTTACACTGAGGTAGCTCAATTTAACATCTAGCAGCACTGATGGCACTGCACCATGAATGTGGAAGTCATGGTCAAGGGCTGACAGCTTGGCGCCCTTCGGTATCAAAGACTTGTTATGAGCTCTAACACCTGTTGATGTCGATGAACCAGGTTCACCTATAGAATTGTCATCTAGGCATACTAAGGCACAATCTGTACCCAACTTCACTGCCATTTCCTTCATCATAGAATGGAGATTGAAGGCATAAGATGAATCGGGATGTTTCGCTCTTGTTAGTCTTTGCTGTACAGCATACTTGACTTTAAAACGGCTTGTGTAGCATACTGCTGATCTCACAAAAGCGTTGGAGGGCCAAAAATTCAGTGATAACCATGACCGGGATGGTATATTTGATCCTGCAGGCAGCCTTGCAGCTATAGTTTCTCTCAAATCCTGGCAGCTAATGGCTAAGGGCAATGTACATTTTATCAGAGTGACGCCTCTCTTGAACAACAGATACCTCATCTAAATAGACGTCTAGGGCATTCCAGAATGGGTCCAATGATGCATCTTTGGGTCTGCCATTATTTTTAGCTCACCTGAGCCAAAGGCTCAAGTGAGCTTTTCTGATCACAATTTGTCTGTTGTCTGTCGTTGTCGTAGTCGTTGTCGTAGTCGTTGTCGTCGTCGTTAACTTTTCACATTTTCATCTTCTTCTCAAGAACCACAGGGCAGATTTCAACTAAATTTGGCACAAAGCACCACTAGGTGAAGGGGATTCAAGTTTGTTCAAATGAAGGGCCACGCCCTCTTTAAAGGGGAGATAATTGAGAATTATTGAAAATTTGTTGGTATTTTTCAAAAATCTTCTTCTCAAAAACTATTTGGCCTGAAAAGCTAAAACTTGTGTGGAGGCATCCTCAGGTAGTGTAGATTCAAGTTTGTTCAAATCATGGTCCCCGGGGGTAGGGAGGGGCCACAAGAAGGGGATCAAGTTTTACATAGGAATATATAGAGAAAATCTTTAAAAATCTTCTTCTCAAAAACTATTAGGCCAGAAAAGCTCAAATTTAAATGGAAGCATCCTCAGGAAGTGTAGATTCAAAATTGTTCAAATCATGGTCCCCGGGGGTAGGGTGAGGCCACAGTGGGGGGATGAATTTTTAAATAGCAATATATAGAGAAAATCTTTAAAAATCTTCTTCTCAAAAACTATTGGGCCAGAAAAGCTCAAATTAAAATGGGAGCATCCACAGGTAGTGTAGATTCAAATTTGTTCAAATCATGGTCCCCGGGGGTAGGGTGGGGCCACAATTGGGGGATTAAGTTTTACATAGGAATATATAAAGAAATCTTTAAAAATCTTCTTCTCAAAAACTATTAGGCCAGGAAAGCTCAAATTTGAGTGGAAGCATCCTCAGATAGTGTAGATTCAAGTTCGTTCAAATCATGGCCCCCGGGGGGTAGGGTGGGGCCACAATAGGGGGATGAATTTTTACATAGCAATATATAGAGAAAATCTTTAAAAATCTTCTTCTCAAAAACTATTAGGCCAGAAAAGCTCAAATTATAATGGAATCATCTTCAGGTAGTGTAGATTCAAGCTCATTCAAATCATGGTGCCCGGGGGTAGGGTGGGGCAAAAATGGGGGGATCAAGTTTTACATTGGAATATATAGAGAAAATCTATAAAAATCTTCTTCTCAAAAACAATTAGGCCAGAAAAGATCAAATTAAAATGGAAGCATCCTCAGGTAGTGTAGATTCAAGTTTGTTCAAATCATAGTCCCTTGGGGTAGGGCGGGGCCACAACGGGGGGATCAAGTTTTACATAGGAATATATAGAGAAAATCTTCTTCTCAAAAACTATTAGGCCAGAAAGCTCAAATTTGAATGGAAGCATCCTCAGGTAGTGTAGATTCAAGTTTGTTCAAATCATGGTCCCTGGGCCACAATTGGGGGATCAAGTTTTACATAGGAATATATAGAGAAAATCTTTAAAAATCTTCTTCTCAAAAACTATATGACCAAGAAAGCTCAAATTGGCGGGTAACCATCCTCAGATAATGTAGATTCAAGTTTATTCAAATCATGGTCCCTGAGGGTAGGGCGGGGCCACAATGGGGGATATATTTTTATACATAGAGAAAATCTCTAAAAAAAATCTTCTTCTCAAAACTATTAGGCCAGGAAAGCCCAAATCTGAGTGGAAGCATTTCCAAATCGTATAGATTCAAGTTTGTTAAAATAATAGTCCAGTGGTATGGTGAGGCCACAGTGGGGGATGAATTTTTACATAGGTATATATAGAGAAAATCTTTAAAAATCTTCTTTTTAAAGACCATTTGGCCAGAAAAGCTTTAACTTGTGTAGAGGCATCCTCGGGTATTGTAAATTCAAAATCAGAGTCCCTAGTGGTAGGGCGGGGCCGTGATGGCAGTCTGAATTTTTACATATATAGAGAACATCTTTAAAAATATTCTGGGAAAGTTTTTCGGTCCAAAACTCAGTACTTAGTGTGAAAGCACAGGTTATGCAGATATAAGTTTGGTGAAACCATGATACCCTAGAGAAAAGTGGGGCAACAAAATGGGGGGGGGGGGGTATATAGGAAAAGAGAAAAATCATCTTACAGGTACAACAAGAAAAGGGGCTTGGTATTTACCAAAAGAAAGAGGTGGATAAAAATTGGCAGATTTTCAATTTTTTTAGCAAGATCTACTGTACTTAGTTGTCAAGATATTTTGATACTGTAATGCTAATTTGATCAGAATTAAGGCAATTGTTGCTCAGGTGAGCGATGTGGCCCCTGGGCCTCTTGTTTCTCAAGTCATAAAACATTTCTTGTGCATCAGCTTGTAAAAGGAACTCTAAAACTCTATCATCAACTGCTCTTTCACCACTTGATACAGCTGCACTAGCATCACGTGTCAGGAATCTGTACATATGTCGTAAGATAGCATGTCAACCCGACTAATATGTGTAATTTAAATATTATTTAACTAAAGATAAATTTAATGAGTGAATGTAGAGAATGAGAGTGTTTTAGTAATATTTTAATTGTATATGATTATAGATCACCAAGCTGTACTTGTGGAAACCATTTATTCGATATACAAATACAACAATAAATATTCAGCGTCATTTCCACAAAAGGCCTTAAATTCTTATGATCCTGTTCCAACCTACTCATTCATGCATCAAATTTTTCATCTGACCAAGTACTTCAGTAAGTTGCTCTTTCAAATCAAAGTTTGACACATGATCTTCAATTTCAGTACACACCCGTTTTTGGTACTGGGGCCAGGGCCAATGGATTGGGAAAAATGTGACATTTTGATAGAAATTGGGAATTTTTTTCCTTGCTTTATGTACAGTCTCCTGAACCAAAAACTAAATAATTGGATTTTTTAAAAATTAATATTTTTTAAAAAAATTATTTTTAAAACTGGGAACATGTGTGTATAATAATGAGAAGGAAAAAAAATTTATTCACAGTGTGTATTACAAATTTGTTAATGAAGATGTAAAATTTCCAAAAGGTTTATGTGTAATTACTATATGTCAAATGCAAAGAAAAAATAAATAAATTATAATTTAAAAAAAGGTATCTTATTTGTTTTAATGTAAAATTTAATCTATTTTTAGGTCACCTGAGCCAAAGGCTCAAGTGAGCTTTTCTGATCACAATTTGTCCGTTGTCTGTCGTTGTCGTAGTCGTCGTTGTAAACTTTTCACATTTTCATCTTCTTCTCAAGAACCACTGGGCAGATTTCAACCAAATTTGGCACAAAGCACCACTAGGTAAAGGGGATTCAAGTTTGTTCAAATGAAGGGCCACGCCCTCTTTAAAGGGGAGATAATTGAGAATTATTGAAAATTTGTTGGTATTTTTCAAAAATCTTCTTCTCAAAAACTATTCAGCCTGAAAAGCTTAAACTTGTGTGGAGGCATCCTCAGGTAGTGTAGATTCAAGTTTGTTCAGATCATGGTCCTCGGGGTAGGGAGGGGCCACAAGAGGGGGATCAAGTTTTACATAGGAATATATAGAGAAAATCTTTAAAAATCTTCTTCTAAAAAACTATCAGGCCAGAAAAGCTCAAATTAAATTGGGAGCATCCTCAGATAGTGCAGATTCAAGTTTGTTCAAATCATGGTCCCCGGGGGCAGGGTGGGGCCACAATTGGGGGATCAAGTTTTACACAGGAATATATAGAGAAAATCTTTAAAAATCTTCTTCTCAAAAACTACTAGGCCAGAAAAGCTCAAATTTGTGTGGAAGCATCCTCAGATAGCGTAGATTCAAGTTTGTTCAAATCATGGTCACCGGGGGTAGGGTGGGGCCACAATAGGGGGATCATATTTTACATAGGAATATAAAGAGAAAATCTTTAAAAATCTTCTTCTCAAAAACTACTAGGCCAGAAAAGCTCAAATTTGAGTGGAAGCATCCTCAGGTAGTGTAGATTTAAGTTTGTTCAAATCATGGTCCTTGGGGATAGGGTAGGGCCACAATTGGGGGATGAAGTTTTACATAGGAATAGATAGAGAAAATATTTAAAAATCTTCTTCTCAAAAACTATTAGGCCAGGGAAGCTCAAATTTGAGTGGAAGCATCCTCAGATAGTGTAGATTCAAGTTTGTTCAAATCATGGTCCCCGGGGGTAGGGTGGGGCCACAATTGGGGGATAAATTTTTATACAGGAATATATAGAGAAAATCTTTAAAAAAATTTCTTTTAAAAACTATTTGGCCAAGAAAGCTCAAATTGGTGTGTAACCATCCTCAGAGAATGTAGATTCAAGTTTGTTCAAATCATGGTCCCTGGGGGTAGGGGGGCCACAATGAGGGAAAATCTTCTTCTCAAAAACTATTTGGCCAGGAAAGCCGAAATTTGAATAGAAGCATCCCCAGATCGTATAGATTCAATTTTATTTAAATAATAGTCCAGAGGTAGGGCGATATTTAAGATATTTTGATACTGTAATGCTAATTTGATCAGAATTAAGGCAATTGTTGCTCAGGTGGGCGATGTGGCCCCTGGGCCTCTTGTTTATACAGTGTTTTCAATAAGTTTTTGAATAGAAGGAAAAAAATTTGGAACTGCAGGCAACCTTATCTCGGCGAGGGGTCTGGGGACTGCCTCAGGCCCCGAGCGGGTCCAGGGCAGAGCCCTGGTAGGGGGACCAGGGGGGCAAAGCCCCCTGGCCGAAAACGAAAATAATCATTTTTGAAGGTACTTTTGCTGCTTCTAAGGCCATCTAAAAGTATAAGTTTTATGAAATGTCTACTGCTAGACAAACTCAAAAATTCCGAAATTATGAGGATGTTAGCTATCATAAACACAGCTCTAACGAATAGGAGGTATCCTCATTAGAGCCTAATTTATTAAATTGAAAAGGTGAGTAATGTTTTGGTGTTACACATTAGTTTTAACCTTTAATAAATATTTAAAGATTTCATTAAAAGCACTATTTTTTTTTAATTTTAGTTTTTTAAATATTATATAGCACTACTGTAATTATTTTAAAGAGCTGTGATAATATAAACAAATAAGCATGCTAATTGGCTTTTTAGCTCACCTGAGCTGAAAGCTCAAGTGAGCTATTCTGATCACATTTTGTCTGTCGTCCGTCTGTCTGTAAACTTTTCACATTTTCAACATCTTCTCAAGAACTACTGGGCCAATTTCAACCAAACTTGGCACAAATCATCCTTAGGCAATGGGGATTCAAAATTGTGAAAATGAAGGGCCACACTCGTTTTTAAGGGGAGATAATTAGAAATTAATGAAAAATTTCGAGAAATTTTCAAAAATCTTCTTCTCAAGAACCAGAAAGCCAGGAATGCTGAAACTTGTGTGGAAGCATCCTCAGGTAGTGTAGATTCAAAGTTGTGAAATTCATGACCCCCGGGGGTAGGGTGGGGCCACAATGGGGGGTCAAAGTTTTACATAGGAATATATAGAGTAAATCTTTAAAAATCTTCTTCTCAGGAACTAATCAGCCAGGAAAGCTGAAACTTGTGTGGAAGCATCCTCAGTTAGTGTAGATTCAAAGTTGTGAAATTCATGATCCCTGGGGGTAGGGTGGGGCACAATGGGGGGTCGAAGTTTTACATAGGAATATATAAAGTAAATCTTTAAAAATCTTCTTCTTAGAAACTAATCAGCCAGGAAAGCTGAAACTTGTGTGGAAGCATCCTCAGGTAGTGTAGATTCAAAGTTGTGAAAATCATGACCCCCAGGGGTAGGGTGGGGCCACAATGGGGGGTCAAAGTTTTACATAGGAATATATAGAGTAAATCTTTAAAAATCTTCTTCTCAGAAACTAATCAGCCAGGAAAGCTGAAACTTGTGTGGAAGCATCCTCAGATAGTGTAGATTCAAAGTTGTGAAAACATGATCCCTGGGGGTAGGGTGAGGCCACATTGAGGGGGGGGGGGGTGTTAAAGTTTTACATTGGAATATATAGAGTAAATCTTTTAAAATCTTCTTCTCAGAAACTAATCAGCCAGATGATTCTTTATTATTGTTAAGACTTTGGCTGCAGGACAATTCTTCGGCCTCACAAGAAGGTTCAGAGTTTGATGTTGCTTAATATCCCATATATAAACAATTGTAAAGGACCTTTTTGAGGACTGCAATACTCAACATGTGAAATGACTATAAAATCATCCTGTCAGAAAAGGGACTAATGATTATAAACATAAGAAAATCCAGGGGGAAAAAATGGATTTTATTTATACAGGATCTACATGTATTATTGAACATTGTCAAGATTGTTTGTATTATGACTCCATTAAGCTGATTTTATCATACCTATTGTTCCTCAGGTGAGCGATGTGGCCCATGGGCCTCTTGTTTTGTAGTTAATTTTTTAAGACGTTGAGCTAATGCTCGACAGCCTTCTAGCGATTGTCTGGATTGGCAATCGTCCAAATTCACGCGCTGCACCGCCTTTTAAATGCGTATAAGAAATAAGTTCTTTAAAGTATTAAATGTATTTCAAGATTTTTATTCCATTTATCAAACTAAATTGTGTACAAAAAAACCAACTTTGCCTACCTGGTTATTGACAACTCATTGCATAAGTATAAATTTGCTTAATCAAGAAATGGCGGATGAATACAATCAGGTGTAAACATTCACTAAATATTATTTTAGTTTATCGCTTACATTTTAATTGGAGAGTGTGCCCGATAGAAATAAAATTTGCGATGTAAATTTATTTGTTATCGGGCACGGTCTCCAAAATAAATGTAAGCGATAAACGTATCTAGTGATTTTACTGCTAAAAATAAACACGATAATTCAGTTGATCTGGTCGAGCATTTTAGATAGCACGTGTTGTGGATTTGTTTGTAAACAACAGTATAGTACCATAGGGAATCTTGTTTCAAACGGGAATTGAAATAAATAAAAGTATGCTTTATTATTATAATTAGGGACATACTGTTAATGTATTCGAATCATGAACCTGTGAAAATTGTTTAAAGAAAATAATTTATTTTTAAACTTTGAAATTTCTTCGAATTTTGTAAACATAATGAGTTATTGAATTGTAAAAGCACCTATACCTATTTTATATGAAAATAAACTTATTTTTGTTTTTAAAGCAGCACAAAACAAAATTCATATACTTCTCTATTCTATGTCTAAAATTATTTGATATACGACTATTAAATTAACAGAAATTCAAATTATTGATATTCTATATTAAAGAAAAAGTCAGTTCGACGCCTTTGTGGCCGTTCCGGCCTTTGATTTGTTTATTGTTTTTTTATGTTTATTTTTAATTTTTGTAAGCAAGTACTGTTCTTATCGGGATAACCACGACGCCCAACCAGGGCCCAGACTCAATTTACCTAAAAAAACCAATATCTTACAAGCATTAATATTAAAATTAAGGCACAGTATCTGTAATCTTTATTCTCTAATTATGTGAATTATTGTAATGAAAAGTAACATTAATATAACATAAATAATATCCATGTGGAATAACATAGACACGCAGCTATTACGGAACGTAAAATGTTCATTTTTTTCTTAAATAAGTCCACAAAACCGTAAAATGTCGACCCGGGTTTGCCTACCCATTTTACCAACTTGGAAATCAACAATCGTCGATAAATTTCTAAATACTCATTGTTTTGCAGAAATATTTAGAGCGAATACAGTTATACTGATTGGTGACATATCCTGAAAATTTCATTGAGATTGGTTGATTGTTCACAAAGAAAATTGAAAAATATTGATCTGCCCCGGCTTTTATTTTGCCCCGGACCGGGTTTGCCTACCCATTTTACCAAGACTCCGTTGATCTGGGTCATTGACGTGTTACTATTTTGATGCCATATTTTCAAACACATAAACAATAAGGATTTTGATATTAACTAGCTCTAGCCTAGTACCCGAGGCCTTCCGAGTGCACTCGGAAGGCCTCGGGTACTAGGCTAAT
This sequence comes from Magallana hongkongensis, assembly GCA_015776775.1. NCBI lineage: Eukaryota > Metazoa > Mollusca > Bivalvia > Ostreida > Ostreidae > Magallana > Magallana hongkongensis. The sequence goes on along the minus strand of VIAA01000070.1, from coordinate 235,437 downwards.
CAAGCTCCTAGGGGAGAATATGGGGGAATTAAAGACGGAAATCTCAGCCGGAAAATTTTATTATACAGGCGGGGGTGAGTCATTTAACCCCAAGGAACCCCAAGGAACCCCAATGATAGAAATTAATAACTATTAATACCCAAGGGGTCTCATTTGAGTTCACGGATCACCTCTTAGTACCCCAAGGACACCCCAAGGAAACCCTAGGATACCCCTACGAACCCCAATGATAGAAATTATTAACCACTGAAAATCCAGGGGTCTCATTCAAATCCAAGGCTCACCCCAAGGTACCCCCAATGATAGAAATTAATAGCTATTAATACCGAAGGGATCTCACTGGAATCCAAGGGTCACCTCCAAGTATCCAAAGGATACCCCTAGGAACCCCAAGGATACTCATAAGAACCCCAATAATAAAAATTAGTAACAAGTGATACCCCAGGATTGCTGTAATGAGACTCAATTTGTCTGTAAGGTGCGGTGAAGTCATGGTGATGTCCAGTCTGCTCCCAACTCTGCTGGTCACCACTGGTGTTCTCAAATGAGTTCTACATAAAAAATAAGTATATTGTAAAGTTTAAACATTCTATGTTAACACTAAAAATAAACACTCTGTGTTAACTTAAGTATCAATCTGACAGTGCATTTCCTATTATATCTGATTCAATACATACCTGTGGTTTATTTTGCTTTACAAAGTGGACTAAGTCTCTAATGTAAAGCTGGACTTCTGGTTTCATTAGTCCCTCCAGGACCTGCAGTACCTCACCAGATGGAACTGAAACAATGAGCTTAGTTATAAATCGTAGTATATGTTACAGAGAATCTAATAACATACTCTACCAGAATTGATGCATATATTTTTGCTCCAAAATTTTTAATTTAAAAAGATTTATAAGTTTCAATACATGAATGAATTAAATCAGAGTACCGGTAGTATCAAGTTAAAATAATTTACTTTTAAATAGAGGACTGTAAAATTATAAAATAAAACATTTTTTCTATGTATGACTTACTAGGCACTTGAGAAAAAGCTGAGATGTTAGGCCTCGTTAGTGACTGCATTGATTCATGGTCTGATGTAGCTGTTGCATTAACTGCATTCATGCAGACCTCCCATGTATCTGTCATGGTTAGAGATGATGCAGATGTTGACAATGGTACGGACCTTTTTTCAACAGATGTCTTGGATGCAGTGGGCTTTAACACTGGTAAGGCCAGCTCTGAAGGGGTACTCTCTGGGTCAACAGGTGTCTTGGATGCAGTGGGCTTTAACACTGGTAAGGCAGGCTCTGAATTGGTACTCTTTGGGTCAACAGGTGTCTTGGATGCAGTGGGCTTTAACACTGGTAAGGCTGGCTCTGAAAGGGTACTCTCTGGGTCAATCAAGTTAAAGTTGGAGACAGAAAATATGCCGTCAGTTTCTGGCAAGGTTGCTGGGACAGATGTAGAAAATTGACCAAAGAGATCGCTGCAATATTTGTTCTGCAAGGTCCTTAATCCTTCAGGCAGAGCTTCCAGTTTTTTGGACACTTTTTTTTGTTTTTCTGGCTGTTTTTTTGATGAATTTTCCTTCTTCTTTTCCTTCTCTTCATCTTTGTTTTCCTTGGAACCTTCCTTTTTTCCATCATCTTTCTTCTTCTTCTTTTTGGGACTCAGCGTGTCCTCTTGCTCCTCTGACTCCTGCATCTTTTTAGTTTTACACCTATGTCTTTTTTCGAAACTTTCGTCTGAACTCATTTCAAAAGAAAACAGCTCCTCTGGAACATCATTTAGCCCCTTCTGCTTTTTCAAGATTTTTGAATAAGCAAGTGTTGCAAATTTGTTCAAATTTTCTTCGTCTGAAAAACAAAAGGCTTGCTGTTAACTTTTTATAAAAAAAAAAAAAAAGTGCAAAATTATGATATACCAGTAATACCTATGAGTTAAATTGATATTAAGTTTAGAGAGATGACGACAGCCTTCATTTTGTTTATTATTCTAGATCGAGGCATGAAAATTAGCGGGGATTATTGGTTGGTTAATGTATTAAGGCATAGGCGTCGGAAGAGGGGGGGGTTACCCCCCCCCCCCCCCCCACTTTTTTTTGCAAAGTTAGACCCAACCATTAGGCACATAGCACCATAGAGTGTTCAGTGTTCAGCCCCCCCCCCCCTTTTAATCGCAGCAAACATAATTGTTCCTAAATTTACCTTGAAAAGATTGAATTTTTGAGAAGTTGGAGCCTTAGGTATACTAGCCCAAGTTTTGAAATAAAAAACATAATATACTTATGTATTCATAAAGATTTACAAATTAAATACACTACTTATATTTACTTAAAAATATGGTAATATTTTCCTACATGAGACACCCCCCTGTCAAGTAACTAACGTTAGTGTGTGCGTGGGGGGGGGGGGTTATCGATGTTTACCCCCATGTATATTATGACATTTGTAATTCATAATCATAAAAGCAATGGTTGAGTTCAGAGGATTAGACAGCGGGGAGTCTAATCTACCAGTATTTATAGAGAAAGGGTCGGTTTATGTTCTAGATAAAACATAATGTTTATTGTTTTCATTGTGCATGGCATGTGTCATTGTAGTTTTAAGTGGGTGGACTGTTGCAAACACATGGCTACAGATCTGCCCATGGGGGTAGTTAAAAATCATAACTCCTGCCGTGCAATCTCCTACCGTGCTACGTACCTGTAACACCCCCCCCCCCCCCCCACACACACGTATCTGTGGTTTCCTTATCTAATACTATTGTTAAATTGTTTATAAAAACATCAGTGCATATGCACAGGTTAGTTTTCAAACAAAATCACAATCAGTGTTCATCACTCAGTACAATAAAACCTATAGTATTCGAAACCGTAACAAAAAACTTGTTTTTTAGGGGGGGGGGGGGGGGGCAGAAATGATTAATCGCCAAAATGTCATGTTTACTTAACATGTTTAATAAAATCTTAAATAATTTGCAAAAATTTGTAAAAACAAACTAACATCTATTCTACCCTGTGGATTTACTTGTGCATTTATTAAAGAAACCATTTTAAAAAACATTATTGTTTCATCCTACATTAACTTCCGGTGTTACAATGTCACGTGACTAGAATTTTGGGCGGCGGATTCGAGAGTTCGAAATTAAAATCTGATACGGGATTCATAATTTGTTCATACTAATAAAATGCGCTTTGGAAATTTCTATTATGTACAATTCTAAATAAGTTTTTTTATTAATTATAAATAACTTCTGTTGCCATGTATTTTATTCGAATGTTCAAGATGAATAACATTAATAGGTACATTAAATTAATACTGATACGTTCCTGAACTATATCCGTGTAGCTGCGTAAAATAATAAATTAATATATGTTCAACAAACTACAATCGTTACATGTTCTCTAATATCTTTAATAAAAGTATTCATTTTGACTTACCCCCAACTTTGATTATGGTTCCATGATAAAGGGATCGTTGTCCCGCGACTTTTCCTGGCCAGTACATTTCAACCTTTCCTCGTGGTTCCCAGTCGTCACTTACAAGTTTTAAACTCTTGTTGTTTTTCCCAACAACACTAAGACTGGCATCTTCGTTGAAGAATATACACGCAAACATTTTATCCGAGTTACATGTAAGTTAATGAGTTACAAGTAAAAACTGAGGAACAGTCGGGCGTTCATTTGAACTGATAACGAAGTGCGCATGCTGGACAGTGCATGTATCAAATAACACGCTGACCCATGCTGTGGATGACGGGGCGCTCACAGGTTTCTCTGCCGATAAAACAATAACAAGACCCCTCCGCATTATCTGTGGCCCCCATTTTCACCCTCCCGAAAATTTCCTCCAAGCTTTTCAGAAACCTGATCATAACGAAGATAAGACTTATAAACTGTACACGGAAAATAAACATGGATGGTTCGAAAAGGAAAAGAAAACTAGGTCCTTATAAAAAAGACCTATTAACTGATGACGCTATTGAAAAATGTTTACCATCGGTAACAACCTACGAAGGAAATCTTAAATTGGATACATCTGAAGAATGCCTCAACATCGAAAATGTGGATTTCCCATCAACATCGAAATCTAAAGAAATGAAACTCAACAAAGAACATTTGGTATGGTTTTTTTTTCTTGTTTTCATTTATTTAACGTGATATCGGCTTTTTTAAAAATTTATTTCTTTATCTATCAATTATTTGTAATTGCAAGTGATGCATGCATTTTTCTGTTTAAGTGCATAATATAACAATCCGGATTTAATCGCGATAAGAGTTTAACACTTGTTTACCGAAATCTGTATCCGGTGTCGAATATCACAGCGATTATGTTTTCATAGTTTTTGAAATTGGTGAAACCTGTAAGTGTTATTAACAGTTGATTACTAAGAAACTTTTGATGATCAGTTAGTGTACATCTTTATTATCATTCAATACTCAATTTACAGTTGTTACAAAATCTTTAATCATAAGAAAAGTAGGATATTTTTAGGTACTAAATTTGACGTGCTGTTATTTATGTCTCTGGTGCATTCACTAACGCGATATTCTCTCGACTTTTAGCAGGTTTTGCCAGAATATACAGAAGAAACAGTTATTTGCAACCAGGTGCCACGCAATAATGAAGAAGACTTTGAGGAAATACCACCCCAAGCAGAAGTGGGCAATGATTTGAATGATTCTGATTCTGATTTAGACGAGTTGGATTTTGAGGACACCATGGAATCAATGTTTAACTCAGATGCAGAACTACACTTTGACGATGAATGTTTTGTTGGTGAAAGAGAAAAAAATGATGAAGATGAAGACCAACCCCTGTACCCCGAAGCTCCAATTTCACTAGGAACATTTATGCTGTTATTCACATCCTTCACCATGAAACACAGCTTAAGCAGTGATGGAATACTCCAGTTATTGAACATATTTTCGTATGTACTACCTAAAGGCCACACACTTTGCACCAGTTTGTATGACTACAAGAAATTTTTCACAAATCTTAGAAATCCATTGGTCAAACATTTCTACTGCCCACATTGTTTAGGCTATTTAAAATCATCAGCAGAACTTAAGTGTCCATACAGTGGCTGCGAGAAAGAACTAAATGACAATGAAGTTATGTACTTTTTGGAGATGCCAGTAGAGAGTCAACTAAAAATCTTATATGCACAGACTGGTTTTTATGAAAAACTGCAACATCGTTTTCGAAGACAGAGCAGAGATGGAATATATGAAGATGTGTATGATGGGAGTCTGTACAAATCATACTGGGAGAACGATGGACCTCTATCAAAACCAGAGAATATTTCTTTTACATTCAACACTGATGGAGCTCCAGTCTTCAAGAGCAGTAAAGTGTCGATATGGCCATTATTCATGGTGATAAATGAATTACCATACAAACTAAGAATGCTAAAAGAGCATATGATCCTAGCAGGACTCTGGTTTGGCCCCCATAAACCTAATATGGGAACCTACCTTTCTCCATTTCTGGACTGTTTTAAAAGGCTGCATGAGGGAATTCAGTGTTTTGCACCATCTCTCGGGACATTTATGTGCAAAGCTTATTTACTATTTGGCACAGCAGATCTTCCTGCTAGATGTCTATTATGTAATGGTGTCCAATATAATGGATCCTTTTCTTGTTGGAAATGCTTACAAAAAGGAGAGACTGCAAAGAGAGGTAAGGGACATACGCATGTATTTCCTTATATACCTGACCAACCAAAAGACCCCAGACGTACAGTACATGATGTGTGTCGAGATGCGCAAAAAGCCATGGACAACTTGGAAAAAAGGACATCAAATTACACTGTCAATGGTGTTAAAGGGCCATCTTGGTTGACTTTTTTCCCCAAATTTGACATTGTAAATGGCATAGCCATTGATTACATGCATGGGGTTCTGTTAGGAGTCCAAAAATTATTGTTGCGTTTGTGGTTTGCTCCTGAATTTAATTCAAAGCAATTTAGTATTTACAAGAAGGTCAAAGAAGTTGATGTTAGATTAAATAAATTGAAACCAACGTTAGATATCTCAAGGTTGCCTCGTTCAATTGAAAATGATTTGAAATATTGGAAAGCGTCAGAATATCGTAATTTTTTATTGTATTTTGGTGCACCAGTTTTGTGTGGTATTTTAGATATTCCAAGGTTCCAACATTTTGTGCTGCTTGTTAATGCTATATCTATTCTTTTAAAGCAAGGTTCAAATGAAAATGAAATTTCAGAGGCAGAAAAAATGTTATTTGATTTTTGTGCTGATTTTGAAATTTTATATGAAAAATGTTTTATGACTCTTAATGTACATCAGCTTGTTCATTTAGCTGATAGTGTCCGTTATTTAGGTCCTTTGTACACCCACAGCTGTTTTTCTTTTGAAGATAAAAATGGAAGTATTTTAAAAATGATTCAAGGTACACAATATATTGATAATCAAATCATAACTGGCATTTCCTTTGTTCAAAAATTACCAGAACTAAAACAAAAACTAGTCGCATCAATGTTTGAAGGTTCTGAATTGGAAAAGTTATTTAATTCTATTGAGTGCCCCAACTTGTTGAAAAGAGGGGAAATGATAGAGAAAGGAATGTATATTCTAGGAGGAATGAAGTTAAGAAATATATCTGACTTGGAATTTAGAAAACTCTGTGCTTTTTTAGAATATGTACCTCAACATGAAAAATTTTCTACATTCAAAAGAATTGATTTCAATAACCATATTATATATGGGTTAGATTATGCAAGAATGATGAAACGAGATAATTCTACAATGATGTACATGAATGAAAATATTTTGTGTTTTGGGCGTGTAAGATTTTTTCTCCTTGTTACCATACACGGACAGCGTACAGTTTTGGCTTTTTTAGAAAAACTCAAATGCAATTCTTATAACAGCAAATGTCAAATTCTTAAAGTAGAGAAAACTAATGAAACTGAATTTGTTGCCATGAGAAATGCCGTCAAGGACCCTGGATGCATTTTTCTAGAGGTTCAGGATAATAATGAACAAATGTGCTATGTGTGTCGTTATCTAAACAAATTGGAAAGTGATTAAGACTGATCATGCATGGGTCAAAACATAGTGGTTTAAAAATTTTGATACTTCATAGTAAGTTTTTTTCTCTGATTGATTTAATGACAGCAATTTTGTGATTTATCTGATGTCTTATTATTTTATTAAGATTTTTTTAAATGCATGTTTTTCATTATTATGGTTATATTATAAATGAATATGGTACAGAAATTCTATTAATAAAATATATCTAGTATATTTATGCAGTGTCTGATCTTATTTAGTTCCTTAAAATTCTAAGTCCATTTTACGCCTAGTCTGTTGAAGAAAAAATTCTAAGTCCCATTTTACGCTTCAAGCAGTAGAAAACTTCATAAGTTAGAATCCGAGAAGGAATAATTTCTGCTAAAATTCCAGGCGTAAAGATCGAGGCGTCATTTCATGCTAAGATTACTGCTCATTTCCACCTGGAATTCTTAAATTTTGGGGTGAAAATCTGACACAGAATTTATTAATTTCCGACTCCTGCTCATTTACGCCCGGAATGAACACTCTCCGCCTATATTTGAGCTGGATTCCGTCTACTTTCCAGGTGGAATCCACCTCAAATGTTCGTACGGGTTACTGGTTTTAATGGTGATTCTTTGGAAGTTTCTCTGTATTTTTTGTTTCGAATTTGTTTAGAGTTTCTGGGGGCCTGGAAGGAGTCATTTTCACCCATCATATCCATAACTTCTGATGTTGTCTTCTTTTCCTTTGAAAGTTCATATGCCTTTTGGAGGATAACTGGGTCAGTCCTAATGTACTTTTCTTCTTTGTCTTTGGCATTTCCTTGAGCGATGGCTGTTTCTTTAAATTCTCCGCAGTATTCAACAATAGCAAAGTTGATTTTCTCCCTGAATTTGGATGGAACAGAATCAAAACATGTTACCCTTTTCCTGAATTGTAATTAAATTATGGTACATTTTATTTTAAAGTGTAGTTATTAATACCTTTTATACATAATGTAGCATTTAGTTTTTCTTTGCTTAATTTGATTGTTTTTTTAAATTATTAAACCATCAGGGAGATTAAAGGCCTTTTTAAACTGCCCAACATAAATACATGCAAAAAATAAACTAAAACAAGATTGGGGTGTTCTTCTAATTTTTGAGGATTACACATTTTGAGTGATGATAGTAGCTATGAATATTGAAAGAATGAGTAAAAAAATTAATTCATGTTTTATATGGGGTCAGTCTGGCTTCTTTCAAAGTGGAGCAAAGGAAGACTGCACTTAAGGACATGCAATATTTACAATGATGATAGATTTGCATTAAATTGTGTAAATAAGTCTGTCGTGCAATGTTGTACCTTTGCACATTTAAACATGTAAAGGCCTACCATGCTGCGTAGTATTTAATCCATAAAATCTATCTTTGTTTATCATAATCAAAATTGGATGAAATTATCTGTAATCATTTTTCGTAGATATTTACATGTATTTCTCTATTCATATGTTGAAACAATAGAATATTTTGTTTTGGGTAGGGTTTATATTGAATGTTTGAAAAAGGGGAGGTGTTGGTCTTTAGGTTATACAAATGTGTTGTGCATGATATAATTATTTGTTGTCTGTCTGTCTCCCCCTCTCTCTCTCTATCTGAGTTTTAACGAGGCCGAGTACAAAACGAGTACGCACACTTTCGCACAGCGTTTTATTTGTATTGTGACGTCATCTTTTTGCTTTGTTGACGCCATGGCGTGATAGTTTCAACTGCAGATATTCAGCGAAATTTGTTGAAAATAGCTCGTTTGATGCGGAAAAAATTGATATTATATCGTGGAATAAACATAAATGTCTCGAAGTATAAGTTATATTTGGGCTCGGGTCGAAAATGTGAAGAGGGTTCAGAAAGCCTAGCCCTTTGTCACGTTTTCTTAACCCGCCTATATATAGCTTAATTATATATTTCAAGACAGTAACCATGTATTTTATATTAATGACCCTTAATATGTGATGTTATATATTTTTCATTACTTCAATATGTCGGAATGTTTTAATAATACTCTAAAGATTAAAGACATTTCCTTCTCTGTCAAATAAAAAATAGCCATTAATATCTGACAAACTGGGAAATTTGGCATACAAAAAACAACTTTGATAAGACCCCTGGAACAAACCAGGAGGTAAAAGGTTTTTTTATGTAACCATTTGATGCCTTTTAGCAATAACTTTTATTTTATATGTAGAACATAAAAAGAAATCCCTAGGGCAGAAGTTTTAAAAAAATGTAAAAAACGTGCTAAACTGATACATTTCAAGCAAAATCCCATAGGGTCCTATGTTAAAAATTAACAAACTTTGAGATGGCCCCTTAAACAAACAGTGTGGTAAATGTAGTATCTTTTTATCTTAAAATAATAATTATATCAGTAGAGGTTCATGTAAAAAATTTCATTAAAAAATCTAGGGCAGAACAAATTAGACCCGGCCTCGTTAAACGTATGGCTGCTTTTGACATGAAATTGCAAATGTTGGGGATAGTGTGTTTGATACATGTAGAATTAAATTCAAAACCTTTCATTTTAGATACCATGTAAATTGAAACGGAACTTCATCAAAGACCCACAACAGTGAGACACACTTGATGTAAGTAAAATTATTTTCTTAATAATGATGTTTAATTATGTAACGTGTCGAGGGGTCCGTACCTAGTCAATTCTAGGGTCTGGGGGTTGAATATAAAAAAATATCGAACAATAATAATTTTCCTCTCTAAAATGATTAGTGATTACAATTGGCCTACAAATATTTACAAAATTGCCTTCCCTTACTTAGGGTAAAATCACAAATGAATCTGGTCGGCCGGGATTGTAACTTTATTAATACCACGAGGTAAACACTATTATATGCCTTATTCAGGCGGTAGTGAATACCCGCGGCACGCCCTAGCTGGGTAACCTACTGAAGAGGTAAACCCTTAGTAGAGGCAGTCACTGTGTTAATGCCTTATGCAGGACGGACAGTGTACCTCTAGCTAAAGGCGTACCCCTTCCCTAATACTACTAGTAGAGTATCAGCGACGACTAACTAGGCTAACTTCCAAGAGGACAGCCTCTATAATAACCAACTAGTGGTTAAACACGATTGGTCCAATAATAATCAATGTGGTAAGCCTCTCTCTCAAGGCAACCCACCTACCAAATCGTAATTTAGTCTCGCAATTCCTCTCCGTTGGAACTCTGCTAGGGAAGAGAACGCTGCGACTGCGACGCGCTCGTTTATATACCCTCTGTGGGTCACGTGACAATCTCCGCTTGTTGCTAGGCGACAATACAAACACAGCTATCATGTGCCGTACGCATGATTCAACATTACATAACTTAAAATCGTTACACTACCCACGCCTTCGATGACATGCGACCCGCATGTAAAGAAAATGTGAAAACTACCAAGTTATATTTATTTAGCATATGTACTTAATCTACAAAGTTTCTTATCTTTACAGAACAAATAGAAAATTTTCCTTAAAAATGCATTTCAAATGATTTACATATCAAACACAACTTTTTCTTTATCACTCTGTGTGGACCTTGCATAGGTTGGACTGTCGTGCATTCGATGGTCTGCCGCCTGAAAAGCATCCAACTCAACAGCATGTCTCACGGCATCATTGAGATCAATGGGCCTTGCTCGTCGAACCCTTAGACGCATGTCTCTATCTCTCAGGGCGTCTATAAACTGCTCTTTGGAAAGCGTCTCTTTTACCTCAACTGGTGCCATTGGGTAGGCAAGATTGGTTAGCCTCCTTATATCCTGACCTAATTCAGGCAATGAATCTGAGGCTTTCTGTCGTCTCTCACGCAGTTGAGCTCTATAGAGTTCTGTCTGATTTGTCGGGGAGAACCTCTCTTCAAACGCCTTACACAACAGTCTGTAGTTGCACTTTTCACCCTCTGGTAGGTTTCCTAATACACCCTGGGCTTGACCCCTCAATGATACCGCCAAATGCATCCCCTTGTCTGAAACAGACCATTTGTTAAGGGCGGCACAAATTTCAAAATGTGATTTGAAATGAACCCAGAATGAACTACCATCAAACTTGTCTGCCTTAACTCCTGAACGGACGGGCTCATTGTCATCCTTTTTCTGACGCCTGCGTGTTACATTGTCCTTGTAAGGCCTTGAGTCATCTGGGTCATCAATGGCTGCAGAGTCGATATATGGTGTACTTGATACACGTTGCTTGCGGTTTGTCAGCTCATTGAAATTTTCCACAAAACTAGGCTCGTCATCTCCAAGAAAACTGGTGGTCTTCTTTAATTGCTTAGGTTTCGCACCAGAACTCTTATATGACTTTTCACCCAGTAATGTGGTGTGCCTGCTGTCAGGTATGCCTGAATCTCTGGCGTGCCATTTCTCAGCTGTCTTAGGCAACCCGTCATGCAACTGCCGCAATTCTTTTTCTAATGCGCTCATCATAATTAAAAAATTAAACACAATACAATCAAAAGAATTTATTCCGACCAAAATTCACATAAAGTAATCAGCTAATAATTCAACAGTTACCCAGATCCCACCGCGCTGCCACCATTTATTTTTGTAACGTGTCGAGGGGTCCGTACCTAGTCAATTCTAGGGTCTGGGGGTTGAATATAAAAAAATATCGAACAATAATAATTTTCCTCTCTAAAATGATTAGTGATTACAATTGGCCTACAAATATTTACAAAATTGCCTTCCCTTACTTAGGGTAAAATCACAAATGAATCTGGTCGGCCGGGATTGTAACTTTATTAATACCACGAGGTAAACACTATTATATGCCTTATTCAGGCGGTAGTGAATACCCGCGGCACGCCCTAGCTGGGTAACCTACTGAAGAGGTAAACCCTTAGTAGAGGCAGTCACTGTGTTAATGCCTTATGCAGGACGGACAGTGTACCTCTAGCTAAAGGCGTACCCCTTCCCTAATACTACTAGTAGAGTATCAGCGACGACTAACTAGGCTAACTTCCAAGAGGACAGCCTCTATAATAACCAACTAGTGGTTAAACACGATTGGTCCAATAATAATCAATGTGGTAAGCCTCTCTCTCAAGGCAACCCACCTACCAAATCGTAATTTAGTCTCGCAATTCCTCTCCGTTGGAACTCTGCTAGGGAAGAGAACGCTGCGACTGCGACGCGCTCGTTTATATACCCTCTGTGGGTCACGTGACAATCTCCGCTTGTTGCTAGGCGACAATACAAACACAGCTATCATGTGCCGTACGCATGATTCAACATTACATAACTTAAAATCGTTACAATTACACTTGTTCAAGTTTAAAAGAAGGAACCTGCAAAAACTATATACTCAGTCTTTGACATGCAGATGATTAAGAATATTAAATATAGGGAAACTTTATATTGATTATACATTTACACAGACTTAGTGGGTATTTTTTGTTCTTCTAGATTTTGAACTCTAGTTAATTGTAGACTCTTTTCCATTGGATATGTTTTTCTATAATTTGGTTGAATTTGTTACCATAGTAACCATATACAAGAGTAAAAAAGACCTTATTAGCAAGTTTCTTTTCCCCATGACATATCATTAATGGGCAGGCACGTAGCATCGTTTTTGAAAGTGGGGGGGGGGGGGGGCAGACTCATCCAAAAATTCTTGACAAGCAAAAAAAAAAAAAGGCAAATTTGGATTTTCCCAAAATCTTCAAAAATCCTAATCCGGGGGGTGGGGGGGGGGGGGGGGGGGGCCTGGCGTAACATATCCAAAACTCTTTAATTTCACTCCTTCTTTCCTTATTGTTTACATACTGCCAAAAAAAGTGAGGGGCCAACTCCATGATAATTCAATTTTTTATATGTAAATTTTAAAAAATTTGTTGCTGCGAGAAAAAGTGGGGGGGCCACCCCCCCCCCCCCCCCCTGATGGGTTAAATCATGGTGCATTTCTTCTGAAATAAATATTACACTTACACAATTAAAAACAACTCATCACTATGACATCATTATGGTGTCATAGGATCCATTGATGGATAGGGAAATTCCTATACTTTTCTATTTTACCTTTTTCATGGTATTTGAAAACAATTCTTTTTTTGTGCGATTAAAATTTGGAATCCTGGTTCTATATAGTGTCTAGAGTGAATATATAGGCTTAGATTGTAAATAACCACAGTGACTGTTTTATATTGGGTAAATCCCTTCAACTATTTTTAGAATCAGTAGGACAACAATGTACTGCCTTTAAGCAAAATAGTTCTTATACTTGCAGAGTGAATATACATTTATTGGGACATTTTAAATCAGACTGCTTAACACATGTCAGAAAAGATGATTTACAATTTTAAAAGCAAGTGTCAATATTGAATAGCCGCGTTTCGAGTTCATCCGGAACAACGTTTTTATTCGTTGTTTAATCACGCCAGGTCAAGAATGTTCAGCAAGTAAACTTCCGGTTTTACGGCGTCTCATAACTATGACAGAACGAATTCATTTTTACGGGTTTCAAGTACCAGATCTAAAGAAGTATCTGCAAGACAGGGGTATAAGTTGCAGTATAGGCAAGAAAATAGACCTTGTGCGCTTGTGTGAGCTTGCAGAGGAACTTCGTCTTGAGGTAATCGTTCGTTCACTGAAGCCTGATTAAAAGCTAATTTTGACATTCGTAGTCAGAGCGACGAAAATGATAGTACCTATCATACATTTTATAAATAATTCAAATTCATATTTTTCATGGATGTTTTGTGGTGTATTATAACCGGGTTAAACACATATTCATTCTGTGCAATGATGGCTTTAGGTTTTGACATCTGCAAATGACGAAGAAGAGTACTCTGTGTTTGATGCAAGGCGCAGGACGGTGGCAGTGGGGAACGACAAAATTATTTTGGACCCTGTAAATGCCGTGACCGAGTGGTAAGACTTTCATTTTCACACTTTCTATAAAATTGTTTCTATTGACCATGTTGACAAAGCTTTTTAGTATTTATACATCAAACTAAACAATATTGGGTTAACACACACTTAAACCCACTTGAGTTTTCACAAAGTGAACTGAGCTTTTCAAAGCATTGGATATTTAAATACTATCTATATAGTGTATACTACTTTTGCAGGAGTAAGGATTTGGCCAGTGTACCAGACTTTGAATCGTGTGATGTGCTGGTATACTTAATGAGATGGTGTGGGTGGACTCACGAACGACTAAGACTTTATAAGCAGGATAATGGGTATCGTTTACACATGGCTTGCCATATTGATGATGTCAAGGCTGCCTATCATCTCCATCAGGAATATATATACTTGAGGGCAACCTGCATGCCTGAGACCAGACAAAATGCCCAGCCTTATGATGTCTGGATCTTGGCAAACAAGACAACTGGGGAAATTTTGTCAGGCGGATGCACTTGTGTGGCGTAAGTATATTCCAGATTGAGGTAACCTTATGTTACAGGGTTGTCTCTAAGACCCATGGAATTTCCTTCCCTATACTGACATAATACCCCAATTATTCTGGTATTCCCATTCACCCTCCTGCTAGGTGAGGAGCCCCAGACACCCTTCTTCTTTTTTAATGTTCCCTGCCATTTCAATTGTAAAGGGACAACCCTGCATTTCATTCATGGTATTCTCTGTTTCCATGAAAGCATAATCTCACAAAACTGATACAGTATAGAGAGGAATTTGTAGTCACATTCTTATTATTGAATAATTCAGGTTCATATTGCATGTATTTAGTAATGATTTACAAATGAAAAATAATTTAATTCTTATATATTTTTTTTCAGGGACAATGGAACTTGCAAGCACTGTGTTGCTTTTATATTCTCCTTATCAAGTTTTTGTGAGAGACACAGAGACCGAGGAACAGAAGTAGGCACCGACATGCAGTGTATCTGGGATAAACCTAGAAAGAAATCCAATCCCCAGAAGATCTCGGACATTGATATGAGGGTGGACCAGACGCATCCCCAACCAACATCCGCAACTACTGACTCATACAACCCGATCGTTCCCATTCAAGGTCCCATGGCCAACCATGAGAGGGACTTCTATGAATTATGTAGAGGTACAGGGGCGCTTCTGTTACAGACACTGTATGATGAGTCTTTTGTAAGTGATGATGATGATGATGATGATAATGTTGTACTTCCATCAATGTCAGATGCCTGCAAGAATATGCTACCCCCTTATGACATTTTTTCTGTAACTGAAAAATTGAAGAATATTTTTGATAAGAAAATAATTACTGAAATTGAAGATCAAACTAAAGGGCAGGATGAAAATCAAGAATGGTATGAACAAAGAATCGGTAGAATTACTGCATCACATTTTTCATCAGTTTTACATTTTAGATTTACTGAAAATGAAGAGAACTATATTTCAAAAATGATTATGAGGAAAACTTCTAAAGCATCTGTACCTTCTATGGCATTTGGCAAGCTACATGAACCAGTTGCTAGACAGCTATATTTTGATAATTATAAAAAGCAGCACAAACACGCAGAGATTAAGTTATGTGGTTTATATGTAGACTCAGATTATCCATTTTTAGGGGCTTCCCCAGATGGTGTTATTAAGTGCAAGTGTTGTGGTGAAGGATTACTTGAGATAAAATGTTCCTTCTTGTATCAAAATAAAATGCCCAAAGATGCTTGTATTGATGACCATTATCATGTTGTCTTAGATGAAAATGAAAATATAAGACTGAAATTTGATTCTCCATGGTATGTACAAATTCAAGGCCAGCTAGGTGTGTGCCAAAAACAGTGGTGTGATTTTGTATTTTACACTAAAAAGGGCTTTATTGTTGATCGTATATATTTTGATGAACTCGTCTTTCAGAGAATTGTTGAAAAATCTCAGATGTTTTTTGAGAAATACCTCTTTAGAGCACTAAGAAAATTGTAAAAATAATTATATCTCAGCAGGAATGTGTTTTTAATGTCTTGCACATAAGTTTTCAACTCTTGTAAGAATGAGACATGTACAATTTTCTTAGATTTTATTTGATTATCATTCAAGAAATTTATGTTACTTGTTACATTGAAGTTCTATTACATGTATTTTATATAAGAAGTGAACACAATAAAAAATATTTCTGAACACAGGTGTCATCTATAAGTAAAGTAAAACATTCCACCATGGGACATCAATTCCTTACTTTTTGACCAAAGGCTTTTGAAGATTACAAAGAAATGCACATATGACAAGCATTTGATCAGCAAGGGGTTTTAAATTTGTTGGCATGGTATTGGACAGCATATGAAATGTTTTTAATCTTCCTATAGCCCTCTCTACATGGATGCGGAATTTTGCAATGTTCCTTGTTCTTAGAATTTCAGAGGCAGACAGATATTTACCTTTACCCCAGGAACACTTCCTTGTGAATGGGGGTATTATAAGTTTAGCTCTGCGATGAAGCAAAAGATCCCTAATCAAAAACCCTCTGTCTGCCATTATCTCATCTCCAGGTTGTATGTTGTCCAGGAATCCACTTTCCTTAGTGATGTACCTATCAGAAACATTGCCTCCCCACAAATTTGATATAAATGAAAATGCACCAGAAGGTGACACACCAACCAATGCTTTATAAGTATTATGATGTTTATAAGAGCTAAATGTCTGAGACTGAGCAGTTGGATTTCTTGGTTTCTTAATGAAAAATTCAGTACAGTCAATAATACAATTTACATTTGGAAACTTAGCTCTGAAAGATGAAGGCATGAATTTTTTCAATACATTTCTGGAAGGCCATTTTAATAAAGGTTTAAAGATTGTAAACATGAAATTGATCCAGGTGGTGAAGACTTGAGAAACTCTGGAGGTGGATACGCCAAATAAATCTGCCATGACAAATGTAGTCAAAGCTAGTCGCAATCTGACTAGAGTTAAAACAAACTCCTGAAATCTGCTGAGCTTCCTTTTTGGGCCTGACTTTGCATTTAGACTGTCTTTCTGATATTTTTTCTTTGCAGCACTCCCTTGTCCTGACCAATACTTCAATGTTGGTGAAGCCTTTTCCAAGATATCTTAATAGAGAGGAAAATTATTTATAAGAAAATGTTACCTTATTATAGAACATTAGATTATGATTAAGTTTTGTAATATATTAAATAATAAACTATGATCAACTTTTTTTTCATGTTGTAAAAAAAAAAAAATAAGTATTAACATTTTAATATCACTGAATTTATTGTGCACCAGTCCATACCATATACACCATTTAGGATTGTCTTCGATGGTAGTCCAGTATACATTTGTACATTTTTGTCATCTTTCACAACTTTGTTGACAAAAAGTTCTCTCATGAGTTTCTCGGGATCCTCAAGTTTGGTTGATTTCTCCTCCAGAACCTTGATATCTGCAGTAGTGAGTGTTGTTTGGATTCCTATATCTCTGGTTGACATGTCATTACTGCAAAAGCTGCCACTGATGTAACAGTGGTCCATTTCTACATGAGTACCTGCAGTATATTTTCAATGTAAGTTTTTGTGTAATAAGCTTACCTCTATTTAAAAAGCCAGAATCTAAAAAAAATGTTATTTTTTCAAATCAAAATTTTCACCTGTGACAGAAAGAGATCCAACTGTTGGACACTCATGATCAGTCACTTCAATTTCTTGATTAACTGGCCAACTTCCATTCAATTCTCCACTGACTCCAGCAACAAACAATGAATTATCATTATTAATCTGTGTTTGCTGAAAAATAATAATACTTAAATGAAAAATAAATGAAATCATGCTTTCAAAAGTACATTTTAAATAATCAGAAATACTAGTATTTTCATTGATCTACAATGAAAAATATTTGAGCACAAGTTTTGCTACTTAATTTATATCAGCAAATAATCTTACATACAAGTACACTTTCACTGGCAGCCGGGGAATCCACTCGGGGAGGAACTGAGATATCAAACTGAGTGTCTTTTACCATACACTGTTCTCTCTTAGATATTGAAGTTGTTGAACGCATCTAAATATAACAAATTATAAGCATTAAAGACTAGCATGTGTGTCTCTAAATTGTAAATACTCAACAACTTATTAAAATGTTCAAAGCTCAAACAGTTCTCAATTTTGTGTTTAATCCTACAATATATCATAAATAATTAGCATTTTCCATCTAATTTGATGCAGGTTTTTAGACTATATATCTTGATACACAAGACACTCGATATACATCCATGAAATTGATCGATGAATCATGATACCAACGTTTGGATGTTTTAGCAATCAAAACCAAAACAAACCTTCAGACTTTCCTTAAAATTATTATATGCAAAGAGCTCTGGGTATGGATGATTTTCTGTTGGTCTGCCTTCCTTAAAATGAAGAGAGCATACTCTGTGGTTTCTCTTTGGCTCGTAATTTTCTCTTCTCAAGAGGTCCAGCCAGCGTTTTCTTAGTGCAGGCGCTTTTTTCTGGGTTGGAAAGGGGTAAAATCTTACATCTTTCATGTAACCATATCTTCCTCTTTTTCTCTCATCAGAATTACATCCCTCCGCAACACAAAAATAGGATTTTGTTTCAGACGACATTTAGTAACTATTGTAAACAACTTTTACCGGAAGTACGCCTGCTGAACATTTTCTGTAAATCACGTGATCGATGCGATAAAAAGCAAATAAAAACGGACGTTCCGGATGAACTCGAAACGCGACTATTATCATTTGAAGGAAAGAATTGAAATTGTTTGATGTACACCCTTTCCAAAACTGTGAAATTCCCTACATTTACTTTCATTTTCAGAGTTTTTCAATACAGACGCATTTGCCGTAAAACGAATCTGACTTCACACCAATTTTAACAGTAGAGAAACATCATTCAAGAGGTTCCGTTCCTTTTCACTGAACGAAAATTAGGGCTGGAGCTATGAACCTGAACATTAACATTACCGCCTATGGAAAATGCATTAGTGGACTATACCCAGATCAAAGACATAGACATGTTTGAATTTTTCAGATAGATGTAAATATTCACTTACGGCTTGACAAAGTATTATACTTCATCAGGTCGACTATAACAAAGTGTCATCATAAAAGCAAAACAACAGCCATTGCTTTAAGCTAATTAACTTGCTGAAAACACATTTTATTTAGGATGATTGATTGATTTTTTTCTTCAACAACTTTATTTTTTTAGGCTAAAATATTTATTTTTCGAAAACTATTCACCTGATTTGCACCAAATATTCAGGACTTATAGAGCATTGGAGGGGATAAATGTTTTTAGTTAAATTTGTTGATGCCGTCACTTCCGCTTTTAAGATATTTAAATTTAATGAAATTTTAAGTCCACTCAACTCCTCTGAAACTATTCCCGATAGAAAGTTGAAGTTTTCAAGGATAGTAGATGAAAGTCAGTAGATGTACCGCATTGTTTGAAAGTATGGATATTACGCAAGGCGTTGAAGCTCGCCTGAGGTCGAAAATTGGCACCAATTTTTTTTCACAAAATCTTTGCACATTTTCTGAAATATTTTTAAACCTGTAAATATTTTGTTAAAACATGTAATGCAAAAGTTGTTTCAATTTTCACGGGCTTTCATTTGATATCAAGAAAAAGGGCCTTTCTCCTCAAATAAGGGGCTCTAAATTTTTTTGGCAATATCTCTTTAATGAACACTTATTTGTTATCAATTAAAGAAGCAAAAATGTTCATTGTACAGCTGTTTATCTATACAGTAACATACCTAAGTCATATGATACGAAATAGGGGTTTCAAGGGGCCAGAAGTCCAAAACTTTAATCATTAATATCTAGAAAAGGAGAAATATTTTGAGAAGCAATGTAGAAGAAAAGTTGCTCAGAATAATGTTGTTAACAATATGATACCTTAAATTTGTTTGTTTGTGGCCCCAAGAGGGGTTGAAGGGTCGGTCCCTAAAACACAGTTGTTC
Source organism: Magallana hongkongensis (assembly GCA_015776775.1). Classification (NCBI taxonomy): domain Eukaryota; kingdom Metazoa; phylum Mollusca; class Bivalvia; order Ostreida; family Ostreidae; genus Magallana; species Magallana hongkongensis. The sequence goes on along the minus strand of VIAA01000070.1, from coordinate 215,539 downwards.
AGATATCTATAGAACGGCTAACAATTCGTGAACACTTGTTGAACAAAAAATGTTTATATTTGCGAGACCTTTCATTTGATATCAAGAAAAAGGGACTGACCTCTCAAAATTAGGAGCCGGGAGGGAAACAAAGTCTTTTTGTAATAACTTTTTTAAGCTATAGGGTGAATTAACCATGCATCGGACACATATACCTTGGATCGGACAGCTTTGTTTATAAATATACAAATAAATGTGCATGCGCTCATGTGTTGTTTCGTATATTCCTGAATTAGAACAAATGAACTTAATCATTATTAAGAATTTGACAGTCACATTGTCAAGGAAATAGCAATATAGGCATCGTAAAATGACGTTAATTACGCCATTATTGAAAATTTACTTACTAAGATTTTACACTAAAGCATTATTTGAATGTTGTGCGTTTGATTGTGAATTAGTGAAAATGCACTCTCTGCATAAAATAATTAGAAATAAGTAAATTTTGAAACAAAATTTGATTAAAATAAGTTCAAGAAATTTGAACAATTAATGTCGAGGTCATTTTTGCACCACATGTTCATTTCACCATGGATCGGACACAAATTAACCATGCATCGGACAGTTTTCACTGCATGATTTCTTCTAATAATATGGAGATTATGTGCCCATTCCTTGTGATATACTTTTAATGTGAAGTTAAATAAAAATTTGAAAAATAATTGATACAAACATTTTCCTCGGACCATTTAAAAATCGAGTTTTACGGACACAGTCTTTTTATTATACTTGAAATTCCTGTAGGAGCTGGCACAATAAAGAACCCCTTATGATAAATATTCCTTTAAACAGAAGCAATAGTCTAAATTCCTATATGTAGATTTGAGGATTTACATTAAAAGAAATCTGATTAGCATTTGAATAAATTAATTTTTCCGAACCTTTGTATTTTTGCATTAAAACCAGAAAATCTTGTTATTTTTAATCTCTACTGTACTGCTATAGCTGTCCGATGCTTGGTAAATATTGTCCGTTCCATGGTGAAATAGTTCAACACTTCAATAATTTGCTTTATTTTCTACATTTTTTACAATTTCACAATTTTTTCTCCAATAATTAAGCAAGGGGGAAACATGTAACTTTTAAAACAAGTTTTATTTATATTTGGAAGATATTTGATGCGTGAACAAAGGGAAAAATCCAAAGGTATCCGATGCATGGAGAAATCACCCTAATTTGCTATTAATCATAATAGCAAAAATAAGAGCTTATGAAGCTTAATTTAAATCTGAAATCCGTTTTAAGATTGACGATGCATTACAAATATATATAGGTTTATAAAATTATTTTTTTTGGAAATTTAACAGTGTTATGTTCAAAGTAAAACTAACTCGTACCTAAAATAATTCGAAAATTGTTAAGTCGTACTTGAACACATTTGGATTTGGATTTGCTAAGTCGTTCTTAAAATTTATAAGGTTTTTAAGGCGTTGAGCTAATGCTCGGCAGCCTTCTAGCGATCGTCTTGATTGGCAATTTATAAAGTTTTGATAGCGATGACATGTTGAACAGAGGTTGCATTGGAGATGGACAAGACCGACATGTCGAGATTGAAAACGGCCACGCGGGGGGAGATATCGGTCCAGTTGTCATTAAAACTACATGGGTCAGAGATTTTTTATCCTGATATAGAAGAAGAAATAAACGTGGTCCGTCAGTTCGATAAGTCCTTAAAATACGTCACATATAAAATCAATAGCAATACTGTTGATCCGGTACCCCCTCAGCGTGCAAACGCACTGCACCACATCATGCAAACTCAGACATTGTGTACAAAATCGGCTCCAAAAAAGACACAAATGAAAAGAAGTTTACAGGGTGTGTACATTGTTTTACACATGAACACATAAAATTAGAAAAATCTGACATGTTGAATTCATAATATATATCTTGACAACACATACACTAATTAGTATGAGACATAAATGTTATTGTTGTCTCTGACTTGGTGTAGAAACATTTAGACATATATTTCGATTGTTTAAACACTTATGACAGTTTCAGTTTACTGAATGTTATTTTTGAGCACTCTTTTGTGTGTGTTTTTCTTGTTTGACATGAACAAAAAAAAGTAATAAACATTTCACTGTTTTCAATTGACATTTTAATTCTTCAACAATTATAAAATAAATTTCCAATTTGAAAAAAAAAATAATTCACCTCCCTCCCTCCTGGGTCTGAAAACACCCAGGCGGCAATTCCAAACAAACATTTTTTTAAGGATGGCCTCGTCCAAAAATTCATGCTCTGCACCGCCTTTTAAATGCGTACATAAGAAATAAGATCCTTAAAGTATTAAACACATTAGAAGATTTTTATTCAACTTAATTGTGTACAAAAAATCCTCAACACATTTTGATTTGGATTTGCTAAGTCGTTCTTAAAATTTATAAGGTTTTTAAGGCATTGAGCTAATGCTCGGCAGCCTTCTAGCGATCGTCTTGATTGGCAATCGTCCAAAAATTCATGCTCTGCACCGCCTTTTAAATGCGTATAAGAAATAAGATCCTTAAAGTATTAAACACATTAGAAGATTTTATTCAACTTAATTGTGTACAAAAAACCCAACTTTGCCTCTCTGGTTATTGACAACTCATTGCATAAGTATAAATATGCTTAATCAAGAAATGGCGGATGAATACAATAAGGTGTAAACCACTAAATATTATTTTAGTTTATCGCTTACATTTTAATTGTAGACCGTGCCCGATAGATATAAAATTTTATATGTAAATTTATTTGTTATCGGACACGGTCTCCAAAATAAATGTAAGCGACAAACGTATCTAATGAAATAAAAACGATAATGCAGTTGGTTTGGTCGAGTATTTTAGATAGCACGTGTTGTGGATTTGTTTGTAAACAACCATACTATAGGTAATCTTGTTTCAAAAGGGAATTGAAATAAATAAAAGTATGTTTTATTTTTATATTTAGGGACACACTGTTAATGTATTCAAATTATGAACCTTTGAAAAATGTTCAAAGATTGTTTTAAGCAGAAAGAAATTTTAGGTCACCTGAGTCACTCAGGTGACCTATTGCAATTGATCTTCGTCCGTCGTCGTGCGTCTGTGCGTCGTGCGTTAACAATTTTACATTTTTAACTTCTTCTTGAAAGCTACCAGGCCAATCGTTACCATTTTTGGTGTGAAGCATCTCTATGGTAAGAAGAATCTAAATTGTGAAATTCATGGCTCTACCACCCCTGGGGTGCCACAGGCGGGGCCAAATATGCAAAAAAAGCCAAATTTTCAAAAATCTTCTTCTCTACTCCCACGCATGTGAGGAAAAAACTGGTTGCATGGTTATGTTGTCCATGAAGCCATCTACCAAAATTGTGAAATTTATGGCCCCTGGGTCAGGGGTTCTGGCTCTAGGGTGGGGGCCAATATGGCCATATAGTAAAAATGTATTAAACCTTAGAAAATCTTCTTCTCTACTCCCATATATATTTTTAAAAAACTAAATGCATGATTATGATGTCCATTAGACCCTCTATCAAAATTGTGAAATTCATGACCCCTGGGTCAGGGGTTCAGGCTCTAGGGTGGGGCCAATATGGCCAAATAGTAAAAATGTATTAAATCTTAGAAAATCTTCTTCTCTACTACCATAAATATTTGTTAAAAACTAAATGCATGATTATGATGTCCATGAAGCCCTCTACCAAAATTGTGAAATTCATGACCCCTGGGTCAGGGGTTCAGGCTCTAGGGTGGGCCAATATGGACAAATAGTAAAAATGTATTAAATCTTAGAAAATCTTCTTCTCTACTATCATATATATTTGTCAAAAACTAAATGCATGATAATGATGTCCATGAAGCCTTCAACCTAAATTGTGAAATTCATGACCCCTTGGTCAGGGGTTCAGGCTCTAGGGTGGGGCCAATATGGTCATATAGTGCAAATGTATTAGATCTTAGAAAATCTTCTTCTCTACTATCATATTTATTTGTCAAAAACTAAATGCATGATAATGATGTCCATGAAGCCCTCAACCTAAATTGTGAAATTCATGACCCCTGGGTCAGGGGTTCAGGCTCTAGGGTGGGGGCCAATATGGTCATATAGTACAAATGTATTAAATCTTAGAAAATCTTCTTCTCTACTCCCATATATATTTTTAAAAAACTAAATGCATGATTATGATGTCCATTAGACCCTCTATCAAAATTGTGAAATTCATGACCCCTGGGTCAGGGGTTCAGGCTCTAGGGTGGGGCCAATATGGTCATATAGTACAAATGTATTAAATCTTAGAAAATCTTCTTCTCTACTCCCATATATATTTTTAAAAAACTAAATGCATGATTATGATGTCCATTATGATGTCCATTAGGGTTTTGACTCTAGGGCAGGGCCAAAATGGATGTATAGATGTTAATGCATATAACGTTAAAAAATTATTTTCTTTACTCCCACACACCTGAAAGGAAAACTGAATTCATGATTTTGTAGACCAGATCTTTTAGTTTTTCACCAAAATAATAGGTTTCACAGTTCTTTTTGAAATGTGGTCGTCATTACAAATTTATAATTTTTTACTCCAGTATGAAACCTAATTAATTAGATGCATATATGAGACTCCATGACAAGTTTGTGTATGGGATATATGCTACTCGGGTGACCATTAAGGCAAATTGACCTCTTGTTTTTTTTTTACTTTGAAGTTTCTCAATTTTTGTAACCATGATGAGTTATTGTATTATAAACGCATCACTACCTATTTTATAAGGGAATATACTAAAAAAATATTTTAAAGCAGCACAAAATATAATTCATTTACTTTTTAGCTCACCGAGCTGAAAGCTCAAGTGAGCTATTCTGATCACATTTTGTCTGTCGTCCGTCTGTCTGTCTGTCTGTCCGTCTGTCTGTCTGTCCGTCTGTCCGTCTGTCAGTAAACTTTTCACATTTTCAACATCTTCTCAAGAACCACTGGGCCAATTTCAACCAAACTTGGCACAAAGCATCCTTAGCCTAAGGGGATTTAAATTTGTGAAAATTAAGGATCACGCCCTTTTGCAAAGGGAGATAATTAGGAATTTATGAATATTTTCGAGAAATTTTCAAAAATCTTCTTCTCATGAACCATAAGACCAGGAAAGCTGAAACTTGTGTGGAAGCATCATCTGGTAGTGTCGATTCTAATTTGTGAAAATCATGACCCCCGGGGGTAGGGTGGGGCCACAATGGGGGGTCGAAGTTTTACATAGGAATATACAGAGTAAATCTTTGAAAATCTTCTTCTCAAGAACCATAAGACCAGGAAAGCTGAAACTTGTGTGGAAGCATCATCTGGTAGTGTCGATTCTAATTTGTGAAAATCATGACCCCCGGGGGTAGGGTGGGGCCACAATGGGGGGTCGAAGTTTTACATAGGAATATACAGAGTAAATCTTTGAAAATCTTCTTCTCATGAACCATAAGACCAGGAAAGCTGAAACTTGTGTGGAAGCATCATCTGGTAGTGTAGATTCTAATTTGTGAAAATCATGACCCCCGGGGGTAGGGTGGGGCCACAATGGGGGGTCGAAGTTTTACATAGGAATATACAGAGTAAATCTTTGAAAATCTTCTTCTCATGAACCATAAGACCAGGAAAGCTGAAACTTGTGTGGAAGCATCATCTGGTAGTGTCGATTCTAATTTGTGAAAATCATGACCCCCGGGGGTAGGGTGGGGCCACAATGGGGGGTCGAAGTTTTACATAGGAATATACAGAGTAAATCTTTGAAAATCTTCTTCTCATGAACCATAAGACCAGGAAAGCTGAAACTTGTGTGGAAGCATCCTCAGGTAGTGTAAATTCTAATTTGTGAAAATCATGACCCCCGAGGGTAGGGTGGGGCCACAATGGGGGGTCAAAATTTAACATAGGAATATATAGGGTAAATCTTTAAAAATCTTCTTCTCATGAACCATAAGACCAGGAAAGCTGAAACTTGTGTGGAAGCATCATCTGGTAGTGTAGATTCTAATTTGTGAAAATCATGACCCCCGGGGGTAGGGTGGGGCCACAATGGGGGGTCGAAGTTTTACATAGGAATACAGAGTAAATCTTTGAAAATCTTCCTCTCATGAACCATAAGACCAGGAAAGCTGAAACTTGTGTGGAAGCATCATCTGGTAGTGTAGATTCTAATTTGTGAAAATCATGACCCCCGGAGGTAGGGTGGGGCCACAATGGGGGGTCGAAGTTTTACATAGGAATATACAGAGTAAATCTTTGAAAATCTTCTTCTCATGAACCATAAGACCAGGAAAGCTGAAACTTGTGTGGAAGCATCCTCAGGTAGTGTAAATTCACAGTTGTGAAAATCATGACCCCCGGGGGTAGGGTTGGGCCACAATGGGGTGTCGAAGTTTAACATAGGAATATATAAAGTAAATCTTTAAAAATCTTCTTCTCAGAAACTAATCAGCCAGGAAAGCTGAAACTTGTGTGGAAGCATCCTCAGGTAGTGTAAATTCATAGTTGTGAAATTCATGATCCCCAGGGGTAGGGTGGGGCCACAATGAGGTGTCGAAGTTTTATTACATAGGAATATAAAGAGTAAATCTTTAAAAATCTTCTTCTCAGAAACTTATCAGCCAGGAAAGCTGACACTTGTGTGGAAGCATCCTCAGGTAGTGTAGATTCAAAGTTGTGAAAATCATGACCCCCATGGGTAGGGTGGGGCCACAATGGGGGATCGAAGTTTTACATAGGAATATATAGAGTAAATCTTTAAAAATCGTCTTCTCAGAAACTAATCAGCCAGTAAAGCTGACACTTGTGTGGAAGCATCATCAGGTAGTGTAGATTCATAGTTGTGAAAATCATGACCCCCGGGGGTAGGGTGGGGCCACAATGGAAGGTCAAAGTTTTACATAGGAATATATATGGTAAATCTTTAAAAATCTTCTTCTCAGAAACTAATCAGCTAGGAAAGCTTAAACTTGTGTGGAAGCGTCCTCAGGTAGTGTATATTCAAAGTTGTGAAAATCATGATCTCCAGGGGTAGGGTGGGGCCACAATGGGGGTTCAAAGTTTAACAAAGGAATATATATGGTAAATCTTTAAAAATCTTCTTCTCAGAAACTTATCAGCCAGATGATTCAAGACTTTGTCCCAGGACAATTCTTTGGCCTCACAAGAAGGTTCAGAGTTTATGTACGTTTATATCCCATATATAAACAATTGTTAAGGATCTTTTTGAGAACTGCAATACTCAACATATGATATGACTATAAAATCGTCCTGTTAGAAAAGGGACTAATGATTATAAACATAAGAATATCCAGGGGAAAATGGATTTTATTTATACAGGATCAACATGTATTATTGTACATTGTCCAGATAGTTTGTATTATGACTCCATTAAGCTGATTTTATCATACCTATTGTTCCTCAGGTGAGCGATGTGGCCCATGGGCCTCTTGTTTATTCTAATTTTATTTGATATACGACTTTTAGTACAAAAATTTAAATTATTGATATCATTTTATATAAAAGAAAATGTCAGCTCGACGCCTTTGTTGCCTTTCCGGCCTTTGATTTTTATTTCGTACTTATATTCATTCGGCTTTTGTTTACTCGTACCAAGAATAGTTTTATTTTTTCCCTTTTGTATTAGTTACTGTTAGGATGTGTACTTGTGTATGACGTCATTGAAAGTTGTGTATCAATAAAATGTTGAACTGAAACATGGTGTCAGAAGTGCTCCAACGAATTCACCTCGCCGCATAATTTCTAGCCAGCGAACAGGACCAAGCCTTCGCGGAGTGTGAGAAAACAAAGCCAGGATACCGGGTATTGTATCACAGCCCCGACCATCCCGTAAATTCATCACATTTTTCGCAAGTAGTTCGCCCCAGCATCACACGTGCTCAGAACGGCCGCCGCCATATTTCCCAAACCCGCAAAGAGTATCCACATATGCGCATACCCTTGTGTAGGTGTTGTTACCGATATATTTTGCACTAAGTACATTGTGAAGGACATTTCATCAAGTAACATTGCAATTATAACCTATGTGCATTCATAAACTGTGAAAACTACGCACATTTCTCAGAGTACAGTACCGTCCAAAAGTAAGGCACGATGGCGTCTAAAGACTTACCTGTACCTGCCCCGATGGTAGTGAAAGGTGACATGAGAGGCAATTGGAAATTTTTTAAATCTCAGTGGTCTAACTATCAAATTGCTACAGGCCTCGTTAAGAAGGAAATGCCTGTCCGCCTAGCAACCTTACTGACAGTGATGGGTAAAGACTGTTTCCAAATATATGAAAACTTACCTCTAAGTATTCAGGATAGAGAGGATATTGACAAAATCTTAGAAGCATTAGATGGACATTTCATGCCCAAGACAAATGTCATTTATGAACGCTATATATTCAATACTGCAGACCAGTTATCCAACGAATCCTTTGACGACTACTTGTGCCGCTTACGAGAACTCGCTAAGACGTGTGAATTTGGTGACATTGCAGACCAGATGATCCGTGACAGGATAGTATTGGGAACAAATGATCAAAGCGTCCGTGGAAGATTACTTAAAGAATCTAAGCTCACCCTCAACAGTGCCGTAGACATGTGTAGAACCAGCGAGAGAACTGCAAGTCAGCTCAAGAAACTGCAGGGACAAGGTGAAACACACAGCAACCAAGCCCAAGTCAATTACGCAGCTAGAGGAGGACATAAGAAGCACATAAAAGATGTAAAGCACAAACATAAAAAGTTTACAGCACAGCCACCAAAATATCCAAAGAAGGCAGATTTCAGATGCAAATACTGTGGTGGAAAACATGAGCGAGGAAGAGAGAAGTGTCCGGCATACAAACAGGTTTGCGGCAAGTGCAACAAGAAAAATCACTTTGCATCAGTGTGTCCGAGTTCTAACTCAACTGTTCTTCAGCTCGATGATGAAACTGATGACAGTTGTGACAGTAGTGATTGCGAAGCGTGTTATACTGTGAAGACGACACATGGAAAGCAGTGGTTCGCAAAAGTCAACATGGCAATTGATGATGCAACTCGTCAAGATGTGATCTGTCAACTAGACTCGGGATCAACATGCAACATCCTTGGATTTCGGCAGTACTGCATTCTTACTCAGAATGGTTGTCCGCTATTGAAACCAACAGCCAAAGCTCTACGTCTATATGGTGGAAAGTCAAAGCTCGAACCCCTAGGAACTGTTGACATCACCTGCTCAGTACAAAACAATACCGAATGTCTGAACTTTTACATAGTTGATACAGATCAGACTGCATTACTTTCGGCTGAAGCATGTGAACTCCTAGGACTGTTAACTGTGAATACTGTGAACAGTGTTGACATACCTACCAATTGCAAAGACAGTTATGAGCCACTCACACGCAGTCAGCTGTTAAATGACTACAAAGATGTATTCGAGGGACTAGGATCTTTCCCTGGAGAGTACAAGATTGAAACTGATCCATCTGTCAAACCAGTTCAGCACCAACCGAGAAAAGTTCATCAAGCCATGAAGCAAGAAATACACACAAAGTTGAAGGATCTTGAAAACAGAGGTGTGATCAAGAAAGTCACAACTCCAACAGACTGGATAAGCAGCATGCTGATTGTGAAGAAACCAGGAAAGCTACGCATATGCATTGACCCAAGAGACTTGAATAAAGCGATCAAGCGATCACACTACATCATGCCTACTCTTGAAGACATTTTACCAAATCTCGCCAATGCCAAAGTATTCTCAGTTCTTGATGCAAGAGAAGGATTTTGGCACATCAAGTTAGATGAACATAGCAGCTATTTGACTACATTCTGGACTCCCTTTGGACGATTTAGATGGTTACGCTTACCCTTCGGAATCTCTTCAGCGCCTGAAGAATTCCAGCGCAGACAACATGAAGTCTTAGAAGGATTAACAGGAGCAGAATGTGTCATGGATGATATCATTGTTTACGGTTGTGGACAGACCATGGAATCAGCGATTCAGGACCATGACCGCAAGTTGACAGTCGTCCTACAGAGAGCTCGCGAGGTGGGACTAAAGCTAAACAAAGACAAATTCAAGCTTCGCCAGACTGAAGTAAAGTATATGGGCAACATACTTACCGCAGATGGCATCCGTCCTGATCCGGACAAAGTAACAGCCATTACAGATATGAGAAGACCTGAGAATGTAAAAGCAGTACAGAGGTTTATTGGACTAGCAACTTATTTGTCCAGATTCATGCCTCATTTATCAGAGACCTGTGAACCTCTGCGACGTCTCACAGACAAAGGAGCCCTTTGGTCGTGGCAGTCACAACAGGAAGAAGCGTTTCAGAGCGTAAAACGCCTTGTGAGTCGTCAACCAGTACTGAAGTACTACAATGTCCATGAAGAAGTACACATCCTAACAGTTACTTATGTTTATTGGTTTAAGAACTCTGCTTCTTAGAAGTACTTCAAGAGCGTTTTCTCGTCGAACTCTAGTTTCGACTCGGGTCGCGAGAGTGCGACATAAACAGCGAGAGTTTGAGCCCGGTGTACCAGGGAATACTGTCGCTAGTGAATATGGTCGCTCTAAAAATAGAATTAGAAAACGGTAGCCATGCAATTCGACCCTTCCATAGTTCGACACCAATACATTTGATGTACTTCTGTACTAGATATAGCCATATCAGATTGTTAAAAAATAAATATCTTTAAAAAGGAAACGCAAAAAAACCCAATAGAATTTATAAAACGTTGGCTTAATTTAACATCGAGATCGGTATACACTCGGATGTCGTGATCGTAGAAAGAGTTAGTAAGTTTGATTTCTGAAACTTAATTGATTATTCTTAATGGATTTTGCCTTTATTAGATATCAAATGTTTATGAATATATTCGTGAAACAAATTTAAAAGCATAAACATACATTAAAACTCAATTCATAAGAGAAACCGTTCGAATTTTCTACTTTCAGTTTGTGTTTTCATTCATGCCGAGAAATCCCCAACAAATTCGACAGTGTAAAGGAGCCGTTATAAATTAGTGATCGCAATTAAGATAAGGAATGGCTACTCCGTCCGCTCAGCAGGGACTCTGTCGTTACTATAGCGATATGACTTTCTCAACTCTCTTATCAGAGAAACGATGCTGTAAAATGACCCAAAGTCTGTTTAAGAGCATCAAATACAAAACGTAGGTAAACAAGGAAAGACATGAAACGAAGAGTAAAAAAACCAGAAAGGTACGGAGAATGGGAAGAGAAAATCGATTTTAGAGGAGAGAAGAAAGAGAATGCGGTAATTAAATTAGATATTCTTTATCCGTTTAAAATATTTTAAAACATTTGATGAAATATTGAAGTTTGATAGTGTCATTTTAAGACTTCTGTTTTTAACACAAGCAGATAACGATCGACAAATATACATTACTTGAGCGTAATGAATTTTCATACTTAATCATATACAGAGACTGTGGGAAGTTGAAGATGTGCTGGAAATTCGGGGAGAAGGCGAGGAGGAACGTTTTCTTGTAAAGTGGAAAAATTGGGACGGTCCGGCTTCATGGATTGACACAGCAACGAATCCAGAGATAGTTGCATTTGTGAGAAAAAACTCGGCCAACCCTCATTCCTGCAAACTGAACAAAACGTTACTAAATCTACATGCTCATGGGCAGGAGTTTCCGCTTGAAGTTCTCTCTTTAAAGCAGTCGATTTTCGACATTTTAGGAGACGGAAGACGAACGCCAGATGGTGCAATAGGTCATCAATCCCGAGTTACGGTAAAGGTACCGTTTTCCAAAGAAACATTTGATTGTACTTTCCGTAACAAAGGAATTCCTAATATTGAAAATGATGACAGTGGCAATGTAGATTGTCACATCACAGTGGATGATGTTTCCAAGGTTCTTGGAGAAGACTGGATGGTTAGGGGCTATAAAACCTCAACAGAAACCTTTGTCTCCAAGAGAGAACTAATTCACTTGTGGTGGGGATATAAACCCAGAATAAATTACTGCCACATTGAATGTCAGAGGTATTTTTATTTTTGCAATTTGTAAGTTAATTTGTGTCATTCAATTAAAAAGCCTATTTTTACACAATAAATATATTCACCATATGCAGTTTAATAAATATATTAATCACTACATCATTGTGTTATTAAAAAGTCTATATTTTTATTTCAAAGATGCCACTGGTTTGGCATTGAAGAGGAAAGGCCTCAACTATGCACTCCAAGTAAGGTGAATGTTCCTGGACCAGCCTGGATACATGTGACCTTCACAAGGTCTCGGAGAAACATCGTCACTGGTGATGTTGCAAGAAAGAGTAAGTGCAGCGTTTGGACAGTTTTATGAACTCTCATTTATATCTTCTTTAGATAGGGACGTCTTTTCCTATCCACTCCTTCCAGATCTACCCACAACATTCTGTTCTCACGTTCAAGAATCTAAAGAACACAAAACGTTAAAGTCAATTTGCATGAAATAGAATTTTTCATATCAAAATACATTTTGAACTAAATTATGAAATATCTCTCAAATTCAGAAAGAAGATTTTAGATGGATCAAAGGCATTTTCTTCACAAAGTTAAGGTATGTACCTGCTTTGAGATTTTCTGTTTAAATTTTCCACCATTCCTATTGGTACTACCGAAATATGCTTGTCGGTGATCAAAATTTTTCCTCTCAACCTGGGCTACTCCTATATCATGAAGATACTTCAATCTCTCTAGGAATTGAGGGACATGGTAAACTAAAGCTAGAAAATGTAAAACATTTTATTAGTTTATATTCATACTGTCAATGAATTATTCATTGTTTAAAAATTTGTAGTGTTATATAACTACATGATTATAGAGTATAGTGATACAGTTTTTTTTACTATAAGTATATATAATATCATTAAGATGCTTTACCATGAATATAGGGAATAACATCTTCATCGAATGTCTGTTTTCGAAAGTTGCCTGCCCATTCCATTGCTTCCTTCTGAAAAGTCTCTTCATTTTTGTAGGCAGCTGTCCCAGGAAGACTCCGAAGGCTTTCCATGAGGTCATGAAATGTTTCCCACAATTGTTGTAGAGCCTCAATGTCAAGGTCCTGTTCTTCGTCCTCATCTGAAAATTCGTACGACACTTGAAGTCTGGAGTTCGATTTTTTCTTTATCTGAAATGTGAAGTTGTTATCATTTATACAAAACTGATATTAAGATTGCACTTCATTTTAAAATAATTGTTTTTATAACTGACATTCTTCCTACAATATTTTGAATCAATGTTTACCTATATTTCATGACTATATTATATATGTAATAAATTGTTTTGTTAAACTAATCTATATATTAAACCTTTGTGTTATTTCCAATGGCTTGTTTCAGACGGGACACCAGATCACATTTTTTTCCCTTTTTCTCCAGATTTCTGCTGGCCAATTCATCTTTTAGTTGACTAATCGTTAAGCTTTCTATGCTCACATATCTTCGGTCGTTGCGGTTTTCCAGCACATTGTGAAGCTGTAGTTGTTCTATTATTCTCCGGAGGTCATCTCCTACATCAGAAATTCATCAAATGTAAATAACCGTACAAATTTAAGGCTTGATAATTAACATGATTAATTTGTACCAAGTGAAGAACACCAAGACATTTTCTAATACCTGTTGGCTGAGACCACTTTTTTACTTTTGTGTTCAGTTTGTCGTCTCCTCGTTCTTCCCATATTCGGAAAGAAACTCCTATCCTTTTTAATTCCCTCTGAAGTTTTTCCTCAGCCTTCTGATCAATTGACCAAGTAACTACCTATTAGAAAATTTGTTTGTTTATTTATGAAAAACATTCATACATGTATTTTTATCTGACTCTTTGTTATTCGACTTGGGAATTTAATTTCGTTACCTGGTTAAACAGTTTTAATGAGATACGGATACGAAGGTGAAGATCATCGATAGGCATGTCCATATAATGAATAAATGGACATAAATCTCTGTCTTTGTAGCCCTGCTCCTTTTTCTCTAAAAGGAGCAACTGCTCCTCTGGGGATCTTTGAATGGGCCAAGATGGAACTGTAACAATTTACAACAATTTCATTTTGCAGATATTTCAAATTATTCATTCATTTGAGAAATTACATGTACTTAGGTTTTATATGGTATGCAGTCTTAAACATCATCATGGTCTTGAAAAAAAAACTTACTGCTAAAATCGCATATTTGCCTCTTAGAACAGTGACACCACATGCAAAAATGGTCACACTGTGCTCCATTGATGCCTTTTATCAATGATAATGCCTTCCAATCACATGTCATTATCCTAACAAAAAAAAAAAATCATTATTCTTGTTTTTTATGAGAAGTACATTAATATATATATATATATACACATATCAAACAAATTTAAAATACCATTTTATGGAATATTTCTTGCCATCCAACTCAATTCCATCTGTTTGCAGCATCTGCATTTCTTCAAAAGTCTCAAGCACAAGATTTTCAAGAACTGGACGACTTTCATCCCCTTAAATTTTTAGGAAAGTCTTGTATAAGTACTGTAAATTTGTTGTTCATATTGCAATTACTAAATATATCTTAATATACTAATTTTCCATTATTAATTAAATTACAAATGACAAATGCACAACATACCGATATAGAAGAACAGAGAATATTCATCTTCAGGTGACATGCTCAGTTCCTTAATTTCTTTTGGAAGTGAATGCCTTGGTGTGAGAATCTTAAACACACCTCTCACAGAATTGATGTTCTTGGCAATTTTCGCTCCATCGCATGAGAAGCGAAGAAGTAGTGTTTCCTCCTCTGCATATAGTTCTTTGAATTTTTGTTGCTTCATAACATATTCAATAATATCTGCAGCCTTTCTTCTGGTACAGTCAGCCTTAAAGAACATGAACATTTTAACTTTCTATATATTAAGCCAAAAAACTGTATACAGTATTACATGTAAAACAATTTTCAAGAAAATATAGTTTAATTTCCACTTACTGTGGGATGAGAGAACAACTCAAGGGTTGAATTTAGTCGCTTTCGTTCTTCTTGGATTTTGTTTTTGCTTGGGATTGCCACCATCAGCATGTGAAGTTCATGAAGAGCTTCGTCTGAGATACGGTATTTGTCTTTGATAGCTATCACTCTTTGAACATTTTTTACATCTTGAATTGTTTTGACAGTTTCATCCTCCAATGTCGTATTGTCACGGTCACTGCCTTTCCTTGGAAAAAATGAGAGTTGTGTGCCAGTATCAAACTCTAGTGATACCTTCACTGATTTTACATCTTTATGCATACTTGATGCCGCTTCCTTAAATATCTTTTCATACTCTCTTTTTCTTAACCTCCTTGCTGTTGGTTTTAAATTAGCATAAGGTTTTGCTTCCCTCTGTTTTCTTTGTTTCCCTTTTTCTGGTCTTACTGTTTGTACAGGTAAATTTGCAATATTCTGATCCTGAGTATGAAAAAAAAATGTCAGGTAAAATGGATATATATATATATATATATATATATATATATATATATATATATATATATATATATATATATATATATATATATACACACACACACTTTGCTTATATCTTCAGAATCTCCCTAAAATAACTAAAAGCAAAAATTCATGTATCATATAAAATCAACATTAGTAGTTTGGGTTCCTATCCCAACTGAAGAGTACCTTGATCCGCGCATAAATAAATAGTGCGTCGTTATGAGGATATGTGGATATTAATTGTTCTGTAGGCTTGCAAAGGCACGTTTCAAATAAGACAAATCATAACATAAATGTAGTTATAACGATTATATCATATGATTAATTTCCAACCTGTTCCTGGTAAACTTGGTCATAGTGATCATGGGCTATGGCAGGCCCGGGGCGCGGATTTTCTTCTTGTGCGAGTAATGAAGCTTGTTGACGTTGGTGTTGTTGTTGTTGTTGTCCACAGAAATAGTTCATATAATAGTACAAACGGTGATAATCATTAAAATTCATCTCTAAACGCAAGCATAAATAAAAATATTAGTTTTCCCGACTCTTTCGCTATCGTAATTTCCCACCAAATCTTTCTTTCATAGTATAATCAACGTAAAATGTTTTCTGTCGAATATACTATAGTACCGATGACAGTTAATAGTTATATATATATTTACATATTGAATTTATCTCATCGATTAATTTCTGTTTATAAATATTTTTGTAAATAAGATGAAACACGTTATGTTTTATGAACAAAGGATGTTTTTCAAAGACCTTCTTTACGGTATTTAGACTTATTATAATATCATTTTAATCTCTAAATACATTCCAGTAAACTATATAAGTATATTGATGCATGGATTCAATGTTTATTAATACACGTATATATAAACATTTTAAACTAATCGTTTGATTATAAATTGTTATAACATAGATGTTTGTCAAACTGTAAATATTTTGTATAATTTTTGTTAGAGATTAAAGTTACCATGTAGTTGATAAACATATGGCGGATAATGTCTTTTTCTAAAGATTGTATTTATTTCTGTGAATATTCTAGGTCAATTTGAATTAAACATTAAAATGTTTGTGTGGGTAAATCTTGCTATTTGTATAATATCGCCGGCTTAGAGCCTGGATTGAGTCCGATTGACCTACTTCTACGTTTTCAACAGCAGAATTATAGCTCGAAAATCTAACGGTACATGGTCACTCGCAGCAAAGCAGCCAGTCTCACGCTGCGCTCTCCTCACTTGTATTTATTGATGCAATTAGCTGAGCTTTACATTTAAACTGCTAAGGATTTCTTGGCATACCATGTTTACATGGTAGATTAATCTCGATAACAGTTTTCACATACAAAAAAAATTTATAAACATTTCAATGGGTATGTTTGCGTTTTATTTCTGGTTATTTTGTTGTATTTACAGTTGTTAAAGATAATTTCGTTTCATGTTAATGATTCTAAAAAAAAAAAAGCTCATTAGTTCGCAGTTCAAAATTTTTCGTGGATTACATTTTGTTAGATTTTTTAAATTGTTTTTCTTAACTTAGTACAGAATAATTATAATGTGTTTAAGGGGCATGGTCACGATTTGGTCAAATTCTATTTTTATAATTTTATTATTCACAATGCTGTAAGAATGCATTTCTAATGATCAAATGACATTTGAGAATCAGTTGTAGAGTTATAAGCAAGATAAGGTCTCATAAGTATTTCTCATGTAAACAGGCTCGAGTCCTGTTATTCTTTACATAGGTTCAATTTACCTGTGAAAAATTCTTTTTCAATCTGATTTGTCCATCTGCTTATTCATTTTAAGCTTTAATAAACAGTCCCAAACATTCAAGAATTTGTAATTATCTTGGTCACATTTTCCCCGATTATACATGTAATTCATTTAGCTCTGTGAACGAGCTATAAATAGAGAAATAAAAATATCCCATCCAAATATTCTCTGGCCTAAAACATGAAACATGTACTGTATATGTACTGAACTAGTACATAAAATTTAGTTAAATTAAATAAAAAGAATTAAATCGAGTTTAACTCTCACACGATGCAGGGTTTGATAGAGTAAAGATGGCGTCACGCGGTAATAACAACATGTGAGTGTATCTTTGTTTCTTTTATTTCAAAATGGCAAAAGGATTTTGAAAGGTTTTTAATCGTTATATAGAACTTAAAAAAATATTTTTACTATTTTATAATGTATTCAAGAATGATCGGCAACGTAAGTTCGTCTCGTGACCTTATATTTAGTTATAATGAATAGGGATATCGCATAAAAAAATAAAAAATGTTAATGAATATGTTGAAAACATTTTCTTGTATAAAATGCATGAAAAAAAACAACATGTCAGTTCTATTACCGATTTAGAAGTACTCGTACATGTACATGCCGGCAGGTAGCACGTAGCATCGTTTTTGAAATGGGGGGGGGGGGGGGTTAGATCCATCCAAAAAATCTTGACAAGCAAAAAAAAACCAAACAAAAAAAAACCCCAACTTCCTAAAAATCTTTGCTGCGACAAAAAAGTGGGAGTGGACAACCCCCCCCCCCCCCCCCCTTGTTGCTACATGCCTGACATTGTAATTTTTATATCCATTTTCAGGGTACAAAATCTTTTATCCATTTTCAGGGTACAAATTGAGATAGATGGGCAATACTGTCTGCTTGATGAGAGTCTGGCTACCGTTTTTCTTTCAGAAGATGGTGGTATGTATACAATTTTAATTTCATTCCATAAATATATAATTATAGCAACATTAAGTCATTATGACTAATAGACATAGGATGATTTAAAAAATCAATATAAAAGATCAATAAAACATTTTACCAAGGCTAAAGTTCTCGAGTCAGTGGCAAACAAACAATATTTTGATTTGGATTTTGTTTAAATAATTTTTATTTCATATCAATAACATCATTTTCATATTAAACAGATCCGGAGACAAAGAGGGCCATTAGGGAGGCACTTTCAACTAGTCACAAGAATTCCACTTCCCTAGATACATCAACTTCTTCTGGAGCATCAACTTCGCGTGTATTTGAGACCATCCCTTCTTGCTCAGCGTCATCAGAATCTGCATCATCTGGCCATTCTACACCCTCCAGTTCTGACTCGCAGGTAGATTGGAATTTTGTAGAAAATCATTCCGAGAAACTCATACCGGACAAAAATCTTGACTTTTTATTAATGTCTACTTGCGCGAGTACAAAGTGCTTTTCCTCATTTTTGTCACAATCATACTCTAGATCTGAAGAAGATCTCGCATGTTCTGAAATCAGAGTATCTAATGATATCAAATTAACACTTCATGAGTTTCATATTCTACTCACTGAAAAACTTACTTTACTTACAGAACACAATGCATGTTTGGAAGGAAAGTGAAGAACGATTTTTAATTGATTTAAGGCTTCAGAGGGAGGACAAATTTTCAGGCACAAAATCTCATGATGTTCTTTGGGGAGAAATAGCAAATGAAATGAAAAAAAATGGCATACATGTTTCCAAAACACAACTGATCAATAAATGGAAGGCATTGAAAAAAAAATACAAAGAAATAAATGATGAAAATAACAAAACCGGCAATAAAAAATATTCCTGGAAGTATTTAGAGCAGTTCAGTGAGGTGTATGGCAATAAGGCCTCCACAAAGGTAGCTGTGTCCTTTGACACAGGACGCTCCAGGGATAAACTTAAAATCAATACAGAATTGGACAAGGATGAAGATGTATCAGCTGCTCCTGAAGAAGAAGAAGATAAGCAGTCTACATCAAGTGACACAGGTTCCAAATCCACAACTCGTGCTAAAACTACGAAATTAAAATCAACAAAACGCAAGATATCCGAAAGCACCAAATTAATTGAGAATATCCAGGAACAAAACAGGGAACTTATGAACTCCATGAAAACACAACATGAAGACAAAATGCGATGCATTGATCGAATGCTCGAAATGTTGGAAAAGTCTTTGGACAAATAATTAACTCCACAATGTACACAATTTTAGGTTTTACTTGAAGTAAACACTTCATGGTTTTGTGCAAATTGAACTGTACTAAAATTTTGATGAACATCAAACCATTCATTTATTCTTCCAGTGGTAGTGATTACTATTGTAATTCAGATATGACAATTTTTCAAAATACTGATGTTATGGACATAAGCACTTAACTGATTTCTCAAATGAAAATACATTTAAATAGGTTCAACAAGTCAAACATGTTAGAAAGACTTGTCCTAATTCAAATTGTGTCCTGGGCCTCTTTTGTTTTTTGTTTTTGTTTAAATATACATTGTATTGTTGACATTTTTCTGTTTTGTTTTATTTGTTCTTTCACAAAAAGTGAATAAAAGATTGACAACACTTCTGAAATCTTTTAATATCTTTAATATAATTTTTGTGTGCAACATACGCTAGAAAACCATAATCATTTCAAAAACTGTTTCAAATAAAGTATTTACAATGGCATTGTATTCATTAACTGCTGTCTGAATAATGCTCCATCCCTTCCATCAACAAAAATGTTAGGGTAGGCATTAGGATGTCTATCGTCATCATTGTCTATAAACGCTTCGACGTCATCATGATGCAAAACACATAAATTGTGCAAAATGCATCCTGAAATAATCAGTGAAACTATACGAGACAGCTTTCGAACAGATATTTCTCGAAGCCTTCGAAACCTTCCTTTTAAGTGTCCATACACCCGTTCAACAATTTGTCTTGCCACAGACAGCCTTTGATTAAATCTTCGTTGCTGTGCATTAAGTCTTCCATTATCTCGGAAAGGTGTCATCAACCAATTCCTCAATGGATAGGCACTGTCTGCAATAATAAATTTTCCATGCATAACACATTGTCCATTTTCGGCTATGTCAAACAAAGAGGAATTTCTGAGAACACGTGCATCGTGTGTGCACCCAGGCCAACCTGTGTAAGCATCTCTTATCAACATGTCACAGTCTGCAACAACCTGTATATTTTAGAGAAAAAAAACAATTTTTAAGGTCTTCATTCTACATTTATATGTAATCAGTAAAGTAAGAGTTTCGTACAGTTTAAAGTTACCTGGTTTATTGATGATAAAATAGTTTACATCATGTAAACACACAGTAAAAATATGCTTTACATGTATCAGTACCTGTAGCTGGATTGAAGGGAAGTTTTTTCGGTTAAAATAATCTTTGTCACCACCAGGAGCTGAAGATAACCGAATATGGGTTCCATCTAAACAGCCAATAATACCAGGTAATCCAGACTGGAGTTGAAATTGTCTTGATATGGCTTGTTGTGTGTTTGCATCTGGCCAGTTTATCACCTAGAATTTTACAACATGCATGAATGAAAACCTTTACTCACCAATTATAAGTATTAGGGTTGAAAATTATTTTTTTTTTAAATTCTTAACCACGAATATTAACTTACGTTAACCAAGTTTTCGTTTACTGTTTCTGACACAGCCATTATAATTTCATGAACTGTCGTTGTGCCGATTGCAAATGTATTGCTAACTTCTCGTAACGTTTCCTGATTTGCCATATACCACAGAAATACCAAAAGTTTTTTCTCGGGCAGGATAGGCTCTACACCACCGGGCCATGCATTATCATCTGTGAGAGAATGTACAATCGAGTTCATGATCAAATAAAAAATTTCTGGGCTCACTCTGAAATGTCTGAGAAATTGCTTGCTATCAAACTGTGGCACAATGTTTTCTGAAAAGCCTTCGAGTCTTGGATTATAACGACGCCGCTCTAGGTTTAAGATAATTTGCATGATCCATGTCTGCTCCATCGCAATGAAAATAAAAATGTCTGTTTCATCCTCAATAAATAAGTCTTCGTTCAACTGTGCTTTGATAACTTCCTCCATTTTGGAGAGTCTCAGTAGTCAAGGAAAGTCATTCCCGTCTAACTCTGCGTGCGCATCTCGAGTTTTGTATCCCGGGGACGAGCACGACGAGAAAACGCTCCTAGCTTTACTTTCGACATTAACAGAAGACCCACTCGTTGCTTTTCAACGAGCTTTGCTCTAGTTATTTTTATTATTTGTTTTCAACACTGACAACAGTGCCCCTGTAACGAAGAATTTTGACCCGGGTTGGAAATTGACCCGGGGGTCATTTTTCCACGTTGAATAATGAGACGAAAGGTGTTGAATAAAGACCCTAATCCGTTGAAAATTGACCCGCATCGTGGAATTTTGATCATGAAACCGGTTCAAAATTCAACAGCAAAGAAGCACAAAATAAGGAATCAATATTATAACTTGAGTTTATTTGATTAAAAATTATCAGTTTATACATATTTATTCTTTATATTCATATGTTTCAACGGGGGGGGGGTTAAAAATGAAACTTTATAAATGAATATTTTTTAATTTACATATTATCCCTTTAAATATGTAATAACTATTTTATTCATAATAAACTTTTCGCGTATAATTGCTGTTTTGTGTGATATCTATATATTTCTTTAAAAGAATATATGTTTTTTAAGAATATTTTTTATATGTCACAGGATTAATTATTTTAGTTAATTAGTATTCATATTTGCGTTCACTTATTTCAACATTTCATGTTTTCATTTCCCATTGTTCATTTGTTTACATTCACAACGCTTCATTCATTCATACCATCATTTATAGTATGATAGTAGTACGAGAGGTCACGTGGTTACGTTTGGCGGGTGGATCAATGAATGAATGGGTGTGTTAGACTAATTTTTCGGGTTTAAGTGAGTGAGTGCGCATGTCCGTTTGTATTATCGAATTTTTAGCACGAACTTTGATTTAATATCACGACGCCACCCAAGACAGACTGTTGAATTATTAAGCTTCATAGCTTGTCAACCCGACTATTATCTTAGTTCGTATTGCTGTTATACTTGGTGAGTTATTTTAATCAAATAATTTATGTGTAATTTAAATGTTATTTAACTAAAGATAAATTTAATGAGTGAATGTAGAGAATGAGAGTGTTTTAGTATATTATAGTTGTATATGATTATAGATCACCTAGCTGTACTTGAGGAAACCATTTATTCGATAATATACAAATACAACAATAAATATTCAGCGTCATTTCCACAAAAGGCCTTGGAGTTCTTAATTGTTCCCAAATGTAGCCCAGAATATTATATATCAGCTACCCCTTGACATATACATAATTACACGTTAAAATATTCAATGCAGTTAAACTCCATTTTTTAAATTCGCCAAAGAAGTGTACAAATGTAAATATTTTAAAAATTACAATACATCATATTGTTTAATTTTGGTTTTACGTTCACCCAGTAAATTGAAACTTTGATATTGTTCATTGTAGATTTTCTGGGTGTGTGCAAATACAAAATTTAGAGTATGTCATATTGAGATTTTTGTGCTCGCACCCACTCAGTTTGTTAAAACTGTGATTATTTGAATTTTGTATATACACCTATCCAGCCAATAACAGTGTACAAAATGATGAAATGCTAACATGTACTCTTTCATGAACAATGCTGTAGTATCTATATCTTGAAAGCCAGTTTTTTTAAAATGTTATTTGTTAAGTAGTTACTAGGGTAACTAAATATCATCAAATCGCCGATTATTTTTAGGCATAAACAATTCTGCTTCATGGTGTCTGTAGCAAGTTAGCAACCTAATTTTTGTGCATGATGACAATAAAATAATTTTGCTTTAATAGTTTCTAAATTGCTTTGATTACAAAATTTTATCATAAATACTAACAGTAATTGTTTTCGTCAATAAATAAGTAAATTGCATATTTTGAATAGAAATATGTAGAAGAAGATCATACAGCAGCGTTGGAGTAGATGGTTGACCCACCTATCACAGCCACCTACATTATCAATTCAATTTAAACGTGTTTTATTGAACAGAATGTTCAAATTATTGAATGGATTGGATAAGAGTCATAGCCTATGTAAACCCTTTCAAACATACAAAGTCAAGAAGAAATTATCTATAGTCATAAGAATATAGTATTACAAGTTTACAGAATATAATTGATATTATGTGCATATAAGACAGGGGATACTTGAATATTAAATAATTATCTGAATATTTACCATATATGATTGTATGACATATTGTTGGTAGACATGTTGACTCACACCTACATTAACAAACCTATCACCTTCATTTATACCTGCAGGGATACAAACATAAGAATTACATTTTCATGATCCAGCCCATTTGAAGAGAACAGTAAATAAAAGGGGACTATATATTCAGTAAATATACATGTATAATACTTAAATAGGTTTAAACCGTGTAACCTAAGAGAATCAAAAACGCTTTGGAGGTCTAATATACATATAAACATGGGAAACAATTTTAAAATTTTATCTATATGAAAAATCAGAACTACCATAAAATATATAGTTCATATAAAAAGGTACACTAATGTCAATAAGTTGTTTAAAAAGTTCGTCTCTTTGTTGAGTATATCTTGGATATCCAGGGGGAAAAATCACATTTCCTTCAGATGCAGACCTACACTATAAACATCGACTCCCATCAGTTTAAAAAATCCTTAAAGTAAGCCGTAATTGACGTAAACTAGTATTTCCTATTGCCTTAACTGAAGTTTTTGTAAGCTTTGGGTATATTTTGTTTTTTAAGTTTTGATTTAAAGAAGGATAAAGTTGATGAAATTTTCTTTTCTGCATGAAGATTATTCCATAATTTACATGTAGACGGAGCAAAGCTATTGTAATAAGTATATAGTGGTAGATAGTAAAAAAGCTCATTCGACCTAAGATTATATGTATGTTCAGTTAGAAAATATGATTGAATTCAATCTAACATATCTTGTGGTGCTAAACCATTTATAATCTTGGAGAATATAATTAGTTTATGTTTATCCCTTCGAGATTGTAAGGTTTCCAAATTAAGCTCACAATATAAAATGATTTTAGAAGAATTAACTCTGATCCCTGTCACTGTTCTGGTTGCTTCAATTTGTACATGTTTAAGCAAATCGTATTTTCCTTGATACAGCTGCTCCAAACAACATCACCATATTGTAGTCTAGGTCTGATAAAAGCCGAATTCTAACAAGTGTTTATCTATCAATTGTATGCTTGAGTAATCTTAATATATTCAACTTTTTGCATGCCTTTTCATGCATACCATTAATATAATTATAGATCAACCATCCTCCGACTGTATATTTAGATGCAAACCTACTTTTTTAAAAAATTGATAACATTTTTACTGTATGCTACATGTTTTTAATTTTGAGGAAATATATTACGTCAGTTGCCGTATGTCAGACCAATTATATAGTGATTGGAGCAAAACAAAACCTACAAGCAAGACACCAATAAACAAATAAACTCAATGTTCAATGACTATGACATAAACTTCCTATGTATTTGCATATTGATAATGATAATCCAAATGCTGCTTAATTGTGTGACGTGCCCTATGTGAAATGAATATACAGGACAAACAGGAACTAAACTGACAGACTGTGTTCATTTGCATATCAATTCAAGAATCCAATAATGAGAAAAACACATTGTAGTTTTAAAAAAAGAACCACAAAGCAAAAGAAAGATAAAACTGTTTATAATAAGTAAAAAATAAATTTAAAAACTTTTTATTACTAACATAAATTTTAAATACTTAAAAATTGGATGGTGCTTCAATAAAGTTAATCCGACAAGTTTCTGAAAAATTATTGTTAAGTATATATGTATAATACAGTATACAAAAAAAAAGATAAAAATATGACAATCATTCATTTATTTTTTTGTCAGGGATACTGACTTCTTCAAATAAAGCATAGGTATCTGACATTATATCCTTTTGTCTTGATATAAATATATATACCCTTTACCAAATAAAACAGTATAGAGGTTATATTTTCAATTATTAGAAAATACAACGCCAGGTGCTTGTCGAAAAGAGCTCTGTTGAATTGCCTTAAAAGTGACAATAACGGGCAATACATTTGTTAGATATATTTATAAGAGATTATGACAAGTTGAAACTTAAAA
The DNA here is from genome assembly GCA_015776775.1 of Magallana hongkongensis. Classification (NCBI taxonomy): domain Eukaryota; kingdom Metazoa; phylum Mollusca; class Bivalvia; order Ostreida; family Ostreidae; genus Magallana; species Magallana hongkongensis. The sequence continues at coordinate 190,044 of VIAA01000070.1, read as the reverse complement.
TTCTGTCACATGGGTGAATGAAAACCATGTCATCTATGTCAAAAAGTATTCTAGCCCTACTGGCCTGTTCCATTCCGAAGCAAACGGTCATTTTCTTAGCTGTATTTACATAGTTTAGTAATAATAAATGGATATCATATTTTCAGTCTCAAAATTAAATGATTAATTGGACCTATCAACCTAAAGGAAATAAGCCCGTTCGCATATGAATTGGACAGTATGAACATTTTAAAACTAAAACGTTCAAATATGTGCATGATTGTACATTTAGACTGTGTAGAGTAAGTTCCAGTTCAGATCAAAACTCTGAGGTTGGGGTCAATTCTCAACAGGATCAATTTTCAACGTGTCGATGTCTTCAGAGTTTAGAAAAATCTTTCTCATACCGTTGAAAAATGACCCCGGGTATAAATTTCACGATTTTGGTCTCAATTTTCAACGTTGAAAAATGACCCCCTGGGTCAATATTCAACGTTGAAAAATGACTCCCGGGTCATTTTTCAACCCGGGTCAATATTCTTCGTTACACCGTCACCACCTCCCTCCCCATAAAAAAATGAAACAATTGTCGTTTTATTTGCTAAAATGTGTGTGGTTCAAGATTTTTCTAAAGGACATACCCGATTAGAATTGAAAAAAAGAGTCGTACGTTTAAAACTAATTTTGTCAAAACTTTTACATTCATTTGGTTATATTTTGGTCCATTTGGGTAAATATATGCACCAGCGCAGCTCTAATTTATATATAATCAGGCCATAAATTCAAAATATTTTCAAAAATTAATAGATCCAGTGGATGAAAGAAAAGGAAAGCAAGTCGAACTCGATGAGTGCTAATACCTGTGTTGAATGAATGGTACAGTAGAATATGCGCAAAAAAGTCCCGTCTACTCTTTCCTACCCTATAATTATTGGAATATTAAATCCGATTATAAGAGTCAAATTAAAAATCAAGTACGGATATGTACCTGTTTATCAAAAGTAAAACTACTCATAATTTATCTACAGTGGATCGTTATGGAGCTACACAGAAAGTTTTATATTAATTTGCCGAGCCAAATAAAAAAAAACCTGGAAAACGAAGAGAAAACAAAGTGGGGACAGAATAACTGACAAATTAATTAGGACTATATAGCCGCCCCCCCCCTCCCCTCTTGAAATGTATATATTGAAAACAGATTATTGGCGTACAACATCCGCACACAATGTAAAGAAAATTTCATGTTTTTTTTATCATTTTTGCTAGCTAATGTAAAGACATCACAAATACCCCAAGCCCCCTCACGAAAAAGGAAATGCTAGGTGATGAGAGAGAGAGAGAGAGAGTGAGAGAGTCGATGTAAATCACAGGTGCGCTAACACCGTTAAAATTAAAGCTTGCTAGTTGGTCTGCCCTACCCTAGCTACCTCCTCTCTTTTCTCCTTTTAGAGGCTTAATTATTTTCTATATATGCTTGTAACAAATCAAATCAATTTCAAATTCTAAATCAAACTGAATTTGACACTACAAAACTCTCTCTGTGTCTGTCTGTCTGTCTGTCTGTCTGTCTCTCTCTCTCATATCGACAATGGCATTGCCATACCCTACAATACACTATTCTTATCTGGATTTTTGTCTTTGAGGTTGTAAATCATTATATCTTCTATGGTTTAAAACTTTATCATAACCTATATTTTGACATGTCGATTATTTTTGTGAGTTTCGTTTCATAGCTAAAACATTTAGGTTAAACAGATCTTTCTTCGAGAGCCGATTTTTACACAGTTGGGGCGAATACACTTCGGGTAAAATTGTTCGGGGAGAAATACATACAGGGCAAACAAAACCACTTAGATTGCAGAAGGATAAAACGTACGCTCAACTAGGACCCCAGGTCACCTGCTTATTCACAACTACAAAATCTGTGCACTCCGCTACAAAATGTAGTGCATTACAACCGCAAAGTGAAAGTAGAATAACTAGTACCACTACTTAGCCTTTAGAAATGATATACAACAGGCATAAATGTATTTTTATTAAAGAATACCCCTCTAAGTATTGGAAGTACACTATAGATGATAAAAAATTCAACATTGACTGTTATTTGAAAGATATATATGATATACGTTATATAGACATAAGGTGACCTGTGGTCCCCCATAAAAATATATAAGTTAAATGTAACACGAAATCCTCCTCATTAAAATATCAAAGTACTTCACCTTCTTACTCTGTATACGTAGGTGTAGCCTTTAGAAAGAAGTAGTTTTGCCCCCCCCCCCCCCTCCCCCGGCCACCCACCAATAGACTTTTTACGGATACTTTAATATAATGGTAAAATGATTTGATGATAAATTACATTAGATGACATCTGGTTTCCGTAATGGATGCATGCCAAAATAGTTTTGTATAAAAAAAATATCTGACATTTTCCAGCCCGTTAGTGATGAGAACTGTGTGATATTTTTTTTTCCATACAGAGCTGTTTTCGGCATACACCGTACTAAAAACACTGCTATTGAATTTCATTGTTGATTTGCCTGAGACAGTCTGATTTTGAAGGATATCAGTACTGTAACCACGAGTAACGGTCTTATTTTAAGAAGCTGACTGCTGGAAAAAAGGAATGACATCAAATTTGTGTTCTAACTAAAGATACATCATAAACAACAAAGGCAACCTTATATACTTAATGCTCTAGCTAACATCTGGTATCTTTATTGTCATTACGGAGTAGGTGTTCCCCTGTCTACAGGTGTTGCATGAGGGTTGGAGTTCACCATTTCCCTCCCCCCCCCCCCCCGCTCCACCTACCACTTCCCTGGACTGGATTTTCACTTATCAAATTAAAAAAATATATTTACATTGCTAAAATAAACATAGTAAATAGGGACCTTTTGTGAATTGCATCTAAGAAATAAATGAAGACGAGCAAATCGTCACCCCTTTATTTTACCCCCCCCCCCCCACTTCCTTTGACGACAAAAAATAAGGAATAAATGTGATCGAAATGTGTACCGTTTTTGCTTATTTATAAAATCAAAGTCTGAACTTTTGTGTTCAGTAGATTAGAGTTTAATTTTTCACACACCATATTTTTAACCTGTTGTCTCCTTATAAGTTATGCAATCTCTGGTCTCCCCACTGATGTACAATATATGGCGAACTCTGGTTTACGTATTTATTATCATCTTTATGTGACACATGTTCCCTCTAACAATTATGTTCTTCCTAATAAACAATATACATATAGTGCATGATTTTCGTCTTGTAAAAAGACATAAGATAACCTCTGGTATCCGTATTGATTTTCAAAATATAACATTGATTTAGAAGTTAAGGTGACCTCTGGTCTCCTAATAGACATTGGTTTCTTTACAGTGGATGAATTCTGCATGGTAATTCTCCATCTTGTAAAAGAAGGTGGCATCTGGTCTTTGTATTAATGAACAATTTACTACAATAATTTAGGTCTAAAGGTGACCTCTCATCTCCTTATTGATAATTCATAAAATTTTATCCCTAGTCTCTCTACCGTGGATTACTTTGGTCTCTCTACAGTGGATTACTTTGGTATCTCCACCTTATAAAATGAAATAAGGTGACCTCTGATCTCCTTCTTAATTAACAAAATTATTACGACACATATCCAAGACCTAAAACGAACTCTGGTTTACCTACAATAGATGATATTTTATGAATCTTCATCTTGTAAAATAACATTAACGGATCTCTGATCACCGTATTGATTTACAGAATTAATAATTATACTACATCAATTTAGATCATAAGGTGACCTATGGTCTCCTTTTGGATCTTCCACTTAAGGTGACCCTTGGGTCCCCTACAGTAGATGTCGTTTTTGAATCTCCATCTTGTAAAATGACATTAAGTGACCTCTGGTATCGTTATTAGTTACCAAAAATATAACGACATAGATCGATTACCAAAGGTGACCTTTGGTTTTCCTACAGTGGAAGGCTTGTTGGGAATCTCCATCTTTTAAAATGACATTATCTAACCTCTGGTTAACGTTTTGATCTTTGAATTAAATCTAAACCTTTTTGAAGCTAAGGTGACCTCTAAATTCCTTTAGATATTCCTCTTATAATGACCACTTGGTTTCTCTACAGTAAATGACTTCAGGTAAATGTCTATCTTGGAAAAGTAGGTGACATCTGGTGTTTGTATTTATCAACAAACTATTACATTGATTTAGGACATATCGGGACCTATCATCTTGAAATTCCATTCAAGCTGACCCATGATCTAACAAATGGATGACATCTAGTGAGTATACATCTTGTTTAATGACATTTGGGGACCTCTGGTATCCTATTGATAAACAAAATTATTGCTACATTAATGTAGGACATAAAGGGACTTCAGGGCTCCTCATGGATATTTCACTAAATGTGACCTCTGCTCTCCCTACAGTAAATGACTTATTTGAATCTACATCTTGTAAAATGACATTAGGTGACCCCTGATTTCCGTTATATAAATTATAACGACAGACATCGCTTTCCAAAGGTACCCTTTAGTGGATGGCATCTAGGGATATCCATCTTGTTATGACATTAGCTGACCGTTTCTGTATTAAAATTATTTTATTGATGAAGGACCTGAGGTGACGTCTGGTCTCTTTGTGGATATTTTTACTTCAGGTGACCCCTGATCTCCCTACCATGGCTGAATACCTATCATGTAAATGACATAAGGTGACCTCTGGTCTCCCTATAGATAATGAAAATAATCATTTAATTGATTGGGGACATGAACTGACCTCTGGTCTCCTTATGGGTGTTTTTGTAAATGACATACGTTGACATCTGGACTTCATGTCATTTTAAGAAAATTAAAACTACATTGTCTTTAAACCCAGGTTGACGTCTGGTAGTCTTTTAGATATTCACTTAGTGTAATCCCTGGTCTTCCCACTGTGGATGGTTTTGGTAAATCTTTACCTTGTATATTGATATTTTGTTAAAACTCAGGTCTCCATATTGAATCAAAGAATTGCAACGTCAATCTAAAACTATTGGTGACCTCTGGTCCCCTTATCGATTTTTTACTTCAGGTGACCCCTGGTCACCCTACCGTGAATAACCTTAGTGAATCTCCATCTTGTAAAATCATCTGAGGTAACACCAGGTAGTCAAAGAATGGATGAAGACTGATTAATCTCCATCGGCAAAATGCATCTGCCGACCTCCAGTTTCCATCTTGATTTACAAAATCACTACGACATTTGTGTAGGAAATACATAGGTCATTTCTCTTTCTCTCATGATATTTCAATTACTACAGTGGATGACCGGTAGCTCTCAATCCTGTAAAATGACATAAGGGGACCCCTGGTCACCCTACAATGAATGACCAATAACTCTCCAAAGTATAAATGACATAAGGCCATGACTGGTGACTCTGTCCTGTAAAATGACATCAGGTGACCCCTGGTCACCCTACAGTAAATGACCGGTGACTCTCTGTATTGTAAAATGACATAAGAGGACCCCTCGTCACCCTACAGTGGATGACCGGTCACTCTCCATAGTGTAAAATGACATAAGGGGACCCCTAGTCACCCTACAGTGGATGACCAGTCACTCTCCATAGTGTAAAATGACATAAGGGGGCCCCTGGGCATCGTTCAGTGGATGACTGGTGACTCTCTATCCTGTAAAACGACATAAGGGGACCCCTGGTCACCCTACAGTAAATGACCGTTGACTCTATATTGTAAAATGACATCAGGTGACCCCTGGTCACCCTACAGTAAATGACCGGTGACTCTCTGTATTGTAAAATGACATAAGGGGACCCCTAGTCACCCTACAGTGGATGACCGGTCACTCTCCATAGTGTAAAATGACATAAGGGGACTCCTGGGCATCCTTCAGTGGATGACCGGTCACTCTCCATAGTGTAAAATGACATAAGGGGACCCCTAGTCACCCTACAGTGGATGACCGGTCACTCTCCATAGTGTAAAATGACATAAGGTGACCCCTGGGCACCCGCAGTGATAATAATTATAAATAATGATAATAATTTTTATAGCGCCCTATTTAATAAAATTATCACTCTAAGGCGCTTTACATAAAATGGACATAAAATGGACATAAAATGGACATTACAAAACATGGAAATGCATAGCTATAAAACAAAAGGAGAAGTAAATTATATAGGCCGACAGATTACAATCATCTATGGTAAAAATTTGGATATAATAAAAAGTTTGCGCACACATAAATATATATCTAAAAAATTAATCAGACGCCAGTTTATAAAAATAAGTTTTCAATTGTCTTTTAAAACATTGAAAGTATTTGGCTTGACGGATACGCACTGGAAGGCTGTTCCATAAATAGGGAGCAGCAAAGCTAAATTGTCTTCCACCATATGTTCCAGTGCGCACCCTAGGTAAAATCAGTGACAAGCTCCCGTCGGATCGTAGAGTCCGGTTTATTTTACGGATTGTAACTAATTCCTGTAAGTATTCTGGGGCGAATCCATGAACTGTCAAATAGGTAAAAACAAGAATTTTTTCTTGATGATGACTGGTGACTGGTGACTCTCTATCCTGTAAAATGACATAAGGTGATCCATGGTCTCCGTATTGATATAAAGAATTAATACAACAGTGATAAAAAAAAACTTAGGTTACCTCTGGTCCCCTTAGGCATATTTCAATTAAGGTGACTCCTGGTCTCCCTACGTTGGATGGCTTTGGTAAATCTTCACCTTGTATATTGAAATAGTTGTTAAATCTGGTCTCCGTAATGACTCAAAGAATTACAACATCAATCTAAAAACATTGATGACGCCACTTATTCATTTTTCACTTAAGGTAACACCAGGTAGTCAAAGAATGGATGAAGACTGATTAATCTCCATCTGCAAAATGCATCAGCCGACTTCCAGTTTCCGTATATATTGATTTACAAAATCATCACATTTGCGTAGGAAATACATGTAAGGAGGTGATTCTCTTTCTCTCATGATATTTCACTTAAGGTGACCCCTGGACACCCTACAGTGGATGACCGGTCACTTTCCATCGTGTAAAATGACACAAGGGTCACAAAATCATAACGACATTTGTGTGGGAAATACATGTAAGGAGGAGACTTCTCTTTCTCTCATGATATTTCTGTTAAGGTGACTCCTGGTCACCCTACAGTGGATGACCGGCAACTCCCCATTGTGCAAAATGACATAAGGTGACCCGTGGACACCCTTCAATGGATGACTGGTGACTCTCCATTCTGTAAAATGACATAAGGTGACCCCTGGTCACCCTACAGTAAATAACCGGTGACTCTCTATATTGTAAAATGATATAAGGGGACCCGTAGTCACCCTACAGTGGATGACCGGTCCCTCTCCATCGACATAAGGTTCACATAATCATAACGACATTTCTTAGGGAAATACATGTAAGGAAGTGACATAAAGTGACCCCTGGTCACCATAGAGTAGATGACCGGTGACTCTCACCTTATGTCATATAACATGATGGTGAGTCACCAGTTATCCCAAGTAGGGTGCTCAGAGGTCACCTTATATCATTTTGGAGAGTCACCGGTCATCCACTGTAGAATGATCAGGGGTTACCTTTTATCATTTTACACGATGGAGAGTCATCGGTAATCCACTGTAGGGTGACCAGGGTTTCCCGTACATCATTTTAAACAATGGAGGGTCACTGGTCATCTGTAGGATAACCAGGGGTCACCCTATGTCATTTTACACTATTGAGAATCATCGGTCATCCAATGTAGGATGACCAGGACATCCACTGTAGGATGACCAGGGGTCACCTATGTCATTTTTAACTATGGAGAGTCACCGGTCATCCTCTGTAAGGTGACCAGGGGTCACCTTATATCCTATAACACGATGGAGAGTCACCGGTCATCCACTGCAGAGTTACCAGGGGTCCACGTGTGTTATTTAACACGGTTGAGAGTCACCTGTCATCCACTGTAGGGTGACCAGGGGTCACCTTATGTCATTTTACACGATGGAGAGTCACCGGTCATCCTCTGTAAGGTGACCAGGAGTAACCTTATATCATTTTACACGATGGAGAGTCACTGTTCATCCTTTGTTAGGTGACTAGGGGTCCCCGTATGTCATTTTACATGATGGAGAGTCACCGGTCATTCACTGTAGGATGACCAGGGATCACCTTATATTATTTTACACAATGTAGAGTCATCGGTTATCCTCTGCAGGGTGGCCAGGAGTCACTTTATGTCATTTTACACTTTGGAGAGTCACCGGCCGTCCACTGCAGGGTGACCAGGGGTCTCCGTATGTCATTTAACACGATGCAGAGTCACCGGTCATCCACTGAAGGGTGCCCACGGGTCACCTTATGTAATTTCACAAAATGGAGAGTCACCGGTCATCCACTGCAGGGTGACCAGAGGTCACCTTACGTCATTTTACACGATAAAGAGACACTGGCCATCCACTGTAGGTTGAACAGTTGTCACCTTATGTCATTTTACGCCATGGAGAGTCATCAGTCATCCTCTGGAGGATGATCGGTGACTCTCTATAGCGTAAAATGACATACGGGGACCCCTGGTCACCCTACAGTGGTTGACCGGTGAGTGACTCTCCATTGTGTAAAATGATATAAGGTGACCTGTGGGCACCCTGCAGTGGATAACTGGTTACTCTCCATCCTGTAATATGGCATAAGATGACCCGAGATCTCCGTATTGATATAAAGAATTAATACAACAGTGATAAAAAAAAACTTAGGTTACCTCTGGTCCCCCTAGGCATATTTCATTTATTCATTGTGTAAAATGACATCCGGGGACCCCAGGTCACCCTACAGTGGTTGACCGGTGAGTGACTCTGCATTGTGTAAAATGATATAAGGTGACCTGTGGGCACCCTGCAGTGGATTACTGGTGACTCTCACTCTTGTTATATGACATAAGTTGACCCGAGATCTCCGTATTGATATAAAGAATTAATACAACAGTGATAAAAAAAACTTAGGTTACCTCTGGTCCCCCTAGGCATATTTCATTTATTCATTGTGTAAAATGACATCCGGGGACCCCTGGTCACCCTACAGTGGTTGACCAGTGAGTGACTCTGCATTGTCTAAAATGATATAAGGTGACCTGTGGGCACCCTGCAGTGGATTACTGGTGACTCTCCATGCTGTTATGTGACATAAGTTGACCCGAGATCTCCGTATTGATATAAAGAATTAATACAACAGTGATAAAAAAAACTTAGGTTACCTCTGGTCCCCCTAGGCATATTTCATTTATTGATTGTGTAAAATGACATACGGGGACCCCTGGTCACCCTACAGTGGTTGACCGGTGAGTGACTCTGCATTGTGTAAAATGATATAAGGTGACCTGTGGGCACCCTGCAGTGGATTACTGGTGACTCTCCATCTTGTTATATGACATAAGTTGACCCGAGATCTCCGTATTGATATAAAGAATTAATACAACAGTGATAAAAAAAACTTAGGTTACCTCTGGTCCCCCTAGGCATATTTCATTTATTCATTGTGTAAAATGACATCCGGGGACCCCAGGTCACCCTACAGTGGTTGACCGGTGACTCTCCATTGTGTAAAAAAATATAAGGTGACCTGTGGGCACCCTGCAGTGGAAAAGTGGCGACTCTCCATCCTGTAATATGACAGAAGATGACCCGAGATCTCCGTATTGATATAAAGAATTAATACAACAGTGATAAAAAAAAACTTAGGTTACCTCTGGTCCCCCTTGGCATATTTCATTTATTCATTGTGTAAAATGACATACGGGGACCCCAGGTCACCCTACAGTGGTTGACCGGTGACTCTCCATTGTGTAAAATGATATACGGCGACCTGTGGGCACCCTGCACTGGATAACTGGCGACTCTCTATTCTGTTATATGAAATAAGGTGACCCGAGATCTCCGTATTGATATAAAGAATTATTACAACAGTGATAAAAATAGTTAGGTTACCTCTGCCTCCCCCTCCCCCCCCCCCCCCCCCCGGCATATTTCAATTAAAGGGGCATGGTCCCGATTATGGTCAAATTCTATTTTTTCTATTTTTATTCTTTAGAATGCTTTAGACATGCATTTCCAACGATCAAATGAAATTTGAGAGTCATTCGTGGAGTTGAAAGCAAGATACAGAGCTGAGAATTCTTTGTAATGTAAACAACGCTCTTGCCCTGTTTTTGTTTACATAGGTTCAATATACGAGTAAAAAAAATGTAAACCTGATTTGTCTATCTTTTAATTTATTTTAAGCATTAACAGTTTCTAACGTTTAACACATTCATTTGAGGTCTAAAATTGGAATTTTCACTTTAACATTTAAAATATAAACAAACGCTTTGTTTACTTTGCAAAGAAGTTCAAGCTCTGTAACTTGTTCACAATTCAACAAATTACACTCAAATTTAGGTTGCTTATTAAGAATGACTTACAGAAGCAATGCAAATATTAAAATAGGAAAGGTGATTTTTGACCAAAAATCGTGACCATGCCAATATAAGGTAACCTCTAGCTTTGGTAAATATTCACCTTGTATATTAAAATATTTATTAAATCTGGTCTCAATATTGACTCAAAGAATTACAACATCAATCTAAAACCATTGGTGACGTCACTTATTCTTTTTTTTACCTAAGGTGATCTATGGTTATCCTACAGTGAATAACTTTAGTGAATCTCCATCTTGTAAAATAATCTGAGGTAACACCAGGTAGTCAATGAATGGATGAAGACTGATTAATCTCCAATTTGCAAAATGCATCAAATGACCGGTGACTCTCCATACTATAAAATGACATAAGGTGACCCCTGGTCTCCCTAAAGATAAAAGTTATTACTCCATTGATTTCACACCCAAGTTGACCTCTAGTCTCCTTGTGAATGTAATTTGATATTAAGCCTTCTTACAGTGATTGACTTTTGGTGAATATCCATCTTCAAAACTACATTAAGATGACCTTTGGTCTCTCTATAGATTCACAAATTATTACTTCATTGATCTAGGACCTAAGATGGCCTCTGGTGTAATTTTGAATAGTTTACTTAAAGTGACCCATACTCTTTAGACTAACAAAATTATTTTATTGGTTAAAGACCTAAGGTTACCTCTGGTCTCCTAATGGATATTCCACTTAAGAGGACCCCTTGTCTTCCTACAGTGGCTGAATTATGTTGAAGCTCTCCACCTTGTAAAATCTTGTAAAATGACATAAGATGAACTCTGATCTCCCTATAGGTGAACAACATTTTTATTTGATTGATTTAATACCAAAGGTGACCTCTAGGCTCCTTACAGTGGCTGACTTCTGGTGAACCTCCATCTTCAAAAATGACAAAATGTGATCCCTGGTCTTCTTATAAATTATTAAAATTATAACAACATTGATAACGGACCTATAGTGACCTCTGGTCTTCCTTTGGATAATCTATTTAAAGTGACCCCTGAATTCTCTACAGTGGATGCCTTCTGGTGCAGCATCCTTTACACATTTTTTTTAAGATAGAGTTTGGTGGTGAACGTTAAAGCATTAGATCTACCTTAAATTTTTTGAAATTATGTTTTAAGCTATAAACTATATCTTTTTGTAGAATTTCATTATAAAGGAGATCAATATAATATAAAAATGGTCAAGATCATCGAACCTCCTTAATATGTGACCTCCGGTCTCCCTAAAGATTAACAAAAAATTATTACTTCACTGATCTAGGACCAAAGATGAACTCTGGTGTCATTATAAATGGTTCACTTTAGATTAACAAAATTATTTAATTGGTTACCTAAGGTAACCTCTGTTCTCTTTATTGGTGTTCGAAGTAAGGTGACCACTAGTCTCCCTACTGTTGCTTCTGGTGAATTAATCTCTATCTTCAAAAATGCATAAAGGTCAGACCTCTGGCCTTTTTTGGATATTTCACTTAATGTGATCAATGGTCTCCCTATATAGATTAATAAGGTTATCATTTCATTGATTTAGGACCTTAGGTGACGTTGGGTCTCCTTATTGAAGTTTCACTTAAGGTTAAGGTAGTCTCCTACAGTGGCGAACTTTTAGTGATTATCCATCTTCAAAAATGGCATTAGGTGAACTTGGTCTTCCAATATACTACCAAAATTATAACAACACTTGATTCAGGACTTAAGGTGATCTCTATTGATATCGTTTTTATAATGATTTTTAAAGTGATCCCTTGTTTCTCTACAGTGAATAGCTTCTGTTGAATCTGTATCCTTAAAAATCTATAAATCTCTAGGCACGTACCATTGTTTTTGACAGGGGGGGGGGGGGGGGGGGGGCAGAGTCATCCAAAAAATCTTAAAACTCTTGACAAGCAAAAAAAAAAGTTCCCCAAAGTCTTCAAAATCCTAATCCGTGGGGGACTGCCCCCCCCCCCCCCCCCCCCCTGATGCTACGTGCCTGGACCTCTAATTTTCCTATAGATTAATAAAATTCATAGGTCCTAATATAATATGTATGACCTCTAGGCATATTATGAATATTTCACTTAAAATGACACCTGCTCTATTAATTACCAGAATTATTTTTTCTCTCTTCATATATAGGACCTAAGGTAACCTCTGGTCTCAAACGAACATTCCACTTAAATTAACCCCCGGTCTCTCTAAAATGACTGACTTCCAGTGAAAATTAATCTTGTAAATTGTCATAAGATGACCGGATGACATCTCCCCATTGATATTACACATTAGGTGACCCCTGGTCTCCCTACAGTGGATCACTTCTGATGAATCTAATATTGTAAAACTGACACTAGGCAGATGTTAGGTGACTCTTGTTTTCGTATTGATTAACAAAATGATTACGACATTGTTTTAGGACGTAAGGTGACCTGTGGTCTCCCTATGGATATAGAAAAAAAGAAAGTAGATTTACATTCTTATCTTCACTTGTAAAAGAGTTCCATAAGTGCTCATTAATACACTCATTTTAGAGAACTATTTTTGGGTGACCCAAGGTCCTAGTTGAGCGTACGTTTTATCCTTCTGCACTTAGATTCGCAAAGTCAACAGTGTTATTTCTAATTTAATTGTTTATACTGTGTGGGGTTAATTCATCAATGTTAATTTAACCATTTTATAACCACTATATAAGAGCTATTAAGACATTTATTTGTAGGAAAGAGCATGTACGAATGTTTTTTTTATTTAGAACAGTTTGATGTTGCTAGGATACAGGTTTCAGATCCATGATTTGATTGGTTAATTTAGATATTGAATCTCGAATTTCGAATCTCGTATTTCGAATCTCGTATTTCGAATCTCGAATCTCGAATGATCCTTCTCGGCTTTCGTAAATCAATACATCTAACTTCGATTCTTTACTGGTAAATTACCCAAACAAAGAAATAGCAACAGTTCTATCAAATGGGTTTCCTCTTCGACAAACAGACATTACAAAGCAGACTGAATATAAAAACATGATGTCTGCAGAGGAGAATGCTATTAAGTTACATGCAAATAATAAGAAATAAATAAGATCTGGTAGCATTTTAGTCCCATTTCCCTGTCCACCTATTATAAATATGCGATATGATTATTCCTATTGGTATCCTCCCCAAAAAGCGGGATGCGTGGCATATGATTTGTAATTTATCACACCCCGTGGGTAATATCATCAATGATCACATTGATCAGCGATATTGTTTAGTGTCGTACTCTACATACGATCAAGCTTATCATTGATTCAGGAGATGGGGGAAGGTGCATCATTGACCAAAATGGACATTTCGAGTGATTTTAGATTGTTGTCAAGCCGTCCTGAAGATTTCTACTTGCTAGGCTTCAAGTTTCTTAATTTATATTATGTTGACAAATGATTGTTAATGGGTTGTTCCATTTCATATTCATTATTTGAGATGTTCTCCTTTTCACCGGTAGCTGCAGTAAAGGTCAAATACAAAGAAAAGAATTCATGGGGTTTTTTATATATAGGGCAAACAAAGATCATCGTAAGTTGCTAATTGCACAAATGATACGGTTGCTTAAATGTTTAGGCATCCCATTAGCCCACAAGGCCCATGTAAATATATGGAACGCCTTAACTGCCTTTTGTAGATAATCGTCATAAGAAGATCATACTTTAACATTACATGCTGATACTTCAACATTACGTGATGGTGCTTTAACTTTACGTGCTGATACTTAAACATAACGTGATGGTACTTTAAATTGCATGTTGAAGTATCAGGATTCCAAATATGACAATTTGTTTGGATAACTGGTTAATAAATTTTCAGTTTTGAATTTACTTGTGCCCGAATTAACCTAATTTAAAATGAAGAGTATTTGGATGCAGACTTTGAGTTTCCTGCCTTAGTATGACGCATTACTTGCGTGCAATATTAAAATGTCATATATAAAAGTATACATGAGTGCATGGTTAAAATGGTTACAAAGGTTATATAGAATATGCAATACATGACTCAATATAGAGTACCAGAGCTATCCACGCCGACACATTATCGCCAAATATGACAACACTTATTTATAAATACCCAATTTGAATATTACTGTGTCCTTATTCTGCACCTGGTTGCACCACATCATTTAAGAATACTACACAGTGCTACAAGAGTCACAGAGTTCATTTTGTTAGTTGTCATTACCGCAATTCATTGCGGAGTATCTAGGTATACATAAGTATCATAGCGACCAATTTGTAATATTAACAATTCAAGGTCATAGCATGGCTATCTGTTTATATACGTCCCCCAAACAAAAGAAATATACTGATCATATAGTTTAATTATAACGCATTACAATAATGAAAAAATAATGAATAAAGTATGACAATAATGACTAAGATGAAATAATTGAAGATAATAGATATTCATCATCAAAGTAATACTTAGTATGGTTATAGGCCGAACATTTTACAAGCGCCCCCTTTTTAATCTGTACAAACTTTGAAACGATGCCGCCTGTCAATCAAGTTTAAAACACTATCACCCAGTTTGATTGACGTGATCATCCGAGAGTTATCTACACAGGTCTGTGGAAATTTGTTGACTAGCAACTAACAACATAATCATTGATATCTTCCGCAACGTACTTAAAGGGGAACGCGGCTATGTTAAGGTTGTCCGATTAATTTCACAGCGATATGTATAAAGTCACTTGTCTGTACTTCATAAGTTATGACGTCATAGTTAACTTTGACGTCACGATCTGCATTCCTTTCGATCATTCTTAGGGAATGTATCGTAACATAATAGCGAGCGCAACTCGCCGGCGAGCAGCGCCGGCGCGAAGCGAGCTCTACCGGCAAGGCGTGTGTGAATAGAAAATTCACATTGCAATTCACATTGCACATTCATTCAACAGATTTTTTTGGCGTCAGTAAATCGAACCAGTAATGCCTTGTTTTAATCGTCCCAGTAGTTCCCTGTTATTATGGTTTCCCATTTCACACTCTCACGAGAACAAGATAAAAGACTATGTACATGCATTGTAAATAACAACGCTAATTCCCATTACTTTTAAGACTAACAGAGTTATCGTCCTTTCGAGTGACGTCACAATGGATTTCTTACACATTGATCCGACAGAATTTTTCGGAGTCAGTAAATTTCGACCCACAATGCAATTCCTCAATGTCGGCCGATCTCACTAGACTGGATACCATCTCGCGAGAATCAAAGTAAAACTTTTGAGAAACAGATAAATTGTGTAATTTCCAGAACATCATGCTTTTTAAGTAAACAAAACAGTATATTTCGCGTAGTTTTTTTGACGACACTTGACTGACGTGAACTTTGACGTCACAATAAGGGGAAATTACTCTAAGTAGTAATTGTAAATCTGCTGAAATATAAATACCGATATCTTCTCAAAATCTTGCAGAGATAACGAATCGGGACATTTCTTCAGAGATAGGAAACAGCTGTAACTTGCTCTCATTTGGATGAATGCTCACAATTATTTTATTCACTATATTTACGGTAATTTCCAGGAACGTTTTTTAAATGGGGCGAGGCAACATCATTCAAAAAATCTTCACAATCAAAAAGAAAAATAAAATTTCTAATCGGGGTGGGGAATGGTGAGTGCGTGGTATGCCTTTAGCTCTTTAGCTTCAAAGGTGTCTTATTTCCTCTACTATTTACGGTATTACATGCTCCCGGGGGATCCATTTTTCTTATGTGATCAACAAATTTTTTTTATACGTAAATTTTATTTTTTTTATACGTAAATTTTATTTTTTTTTAAACGGGGGAGGGGGAATCTGTGATAAGTCAATTTTTATTTGTAAGTTTAAGAAAAATGTCTGCTGCAAGAAAAGAGGATATAAACTGCAATGTACATTATGTTAAAATCTTTATTATTCAACAACATTTTATCTAGGATAAATTCTATACTGGCGTGCGACCAGTATATAAACAATCGGATTAAAATCAGATCTTTGATCCGCTTCGACAAATTCTGATGTCGCTACACTTTGTTCAGCGACTATCAGAATTTCGGAGCGTTACAAAGATCTGATTTTAGTCAGATTGGTATATAAATATATAAATGAATAAAAAATCTTATGAATTATGAATAATGAAAATTTACTGGGAAAATAGGTATATTTATTTTATTTTGCATTCAAATTCATTCCCTTTACGTCACTACTTTTATTTTTATTGATTTATCACAATTCATTTTTGATCACCTGCTGCGCTCGCCCCAACGGTCGCACCGTAAAACATATTAAGTGATATTCATAGTGCATAATATAAAACCGCTTCATTCCTTTACATAGACACTGTTGTAAATACTAGTGATACTAAATTCAATATCACCGATATGGAGTATTAAAAAAATCAACAGTTTTAAAGCTTCGTAATAGGTAAATAACTATTCATAAACTAATGGTTTTAAGACTCCCCCTGCTACGTGTAATCTAATGAATGGTAATATGTATATGCATATAAAAAACGACTTGGCACAAGTGAAAGATAAAAACAATCTTAGTATATTTTAAGTGAAATCGGGAGAGAAAATTAGTACCAATGTGAATCTTGCTGGGGGAAACCTACAGATTGACCCGATTTTGTGTAAATCGAGCCTAAAAGGTAAAAATGTGCCTATTTTCAATGGCGGTGCGAAATGTTTTGACAATATTTCAAATAAACGAAATATTTATATGAACCCCCAGCAAGAACTGCAAAATACATTACTTATCGAAGAATTTTTCATTAAAATATTTCTGATTTAATGACATTATTCACTTGTGCCGATGCGATTTTTATAGATCATTTACCGTGTTAGAATACACCCGTCACGTGCTTAAGAAAAATATATGACGTCACAAAAATACATCAAATATAGTGTTGGATGTCACTGTTAATTTATGTAATAAAAGTTTAAAGAAACTCGCTCGGTAAAAGTATTTTTCGATAATTAAAATAGTATCATTTTTCAATATATATTTAGCTTCGGACAGCCTTAACATAGCCGCGAAAATAAAAATTAAATTTTTCATATTGTTGTAATCGATTATGAAAATTAATCACTTAGTAATTGAAATTAGACATTTTATATTTGAATTTGCATGACCTTAAAAAGATCCCCAAAGATAAGCAGCGCCATATTAAAATTTTCTTTTTAAAACAAGCTTATGAGCTACTAAAGCTTTATTTACTTGAATAACAGAATTGGGGTTTGGTGCAGGAGTTGAGAAACAACTTCATCGTTCCATCGTCATAGTACGTAACATATAGCTTTCTTAACATTCTGCATTCTCATTAATCGCATGCTTATCTTTTAAAATAATTTGTTAAAATTCGCTATATTTAACAATATTAAGTGCTACATATAAACACAATGTACTGAGATATATCTTAAAAACAGAATTAATTTGATGCATTTATTCATTTGTGCATTACACACTTTTGTGTAGAGAAAATTCGGACGACACAGATATCGATGTAGAACGTACAGTTCAACTGTTAGATTGGATTCATTTCTGTATTAAAACATTCCATATAGATATTTAGAATAGTAAGATATTCCAACTAAGATCAATTCGATCTATTTTTTTATTTCCTGTGTATTAATTCGCTTCTGTGTATAGTTATTAGCATCGTTCACTATCGCAGGTAGACTGCAAGCACTGGAGGCTATAACACCTCTAAAAATTGAGCCCCGCCCTCACCTGAGAGTTACCACCCGGTAAAATTGTTCGTTCGGCCTTTAAGCTTAATGTCACGTATATACAAAGTCAAGGTATTCTAACAAGTTCATAAAATATCTCTTTCTTCTATATGTTAGAGTAAATAACTAGGTTTAAATGTTCGGAGTCCATTGTTTTCTTCCTGTAGTTCCCCAGAGTGAATCACGAAATACAAGATTTATATTGCACAAGATAACACACATTTCTAATTTTTACACAAATGTTTTTCCCAGGAGGAAAACACAACTAATTTGCGGCTCAATTATTTGTACATCATCGGCAATCATGGATAGAGGGTTGGGCGGATGGCGAGACGACTTCTCGCGGAACATCTCCTGCATTCCTCTGTTGCAAAGACATTGCGGCCTTTTCTTCTATGTGTTTTCGTGTCAGCTCTGGATCCGGTCTATAATATTTGGCTCATGGAGATTCTTGATCTTTCTTCTCTCCGAGGAATTGTTGTGCTAGTTTGGTCGAAATTGTCCCCGTACTATTGGTAATTTTGCGAGTTCCGAGTCTTTTGCTCCGTCGGGTATCTATATGATCCTAATTTTTTTCGTGATTGGTTTACGTTTGATGTTCACACTAGAGGTCCATTTCTCTGATTCCCACAACAAAATACAGTGTCTTTGGAAGAACCTTTCTCCGTCACTACCCCCCTTTCGACAACCTGACCAGCAACCACCACAGTAGATGAGTGTATATACCTCCTAACGTTTTTTTTAATATAGTTTTGCGTTTCTAAATTCTAAAGTCCTACCGTTATTACTGTTGTCAAAGTCAAATACACATAAAACAAGATGATGATTCAATGGATTGCAGATTTAATATTTGTTATTGACAATTCCGCCATGAATGCATTCATCTATTTCCATATCTTCGTCTAAGGGTACATTTGGCTTATCTAAGTGGATTTCTTAGTCTTGGTTATCACATTGTTCTGACTCAGGGATCTCACCTAATTATGAATCTACGGTCTGATCACTCTCATTTTTATACTGCTGATCATACATGATCTTATTAGCTCTTATTTCTCTCTGAGGTTCTGCTAGGGGTATATCCTTTACGACTGAATTTAAGATTCTTCTCTTGCCCATTGTTTGGACTGTATAGCTCTTTGTAATGGTTCTGGTTCCATATCTTCATTTTCCGACGACGACTCATCTTCTCGTGGCACTACATAGTTAGTTTATCTAAGAGTTCTTGAACCATCTTCAGTAGTTTGTGAAAGCGGCCAGTGCGAAATGTCTGCCAGTCTTAATAGTCCATTTTCGAGTTACCGTATTCCGGCAAGCTTAAGATTCTAACATTTAGTTTGTACTCGATGCGGGCATGTCAACATCCGGTTTCGCCAAAATGACTTTCGAAAGTCTCAAAGTGCCACAATTTAAGAGTTTTTTAAGGCTGTGCAAACTTGCTGAGGAATTAAAATTGGAAGTTTTAAACGACGAATTAGGTAATGTATTGGAATTTAAAAAATGCAGTCACTTTGAACAAGTTGAAATCGTCACACTAAATACAATACATAAACCTTACGGTTAAACCTTTCAAATGTAAAATGGTTAGGTCTATAATGAACTTCATTACATCATATTTATTGATGATTAAAAGTTCAATATCTAGCCAATTTATGCACGTTACGGACAAGGGCCTATCAAAAAGTTTTTCAAACAGTTATATTTACCACCTCTATACAATAAAATACAATAATACACACAAGGGCTCGTCACAAAGTTTTTCAACCTTTTATATCTACCACCTCTATACAATAAAATACAATGTATTTTAAATTCCTAGACGAGTTGCAAAGTGGAAGTACTGAGAAGGATATTTTGCCAATAGGAGATGTTACAAAGTGGTCAGTAAATTTGGCAACATTACCATCAGTTGAGTCATGTGACGTCATGGTGTATCTCTTGAATGATTGCGGTTGGGAAGCTTCACGATTAACATCCTACAGAAAGGATAATGGTTACAAGTTACACAGAGACAACCACATCAGTGATGTAACTATTGCGGAGGTATCTGATTCTTCACCATACTTTTATGTGAAGGCATGCTGTGTACCAGAAACAAGGCAGACTGAGGCCCCATATGTCACTTGGGTACTCTTGAGAACTAACGGACAGATATTTGGTGGTGGTTGTTCTTGTGTTGTGTAAGCAAGTTTTGTTTATCTGTATTTTGTGCATGATATTATGATAATCATGTAAGAGTTATAGATTGTGCATTTATTTTCCTTTCATTAATAGCATTTTCAGACATTTTTTTTCTCATTTTTGTGTTGCAACTGAGAGAAGTACTTAAGAGGCTCTTAATTTAAATGGGTCATTTTTGTACTTTAATCGTTGACTTCACATTCATACATCACCTATCATCTACCCCAGTGCTGGCAACTTGGCGGTAACCATTTTAATACATTTTAATGTAACCAGCCATTCATCTGGTATGAATCTGGTATGGTTTATCATCTTCATTTTATCATATCATTCGGTCATCCAATTCATTTGAATTTGTTTGATAAGAACAATATAAATGATTTACTTGATAATATTTTGCATTTTCCTTTTCAGAGGTAATGGGACATGTAAACACTGTGTTGCCCTATTGTTCTCCCTGGTGAGCTTTAGTGATAGGCACAAGGATCGCTATTCGGAGGCATGTACTGACACTGTGTGTATGTGGGACAAGCCGAAGAAGACATCTGAGCCAATGGAGATAGACAACATTGATTTGCAGAAAAATACAACCACTGACAAAAAAGTTATGCCAACTCCCAAAAATTACTCCCCTTGTGGTGAAATCAATTTAAGGGAGGTTGAGAAAAATGTATTTACTCTGTTTAAATCAAGCAACTCATTACTTTTACAAGTTTTAGATCCTCCAAGTGATGACAGCTCTTCTGATGAAATGGATATTCCTACACTAAAAACTGCTTTACAAACACTGTCACGTAAATGTTCCATTTTAGAACATTTAAAAATGATTTACACATCAGATGTTGTACTAGAAATAGAAAAGATTACTAGAGGTCAGTCCGACAACACTGCCTGGTTCGAACATAGATATGGCAGGATTACAGCATCACTTTTTCCTTCTGTCATGCATTTTAAATTTACCGACAATCCTGAAAATTATATCTTGAAGAAAATACTTAGCTCTTCTGTAGATAGTTCTCATTCTCTTGTACCTTCCCTTGCATTTGGTAAAAAGTATGAACCTGTAGCCAGACAACAGTAATTTGAAAAACACAAAAAATCACACAAGAATTTAAAAGTAGATCAATGTGGTTTGTTTGTTAGTGAACAATATCCTTTTATGGGAGCTTCACCAGATGGAAGAGTTTCTTGCAAATGTTGTGGAGTGGGGCTCCTTGAGGTTAAATGTAGTTTTACATATCTAAATGTCGAACCCTTAGAGGCCTGTAAAGATGATCATTACCATCTTTACATTGATGAAAACAATGATGTTCGGTTAAAGCATACTTCACCATGGTATGTTCAAATTCAGGGGCAAATGGGAATTTGCAAATCCTTATGGTGTGATTTTGTTTTCTTTACAAGAAGGGGAATTATTATTGACAGAATAAATTTTGATGGTGATATGTTTTTTGACATTGTTCAGAAATGCAACAAATTTTTTGATAAATACGTTGTAAACTCACTGTTGCATTAAATGTAACTTCCTGATTGTAGTCAATCATTTGATCAACTCTCATAAAGTTCAATTCATAATGTTTTATGTACCAATTTGCATAAAAACACTAAGGTCATGTTTATTGAAAATATGTTATATTTATTGTTCTTTTAAGCAAATTTTTATGGTGTTTGGCTGTTTTCATTTGTCTATACAATCAATTTCTGGCCAATGAGATTTCGTTGGAAAAAATAAAAACAATGTGTAACATTCTGTAACATGAGTAAATTTTCATTTAAGATGCATACAACTTGCACTCATCAGGTATACAATGAACTATTGGTATCTTGTTACATGTTATGTCACTAAAAGTTCCTGATAATTGCTTTAAAAATCACACATTGAGCAATAGTTTCAACTGATACAATCATTTTTTCACTTTTCATTTCACTAAAGGTTCCAGACAGTTGCTTAAAAAGGCACACACTTTTACAATTTGGTTACACAGAGGTTTTATTTTCAGTGGAATAGTGTAAGATAAAATTTTGTAGTTCTTTAATCTACCTATTGCTCGTTCCACATGGATACGAAGCTTTGCAATTTTTTTTGTTTTCAAAACATCATGTGCAGTGAGATGTTTACCTTTCCCCCATGAACACTTTTTGGTAAATGGTGGTATATTCAATGTAGCCCTTCTTTCTAACAGTAAATCTCTTATCAAAAAGCCCCTATCTGCCATCACTTCATCACCAGGTTTTACAATATCTAAAAATTTACAGTGTTCAGTTATGTACCTGTCTGATACATTTCCACCCCAAAGATTTGAAATGAACATGAAAGCTCCCGAAGGAGTAACAGCAACTAAAGCTTTAAAGGTATTTTTCTGCTTATAAGAACTGTATGTTCTAGACTGTGCTGTTGGGGTGGAAGGCCGTTCAATAAAAAAATCAGTACAATCAATTATGCAAGTTGTTTTGGGAAAAACTGATTTAAAACATTTTGGCAAAAACTTTTTCATACATTTAGCAGATGGTCTTTTCAAAAGAGGTGAAAACACAACATTCATATAATTAATCCAGGTAACAAAAATTTGTGACACTCTAGTGCATGAAATCCCAAAAATATCTGCTATGACAAAAGTTGGTAAAGCTAATCTAAGTCTTAACAGTGTTATAAGGAATTTGTGAAAACGTGTCAGCTTCCTGTTTGGTCCAGTCTTCTTGGAGGGATTCTCTGGTGTTGCATTGTATACTCCTGACCCACCTTTCCAGTATGCCAGCGTTGGTGTAAGATTGTCAAGGATGGCTGCAAAAGTAATAAAAAACTAAGTTAAAAATATTAATCATACTTAAGCTTGTAGCACCAATTTGTCCATAAAATATTGTTATTATAATTTGAGGCACTATTTCTCATACACATCATTATTGGTTTGTAAATATAGATATAGTCAAAATTTTATTTTATTACATGTACTTATATTGTGTATTAAGCATTATTCATACCAAAGATTCCAAATAGAGTAACGACCGATGGCAATCCGAAGTAACTCTTGACAGAACTATCACTGTCTGTCATCTTGTCCACAAGCAAGTATCGCTTCAGATCATCCTTGTCCCTAAAGGTATCCCTCAGTTGCAGCAGTTCAGCTTCAGACTTTGCCATGTCCTGTAGTGTCAAGTTCGTCTGGCATTCTGCATTACAAGTCTGGGGTTGGGCCTTTTCATTCCCATATGAACAATAATCATAATCACTGGGAGCTAAAATTTGAAAAGAAAATATATACAATATGTAATTATTATTTACTAGCATTAGTTTTGCATTATTACTATTTTTTAATATGATTAAGTTGTTGGGTGTTTTTTGGCATTACATGTATTAGTTTAGTATTTGGGGTTATATATATGGACCGTGGATATCGCCCTGGGTAGCTCAGTGGTAGAGCTCCTGATTAGAGTTGCAGGGGTCCCTGGCTCGATTCCCGGTTCATTGTATTTGTATACTCATTCCTCTTTTCCTTCAATACGTTAGGTTCACATTTATTAAAACAAATCAACATACTTGCTGTTGGTTCTACTGCTGGTATGGATTGCACAGTGATTTCCTTATTGACAGGGAATGGAAAGAGCTGTTCTCTATATGCATCATCTTCATCCTACAAATACATAATTATAGTGCAACGTACATTCTTTTTTGTATGCCCTATATACAAATTTAGAATGAAAACGTATGCATTGGTGTGTCATTTATTTATAAATCATTGTTCAAAAAGAAGATATACTGTGATTCGAACAGAGTACATACCACTAAAAGAATATCCGTTGCAGTAGCCTGAGTAGGTCGATGCTCATTCTCCTGATCAGACGTAACTTTGTTGTTATTATTTGCGGCTTGTTGAAGGGACCTCTTTTCAATGGAAGATGTACCTCGATTTCCCAACGAGCACTTAAAGTTATTGTAGCGGAAAAGCTCGGGGTATGGGTGGTCCTGTGTTGGTTGACCGTCAACAAAGTGCATGGAGCATATCCTGTCATGTCGAGAAGGCTCGAAGTCACGGCGTCTTAGCAACTCAAGCCACTTCCTGCGTACTTTGGGATGCTTTAACGAGGGAAAAGGGAAGCATTCTACGTCTGCCATAAACCCGTACCTCCCCTTTTTCCTTGAATCCGAAGAACAGCCTTCGGCGACACAGTAATACCGCGGCATGTCGTAGCAGACGATGTCGTTTCTAATGTAAACAATTTTACCGGAAGTGATGCGCCCCGCATTTTAATAAAAATCACGTGACTTTTGTGCGAACTAAATGTTAGAATCTTGCCGGAATACGGTAACTCGAAAATGGACTATTGTCGTGCATTGCATTTTGTGTTTAATCCCGTCAATTGGTCCAACACCACGAAACTAACTGGTCCTTTTTGCTCTATGATTCGATAATATGGTTGCAACTTTTTATCTAATGTGCTTTGTTTTCTGTTGTTCTTTTTGTTGACAGGGTCAATTACCTGAAAATCTTCGTCTTTGCTTTTTTCTATCGGCCTGAGCTTTTGTGTTCCTTGTATCTTCCTTCATATTGCCATGTCCTTGCATGAAGCTTTGTGTTGTTCTTGAAGGGCAATCTTGTGTTGGTATATAAGATAATATGAAGAGAACTTTAACGAATCTTTATAATGGAAACGAATGGCTGCTAAAGTCTGATTAAGATGAATGTCCAACGTTTGAGCGTTGTCTGGTATTTTCTCACCATCACATCATGAAGAGTTCTATGAAACCTTTCTTCTTTACCATTACCTTGAGGGCAGAAATAAGATGTTTTGATGTGATTGATGTTCAATTTTTTTAAGGTTTCTTCCACTTTCTTATTCACATTTTCTGTTCCATTGTCTGTTAGGATTTGAAGAGGAAAACCATACCTTAGATATTGTGATGAAGTTGAATTCAGTTTATTTCAGTTTTGTATTTTGTTTGTCTAAATAGTTGTAATTTTGGACCAAGTTGTGTTCCATATTTCCAATCGAGAGTGTTCGGTATTAGGGCTATTTTTAGTATAACCGGTTTGGTCAGTTAGTGTCGTGAGTGCTTGTGTGCGGCCACCTTGTTGAATTTGTCCTCCAGTTTGTTAATTTTGGCAAATTCCAGAAGTAAGTCTGGTAGACTGGTAGCAAAACATTACTGTGAATCTGTTTGAGCATTTGCTTTTCTCCAGCCGGTAAGTTTTTGTATGTATTTTGTCAGTTTCATGATATATTTACGGGGTGTGGTCTTTGTTATTTTCGTTGTATAAATGAGTATGTTTATAGGTTTTAGAATAGGTAATTACAGTTTCAGTGCAGGGATAGTGATATCGTTAACCCAGTGGGCCAATGGTGAAACGTCAGTTGAAGGCTTAGCGTAGCATATGTGGGGCAGAACTAGGACCGAGAAGCACCGCGTGACGCAAGTGGGACGCACGGGAGCTCGTGTTTAACGAACATTTATGATTAGGAGGCCCTGTGTGGATAGTTTTCCAGTGAGAGACCTTCGAGACCGGGACTGGAGACGGAACGTTTTGCTTACGTGTTTTGTGTGCTATGGAGGCCCAGTGGTGACTATATTTAGGGTGGATGTTTCAATTATTTGAAGCCAAACTTTCAATTCCATTTTATGATTAAATGATTAATCGCATTATTTAGTGATAAATGTTGATTGTTAAATTACAGATAAAATTCCAGTTTTCTTTTCCTGTGAAATTACATGTAACAGTATTGGTAATTTTGATTTGTAGCTTTATTCCATTACAAACTGTTATAGCTATATTTAGACAGCGTTTAAAGCATTGATTTGTTTCATATAGATACTGACAATTGAATGTGTTAAAAATTAATTCACTGTTTTTTCATTGTCAGTGTTGATTGATTAACTTTTTAAAGCTATATTTTCTTTTTAAGTGAGAGAGTGAGGGTGTGTGTTTGTGAGTGTGAGTATCTTAATATTCTATTATTTTTATTCAATTTAATACTACTAGTAAATGCCTGTACCAGGGTAGTAGCTTACTTCTTTAGTATTTCAACGCGTCAGGTTTGATGACATCGTTCGTAAACAATAATTTAATTTTACCTGATAAGGAATTATTGAGAATTAAATTATTTTTTTTCACTACAGCTTGGAATTAAACCTTATACGTTGTGACCGATGATCGGATTTTTATAACGACTAAAAACATTATTAAGGTCTACCGCTGGGAGCGGAAGACCTGACTATTATTCTGAAAAATTTTCAAATTTCTTATTAATTTTTTTTCTTCTAGACGCCAACTTTGATCCTTAATATCTCGCTTGTTTGTTCACCGATTGTTTTGACATTTTCAGGACTGATAACATGCTGCGTGATGTTGTCTTTGCATATTTTAGTTGAGTAAAATCCCCATCCAGTTTTGAGTAATTCCCCTTTTAGTAAGATTTATTGACTTCTGTTGTCCAGGAGGAATTAGCTCTAACGATGACTGGCAGAGTCTCAAAGATGGGCTGGTTTGGAAGTTAATACATTGAATTTGTGCGAGATATATTTTGTTTATTATTTAAATGCAAATAAAAGGGATGGTATAGATGTTGAAACAAAGGTAAGAAAAAAATTCAAAAAAATTCGTGTATTTTCCGTGTTAGTTTTCTACCTGATAAAAATTTGTAATAACATGTATTTTAAAAGTTCTTGGTCTTACCAGGACCTTTCATTCGGTATACAGAAAATGGGGCTGGCCCCTATAATTAGGAAGTTAGAGGCGTCAAAAGTTTCTTGTCAATAGCTTGTAAAGGAATAAAAATTTCTAATGCATTATTGAAGCAAAGTTGTAAAAATTAATTTTGCATCCTTTCGTGGTATTCCATTTAATGTTTTCGTAATTTATAGCCAGTTTTTGCAGAAACAATTGTTGTCAGTTTGGTCCATTTTTGTGGGGGTGCACACGTTTAGGAGGTTATGAAAGGGCTTTTTGTAATGCACTAACTGATACATGCAGTGCGCAAAAATAATACCACATAAAATTCCCAAATGTTTTTATTCATATGTACATTTTCATTTCATTAAGATGAACCTCTTTGACCTTATTTTTGTTGTTTGTTTCATAACTGTGCCCATTTCTATATTCCTGATAGTCTCCATTCTTCTTTTCAACCTGTCACGGGTCGCAGCAGGGGTCAAAGTGTATGCGTGTGTTTACCTGCGGCCAGGTGCAATAATCAGCACGTTCTCTATTGGTTGATTCATTCACGTGATCATTTTAAAATTAATTTTAGAGGGATATGGATTACCTGAAAGACTCGATCCTAAATGCTAAATGGGGAATTACATTTCGTATAAGAAGTAGTATTGATTTTCACCTTTATCTTTTAATCTTAAAGTAAAAATAAACACATTACAAAGCCGACAAATTTAATTTTAAAACATGATCAGTATTTTTAAGTGTACCTTCATCAGTGCGGACGCTCTTGTTGATTAAAATTAATGGCGAGTTTGTTCAGTGCGGACATAATGTGACGCTCTTATTGATTAAAATTATTGGCAAATATGTTCAGTGACGGCGGACATAAAGATTATTTATGTTTAAGATAGACGAATATTTCGTAACATCGAACTTTAAATGGCGATTAAAAGTAAAAATAATGAAATTTATAAGGAGGCGGACATAATGTGACGATGTTAAAAAAAAGTGGAGGACATTTCGTGATGGCGGACATAACGTGACGATTTTTTCAAAAAAGTGGCGGACATTTCGTGATGGCGGACATAACGTGACGTTTTTTCAAAAAAGTGGCGGACATATCGTGACGGCGGACATAACGTGACGGCGGACATAACGTGACTCAACATATGTTAAGTATTGCTCTTTTAAAACCTTGCAATACTAAACAAAGTATTTCATCGTAAGCATTATTAGTTACCTTAGCTGCATATACATGTATGTAGCTCTCCGTCTGGAAAAATTGATTACCATTAGGAATTTTTCATACAAGGGCTATACAGACTTGCAGCTAACATTATCTTAGAATTGGCCGCTGTTCATAAATTCATTAAAAAGACGCGCAGATTTAAGTGGTTATATGTCGTTTAATATGGGATTTATGAAGTCCATTTATATTATTTTAATTTAGGACAGACGAGACGTTCCTCAATTTCATATAATTTTCCTTGATATTTTATTCCTTATGTATTAACATTTAAACCTGTTAATTCCAAAAAATTTAGAGTACATTACCAGGCTCGTTTTGGAGCTAGAATATTTCGACCTTTCCTTAAAATAGCACGCAAAATGCATTTGAATGCTTTTAAGTAAAGTCATACTATATATTTTCATTTGAACACTTTATATCCAAACAAAAAAATATCATATTACATAAAAATTTAATTTAATAACGAAGTGGAAATCTTCACATTGTGGAGATAGGAAAAAAATGGAAGATACATGAAGGTCGCGTCTGACCTTAATATTATACAAGCAAGAGCTTTCCAACTACCCAAATTTATTCAGTGGAAGCATGCATGTATCAATTAGGCTATCTTATAAGAAATGAAATTTAATTTTCGCTGCGGATCATCAATTATTTAACTGAACGTGCAGAGTTTAGAAGCAATTTCAATCTTTTTCGATCGAGTGCATGTACCTGTATATCACTGGAAATTAAATCATTTCATTATTTTAAATCATTTTAGGAATGTACAAGTATCAAATAATCTCAAACAGCCAAATTAAAAATTGAATTTGTTATATATTAGATGCAAAATCAAAGATATTTTGTTATTTCCAACCATATAGGGAAGGATATTCAAGCACGTACATGTAGCATCGTTTTTTGAAAGTGTGTGTGTGGGGGGGGGGGGGGGGGGGGGGTAGGCGGGCAGCTTCATCCAAAAAATCTTTGACAAGGAATTTAAAAAATGGGGAATTATGAAAATCCTAATCCGTAGGGGGAGGGGGTATTAAAACATTTTAACTTCAATTTAATTCAATTAGAATTACTTTATTTTTTGGTTCCATTTATTACATGCTCTGACAAAAGTGAAAGATCCATGATATCTCTATTTATTATATGATTAGTTAAAAAAAATAAAGTGGGTAAGACCACCTACACACCATGTGCTCTGGCCTAACTTGGACTCGCCCACTAATCGGCGAGCCAAAATTATGAATGAGACATATTATGGCGCGAAGTCTTTCTTTACCATTCACGCAACAGCTGAGATCTCGGGAGGGTGTCAACTAAGAACTACTAATTATACTTTGGATTGAATGTTTTAGAATAAATCTATCGATTCGAATTAACATACACACTTAATTGACTAGCAATTGTTTGATGTACATTTAGTACGACACGCAAGTGAAACCCTTTTCCAGATGAATGAAATCGCCCAATTGATCGAAAATCGGGTCACACCCCACTTCGGCGAATTACTTGTACGTAGCCCCTCCAGTAAATATTCCAATTATATGAATGTATATTTGTTTTAATTAATCCAAACTGATGATTCTTTGTTAATGATGATAATCCAACACCAACTATTACTTACATTGTACCATAATAGACAATGTGTATCATCTTGTTGCGATGACCCCCCCCCCCCCCTTTTTTTGACCGTTCAAATATGGCAATCTATTTTTAAATCAGGATTACACACGTGTAATGTGAAAAGCCCTTTTAATTGAAAATTCTTGCTCATTGTTGCTTATTACATCCCATATAACGTTTTCATCAATTATGAATATAAATTTTGACACATCAAGTTAAAGATGCATTGTCATGACGTCAGGCAATTATTAATTCAATTGTGGGTGGAATGAAAACATGTTAAATGACATAAAGATAACAATATTCAAGGGCCTTCCGTCATTTTCAAGCCATGATAAACATGATAAAAATGACTCTCAAAATAAGAAAATAGACGCAAAGTAAACTTCATTCACGGCATATGTTCACATTGTATGATGTGTCTCAAAATTCCTATTTTGGACTCGTCCACTATAATTTCGAAAAAAAATAATGAATGAGACATTCTGGCGCAGAGTCTTGTAAATGAAATTTCCATTGATCAGAATGGATTCTTCCGTGAGGGTCGGGGCAGGTATAAAAACAAATTTAATCGTTCAAAGTTTTGAATTGTTAACAACGATATATCAGATCGAATGTTTTCAGAACGATTTATAAATCCAAAAAACAGTCATTTAAATTTTTTAATCGGTTGACGCGTGAGCATATGCATTAAGTAGGCGGGCATCCTTACACCCTATTAATTGAAGACAAATGAAATCGCGTCCAGCAGAACTCCCTGGCATTTCAGTATGTGTTATTATAAATTTACGATTTTGTTTGTTAATAACAATTCAACATGAATTATTAATTAACAATGTACATTCTAGTACGCTAATACACAATTTTGTTGCGATGACCCCCCCCCCCCCCCCCCCCCCGGCCATTATACCTATTTTTAAATCGGGATTACACACGTGCTTGCATGTCTATATAACTATATCATCTCTTTGGAAATTTATTTCTCCGTTAGGAAACACGTGTAGTAACTGATACATGCAATTGTGAAAACCATAGAGGAATGTATGATCTGCGCATAATAAATAACTGCTTGATACAATATTTCTTTTTTCCAACATGTTTTAAGTCAATGATAATATGAAAATATATGCTTGACTTCATATCGGAAATTACTCATTTTCTTTATTCCCCTTTTCAATTAACAAAACAAACCAACAAACCAAATTGATCCAGATAAATAGAATTATCAAAAATAAACCTCAAAAACAAACTACACTTTCATCCTTCACCAACAATATTGCCTTTCCGATATTTGTCATCGTTGTAAATCCTTGTAACAATTTATTAAGTAGGAGCTTGCACGACATAGAACCGGCCCTTGCTGATCAACGTTTTCATTAACGCATATAAAGGAAAAAAATATTTAGATTTTTTCTTGAATTTATTTTGATGTAAATAAAAAAGAGAAGAAATTAGTTCTCAGTCTCTCTTTATGCTTGTTTGTTAGCGGTTAATCCAAGTTCATTTTGAATATCCTTTTGTAATTTAAAAAATGCGATGTAAATCTTTTTTTCCATGCAATATTTCGTAAAAAGCAATGAAGAGTAGTATCTTGGAACTTCATTCAAAATTTTATTAGACCTTTAAATTGTAAAATGCTAACATTAGAAATTGTGCCCGATTTCTCATTTTTTTAGGGTAAAACTTTATTGATTAAAAAAACTGATTCTTTGAGACAAAATCAATTGACATAATCAGTTTGACATTCTCTAAGTGCAGGTCTGTAGCTCTTAGTCTGAAAAAGAATCGGATGGACGACCTAGGACCCAGATCGTCCATCCAAATTTCATCCAAATTTTTTGAATATTGCCATTTCTTTCGTACGCGGACGCATGTTGGCCGAATACTCACCGAGACTAAATTGATCGTATTTTAAGTTTTAACTGCGTTTAAAGGTAATATTGGAATTCCGATAATTTTGAAAATGATTAATTAAATAAAAATGGTTAAAATTACCGTTAAATTACCGGCATCGGTCTTCCCCATGCACGGATTTAGAAGAGTAGGGGGAGGGTTCCAGACCCCACCCCAACCCCCGCAAAATTTCTTTCCATTACATGTACAATATAGAATTACAAAAATATGCCTTGGACATCCCCAGGCAAACTCAAATAACCGTCAGTCACTCAACCCCCACCCCTGGAAAAATTTTCTTATCCGCGCATGCCCCTCCCCCCCCCCCCCCTCTCAAAAAACAAAATTATTCTTCAGAACCCCCTGTAAAATTTCCAGGAAATCCGCATACATTCTTAAAGATTCATTGGCGCTTGCTTACGATAAAAAATGCGAGTAAAATGTTTGGTCTTTTTACCTTCATACCGGGCATACCCACTGTGTGATTTTAATCGTCGTCCATATTCTGTGTACATTGAGTCAATTATGATGATTAGATAAGTTTCTCAAAATAAAATGCACATGCAAAAAAAAAAACAACATGCGGCGAATCAAACTTCAGACAACTTTAAAAGATCTGTATTTGCTTATATACATGTACTTTGTTTCTTTAACACAGTGTTTATACATCTAATATTGCACCATGGTCAGGTATCAATTTCTGTATTATGTCACAAGTATAATGACGCAGCTACGACGGAAGACCTAATCGTTGCTTGCAACGAGCTCGTCTCTAGTTATCATTACTATTTTGGCAAAGTGTGGCAGTGAGATTTGACTTATGAACAAAAAAATTGAAAAGGTGATCTCTGTATGATGCACTATACACCAAAACGTTTTGGCTTAAAAGAATATAAAAAGGCATGTATTTTTCCGGAAAGCTGCAACAAAAAGAATTAAGGCAATGTACATGAATTTTTAATTCCCGAGCTTGCGCTAAATAAAATAAAAATATGTTCAAAGAATTACAGTAAATAAATATTAACACAAATTCAAAAAATGTTCAAATAATTATGACCATATATTTAGGAATACAAACAGTCCGTTAACTGCATATATATCACATTCTGTGTTTATGCCATTAATAAAGTGAAAGAATTTAAGTTGTTAATAAATCATTTTATTTTCAAACTTTGAATAGCTTAATTTGGAGTTTGTCTGTTTGTGACTATCTATGCGAAATGAATGAAGTCATAAAGACTAGAGCCTGCAAATGGGTGCTTGAATAGTACGAAATATATGATCCGTTCTCAAGAATTTCAAATAACTTCTGCAAGAGCTTACATGCCACTATTAAAAGACTTATGTCATAGAAGGAAGCTTAACATAAAACTGATGCGTTTGTAATAGGGTGCATTTTATGATAATTACATTCATGTATATAGGAGTAAGACTTGATTTCTTCAAGAGACGATTTAACTTATTTATTTATTTCATCAACACATTTGAAGCAGTTAGTTATAGTAAGTGTTCTATTTTTTGGTATGCTTGAACTTTAATAAATAATTTAATTGATAATAATGATATTTTCTGTAAATTGGTACATTTGGCTAATTCTACTTTTTGAGGTTATAATAACTTATTTAGGAAAGAATGTATTTTATAAATTATCCCAGTAATTCATACTTTTGATATCTAAGCTATAGTATCTTATTTCTAATATATGTGAAAGGTTAGTTATTGTTACCATATTTAATACTTGTAGTTAGAGAGTACCATTGTCAGAGTAATCAGGATTGTGAAACCTTGTTCCATAAACAGGTGATCGTTGCAAAATAATATGTTATGCTTTTTATATGTATCTTGATATAATGTAATCTACAAAGGAGTTACATTGAAAGTATATTTTTTTAATTTATAATAATTTGATATTGATAATAATATAGAGCATATTTTTATATCTTTGTTAATCGTGTTCAAGGGCAGTAACTGTTCTTGTGAAATTATGATGCATTATAATCAGAGTTATCCTTCTTTACAAATAGTTTGATTAGTGAACTCTGAGCATTAATGTTGTTCATGAATATGTATTTGAATGTTATTGTATATTTTTAAGCTGAAATTTATTGTAAACATTGATCCTTTTTATGCTGATACATGTATCTATTGATTATATTACAGGATTTAAATCCTTTAAATCTATGTATTCGAATAAATGAAGAACATTTAAGTGGACTTGTTTATATCTTTGGGACAACCCACTATCACATGTTTACCTTAGGGATTGACAATGACTTAATTATTATCTTTAAATTATTATAAAACAATGTCTGATGTTCAAATACAGTATATACACTTTAGCCCTCGGGCTGATATATTTGAGTTTCAGGCTCATACTGGCCGTGATATGGAAAAGAGTATGTATTATTCTCTATTTATCATAAGCGGTTGAGGGTGTCGATATTTCCTTGTTTCTTTGAGCGTTAAGATTGTTGTGCATTTCTGACATTATTTAGCGATTATGCAGCGATTTATCATTAACAGTTGGACATGTCAAGTAATAAGCCAAGAATTTACAGCATTAAGCGTTCCAGTTGCAACGCTTAATGCTATTTTTTATCATAAAGTGACTTTGTATCATTGACGGTTGTTACAAAGCATAATGAATTTGAGTTACTTTTAAAAGATTTCAAACTCATAGTAAAAACACTCTCAAAATGTTATCGAATTGTTTAAATGATAGTCATAGTGACAATTCAAAAATGGGGTTTTCTACATTTTTCAACTTTTCTACTTTTCTCTCAAGAATTATTTCTTTCTTAAAATCAAATACAATTTCAGTTATTTAGATCATCATGAGTTAAAAAATGAGCACGCATAAAAAGCATAGCAATGCAAACGAATACCATGTAATGCCAACATTACATTAGATTTTGGAAAGTAATGCATTACATAACAATTACTTGTAATGCTAAATGTGTGGCATTACACATTACTACATGTAGCATTACTTTGAAAAGATGTAATGTATCGCAATGCATTATCCAACACAGCAACGCAACTTATATTATCCTATAATGCAAGAAGTGATACCTAGCACCAAATTAATAGATATAAGCAGCCAAGTCCAATCATCGTCAAATAAAACTGTGTAGATATCATTTCATTAGGCGATTCCCCAAATTAATATATTGTTTCTGTATTTTATCTTCAATAATGCCACAAAGTGCACATGAGTTTTACGTACATGTAAAACTTAGAATTTTAAATTAACATATTTTCATTATAATTAATATTTTTTACAAAAATCTGCAACGAGCAAACAGTCTTTAATTCCCCTGTATTTGTTTTGTTTTGCTTTTTTAATTTTGTAGTTACTTGAAAGTATCGGATAAAATCTGGTCTGCAAATGTTATCAGTTAAAGATGTAGAGATTTCATTTTGTATATTTTTTAATGATCGTGGTAACATATAAATTGAGAATAATTAAAGCTATATACGCTATAATTTGCGTCAATTTTGAATAAAGGGGAAAATGTATGTGTTTGATTACTAATAAAAGTTACCTTTATGCTGTTAATTATAATGCTCAATTCGATCAAGTAACAAATATATCAAATATTAAACAATAAAAAATATTTATTTTCCTGCCAGGAAAGTAATGCCTCCTCGTAAATATCAATATATCACGTAATATCGACAGCTAAATTTAGTCTATCATACCGCAACTGGTGAAGGGTCAACATCTTCATAATTGTGATAATTTCACAAAGGAAATGATATTTTCAGTAAAGCATAAATTAGTCTGATATACGAGTACAAACAAAAGAAAAAAATATAAGTCTGTGAGTAGATATTAAAAAAATGATGTAGACCTGTGTTTTTCCCCTATGTGCTATTTATAGATCATATAAGTGTTAATGCAGAAGTAAGGCTATCGTGAATGACAAACGTATTTTACTCATTATACATGTATGTATTTCAAATTAACAACTGTTAAGCAGATTAAAATCAAGTTGGATATTTAATTAGGCAAACAATAACAACCACCTAGTTCTCCGCAGACATGCGCAATGAGGTCGGTTTCGCTCTTCCTTCATCAATATTCATGAAAAGGTATATTTTCCTGGCAGGGAAATAAACAATCAAAATTCTATATCTTTGTAACGAGGTGGAATTCACCATTGTAATTTACAGATTAAGGATAACTTTTATAAGTAGACAAACACATGCGTTTTCGCTGTCATTCAAAATTGACGTAAATTATAGCTTGTATAGCTTTAAGGTTAGGCTTTTTTAATCATTTATTCATATACAAGATAAAAATATTGGAATATTACATATTGTTTTCGCAATCTGTGTAAAAATCTATGTACACCTATTTACCAATTTTTTTCACGATATAAGACTCGGGGCGTAAGCACTTTCTAAGTTAACTTGACTAGATACATGTATCAATGTCTGAAAGATACAAATTAAAGCAAATTGTTATAAAATTGTGTCAATAAAAAAACTGTTTTTATTTTTTGCGACTTACTGATTTTATAAAATGTTACTATCTTTCCGATAAAGTAAATAACAATATTGACCGATTGATAATTTTTTTTTTCTAGTTTTTATCGAGCCATAGTCATTACACAATACGTATCTATACTATTATATTTAAATAATAGACTCGAATTTTTGGCTTTAATACCGAGAAATCGGAAGAGTACTGTCTTCTGTTTTATATATTTCTAACATCATTGGTATTTTGAGATTACCAATTTTTTTTAATTTTCTCTCACTCAGGCTTCTTTAATTAAAAATCAACAAAAATTAATTTACAAAATCCGGAAATCGTCTGAATTTTTTGGATTTTATAATCTTACGCATCACAGGATGCTCTTTAGTTTATGTTTCCACAATATCACATTTGCATGGATAAACTCAAAAACGACAAATTCGTCTAAATTTTCATTGAAAATTTGCTACAAGTATTTATTCTGTTCATAAAAGTAAATACGGGAGATAACTCTTACTCAGTGCTTTTAATATGAATCAAAGTACTGAAGTACTGACGGGAGTTGATTTTATCGATTATCATTTATTTTAAAATGAACTTATCTTGCATGGCAATTAGTTTTTAGTCTGTATTTGAATTACGCACTTTTTTATTATATGAATTTTAGACTTTTCCAACAAGAATTTCGAGAAACCCCATATGAATCATGTTGAGTAATATTTAAAGATAGATTTCAAACTATGTATATATAGGTAATCGAAGCAATTCTTAATTTTTTTTGGATCCAAGCACTTTGGATATCGAACTCTCGTCTCGTTCCACCAGACGCTCGGCTGTCTCAGTCAATCTCCGACAAGCAAGAGAGCCTTTCTGCTTGTTGGAGATTTACGGAGACAGCCGAGCGTTTGGTTGAACGAGGCTACATTAAATTCTGGCGTAGGAATACATTAGATATAAAAATATCTTAGTTGTGCGTATTATAAAAATATCTGACTATTTTCAGAGTGTTTATTGATAAGTTTCCTTGAAAAACAATGCTTCAGCATACATTACTTTATATTTTTCTATTATTTTCAAGAACTAAGTCTTGTCAGCGGTGATGATTTGTGCTGAGGTCCAAACACTGTTTCGCTTTCAGTTTGCCAGAGTGACTGCATAGGAGAGTTAATTAAAACCAACTCCCAAAAATTATAAGAGTACTAGTTTTGTTTGTCAACATGGTGTGACATAAATGCCCGACATAATATGCAATGTCAACCCGCTGCATGCACGGGTCAAAGTCTAGTTAAATTATGTATGTTTAGAGGCTTTATAAATCAAACTTAACCGTAAAATGTAGGACAATGCTAATCTATTGCGTATCGCGAATGGGATTTCCCGAAAGAAGAAAAACTAGATCAAGTGTAAACTGGTTTTTATCATTACACGTTCAAATCTGATATTCTAGCGGTAAGACGAATATGTATATTATGTAACTTTTTTTTATTTTAGAAATTAAAACTGCCCTTATAAAATTTTTATTTCAAAGGATTGTATTGCACATTTTTTTTTCTTAAGAGAATGCCTTTTTTTGGTAATCCGTATGTTTTTAAATAAATCTGATTTGGTAAATGATTTGAACTACATTGCTTTTAGGTAATTTATTATTTGGAACGTTCATGTTAAGCGTCTTTAGTTGATTTCACAATATATCACCTCCCTTAAGCTTACGTTCAATGCATATAAATTAAAGTAAAGTTAAATGCATATAAAAGTAATGTTAAAATAAACTCACCAGTCATTATTATCGCCCAATTTAAATACAGTCACACATTCGTTCATGTGTGCATGCATGTAAAAAAAATCAATTCAAGCTTCTTTTTATAACTTTGACCATAACGTGTATTTATACTGTTTTAGAAATACTGTGAAAAGTTCAATCTAGATAATACAAGTACTAAATCTTCTTTATTAGTCCTTTCCAAAGTATCATATTAACCTTTAGCCGATCAGAGTCAAATATAAGGTATCGTCTTATTTACCTTTAATATGATTGACATTTAAATAGATTTCGTTTGATACAATCGGTATCTTATCGTTCTCAAATGTGTTTAAATATCATTATTGTGATAAGTTTCGGGACCACCTCAATAAACATATGTTCTATTGATGTTTAAAATGTTCTTGTCCTTTATATCTTATTATAAATAGTTTTTAACTTCTTAACTCATAATCGTCAAATAAAGATCTAATGTTTAATAATTTAATTGATATATTTTATAACAATTAACAGAGTTACAGATTAAGGAAACAATTTTTTATTTAATCAAAGATCATACATTTACTATTCATGGCATGATTGCTTCAAGTTATGAACAATTCATGCTTCATTGGAAATGAAGACGGGGATGTAGTCATCGTTTTCCATTCGCAACATTATACATTAAATATATTATATTGCTTTTCATAATGATATTTTTGTCAGTGGCCATTTTATAAAAAGGAGCATGCTTTAGGACTTCAATGGTAAAAATGATTGTTTATAATGTAAAGAAAACTATATACAACAAAAATGAGATAGTACCTCAAATTCACACAATATATAAAATATGCGATGACCATTTGCTTGACAAATGTGTAAATTCAAAGTTGTGAAAATCATGACACCTTGGGATGGGGGGGGGGGGGGCACAATTGAGGGTCGAAATTTTACAAAGGAATATATATTGAGTAAATCTTTAAAAATCTTCTTCTCAGAAACTAATCAGCCAGGAAAGCTGAAACTTGTTTTGAAGTATTCTGAGGTAGTGTAGATTCAAAGTTGTGAAAATCATGATCCCCAGGGGTAGTATGGGAACAGAATGGGGGGGGGTCTAAGTTTTACATAGGAATATATTGAGTAAATCTTTAAAAATCTTCTTTTCATAAACTAGTCAGCCAGGAAAACAACACCTGTGTTAGAGTATCTTAAAAAGGTGTAGATTCAAAGTTGTAAAATCATGACCCGCGGGGGTAGGGTGGGGCCATAATGGGGTGTCGAAGTTTTACATTGGAATATATAGAGTAAATCTTTAAAAATCTTTTACTCAAAATCTAATCAGCCAGGAAAGATGAAACTTGTATGGTAGCATCTCCAGGTAGTGTAGATTCAAAGTTGTGAAAATCATGACCCCTAGGGGTAGGATGTGGCCATAATGGGGGATCGAAGTTTTACATAGGAATATATAGAGTCAATCTTTAAAAATCTTTTACTCAAAATCTAATCAGCCAGGAAAGCTGACACTTGTGTGGAAGCATCCTCAGGTAGTGTTAGATTCAAAGTTGTGAAAATCATGACCCCCAGGTTGGTTGGGGCACAATATAGGGTTGAAGTTTTACAGAGGAATATAGATAGTCAATCTTTAAAAATCCTTTTCTCGGAAACTGATCAGCCAGGAAAGCTTAAACTTGTGTGGAAGCATTCTCAGGTAGTGTAGATTCAAAGTTGTGAACATCATGATCCCTGGGGTAAGGATGTGGCCAAATTGGGGCGTTAAAGTTTTTTCAAAGGAATATATATTGAGTAAATCTTTAAAATTCTTCTTCTCAGAAACTAATCAGCCAGGAAAGCTGAAACTTTTGTGGAAGCATCCTCAGGTAGTGCAAATTCAAAGTTATGAAAAAAATGACACCCCAGGATTAGGGTTGGGCCACATTGGGGTGGGGGTCAAAGTTTTACATAGGAATACGTAGACTAAATCTTTAAAAATCTTGTTCTCATAAACTTATCAGTCAGATGATTCTTTATAATTGTTAAGACTTTGGCCTCATGACAATCCTTCGGCCATACAAGAAGGTTCAGAGTTTGTTGTAGGTTTATATTCCATATATAAACAATTGTTAAGTTTTTTTTTTGAGAACTGCAATACTCAACATGTGACATGTAAAATCATCCTGTTAGAAAAGGGACTAATGATTTTAAACATAAAAATACCCAGGGAGAAAATGGTTTTTATTTATACAGGATCTACATGTATTATTGTACAATGTCCAAATAGTTTGTATTATGACCCATTAAGCTGATTTTATCTTACCTATTGTTTCTCAGGTGAGCAATGCGGCCCATGGGCTTCTTGTTTTCTAATGTTAAGGAAGTAGTCTTCTCGTTATCATACATACTTCTTATACAAAGAAATTCATAAAATTTTGACATAGTCAGACTAATCATATATCCAAATTATTTTGTCACTTTAATCAAATTTGACCATTTTGTTTTTGTATCAAGGATAGGCCAAAGTCACTACGATTTTCCTTAATTGAAAGGATGAAAAAATAAGTGTAGTTATCTGCAGTTATGTAGATATCTGCGTAAGATCTGAATTTTTTTTTTTCATTGAAATAAGAGAATATCAGAATATCTATCAGCTTATACTACTTAATTGGAATAAATATTTGAAATAAAATTAATTTTGCTTAGCTAGCAAATTTTGAAGATATTTTTTAATTTTTTTATTTTTCC
Source organism: Magallana hongkongensis (assembly GCA_015776775.1). NCBI lineage: Eukaryota > Metazoa > Mollusca > Bivalvia > Ostreida > Ostreidae > Magallana > Magallana hongkongensis. The sequence continues at coordinate 149,320 of VIAA01000070.1, read as the reverse complement.
AAAATTAAAATATTTCTGATTTTGACATATTATGAAGACCTTATATAATGATATATATTGAAAGAAAAGCTAATATATTGACCATTTAATAAGAAAGTAAATGCGATTTTAGTGTTTTTTTTCACAAAAAATGTATTTAAAGAATGAGCGCTTAAAAAGCTAATAAAAATGTAATTTGATAGTCAAATCATATTTTAAAAACATATTACTATCATTAGTTCACATTAGTTGAAAAAAAAATCCAGCATGAGTGGTATTGTTTTATAAATACTAAATAGACTCATGAATCTACAAACATTTTGAATTGAAAAAAAATGTGATATTTTCCAACGCCAATGATCCTCCAAAAATATACTCCTTGTTAGATTCTTTTATTACTATTAATATTACTATTTGATTACTAAAATATGATATTTTCATTTCCTTTCATCTTGATTAAGGACGTTGGATCGTGCGATCAAAAGTCTCTAAGTTTTTTTCTAAAGTATTCTTTTAACATCTACACACATATCTAAACTGAAATTCAAAACAAAATGTTGGGTCTATATGCTCCTTTCGGTGCTCCTGTGTATTTAATATGACCTTTCTGCACTGAAAGTGCAAATTGCACATAAATCGCTTTTCCCTCTGTAATTTTTTATCGAAATGAACCATGGTATCAAATACAAATTTACATTATTTAGAATTAATAAAATTAAAATTATTATAATGAAAAAGTTTGCAATTTCTTCACCTTATTGATATTTTGACCTTTTTACACTGAAAAAATACTAGTTTTATTCATAAACGATTCAACATGCAATTAAATAATTTAAAAGTCTCAAACTGTTTCTCAAATTATGACAGTCTTGTGAAAAGAAACTCAAATATTCAGAAACTAAAACCAAAAGTATGTGTCTATAATTTTAATTTTGAGATATGGCATTAAATAAGCTAATTTTAGGGGAAAATTGGAGTTGATTTTTTCTTTACTTTTATGAAATATCACTTAAACATGCCAATATATGTCGATAGAAATATTGAAATATTGTTGAAATATGTTTTTTGAAACAACACGAAGACATTCCAAAGCATAAACTACATGTATCTGAAAATTTGGTCTGCACGGAAAATAAGAAAGCTACAAATACGGTACTCTAAAACAACTGAGCTATGAAAAATGTTCATTTTCTTCTTAAAAACCTTCCGCCACAAAATATAGTCCCTTACTACACTCTCTAAATATGGAATTTTCCTTCACTATTTTATTCAATATAGTTTATTTGGCATTGTAAAAAAGGAATTTACAAGTAGAATTCATATATGACACAGAATTTCCAGACTAGAGATGACCCAAAATGGCTACCCAAAATCAGAGGATCGAACCTCTTTAATAAACATTTAATCAAATTTACTGTAACAGTTGTCAAATCGAAAACCAGAAAAGACTCCTTCCTTAATGTCTTAATATTAAAAAAGCAGCTTTACCGTTAGAAGCAATATGTAAAAAATAGATCCATCTCTAACTTTCATTTCTTTAAATACATGTAATTAAACACATCATATGAATTAAAACATTTTAGCATATGATAACTACAATCGCTTTCTGAGTCCACTCTTTCCCCTAACCTTTGTTTTTATGATACCTTAATTCATTACTCAAATGTGGCCCGGAAAGACATCGAGTGTGGATCGACTAGCAATTTGCGTTACTTTAAAACACAAGTTTCTCGTTCTCTTAGCTTATGTCTGCTGATGACTCAACGAATTACTACTCTCTATAATCTAAATATCCTCAAGTATGCATAAATGTTAAGCTTAGTTTACATTTTACCTACGATGCTGACATATGCCATGTTCATGATTCACGACTTTTGCTTTGGATTTTTTTGGATAACCAATGGTCGGATCATAACATTGTTAAATTTAATACATTTCTTAATTCATAGGTTTTGCATGTGTCATAAGTAATATTTAGAGGACCTGTGAACAAGTGTCTCTTCAGATACGAGCGATAGGGCAAATGTATCAATAGATGCTCGAGTTCAAATGTTACTTTCATTGTTTTATATCGAGCTTAACGCGTGAATAGGTTCGTTCAGGTAGCCGATCAGCTTGCATACATGTACATCTACACACGACAAGTATGTGTTATGATGATTTACACGGATTGTGTAGACTAGAAGTACTATATAGAGCTTTTGGCTCGGTGAATACGTCTCGGGTAGATAAAGTAATAAGTCAAAAGCACAACAAAAATAATGAAATATGCTTTGGCAGTAAGCGTGTGCAATACTGGTCGTAGATTCCTGCATGACGATGATACCAATTTAAGATTTAGATTTGACTAAACTGAACGTTTCATATATTCAATGTACATGTATGTTCTTTAAAAAACATATTACTTTTTTCAGTTTCGTTATTATCAATTCAAATCACCATTCTTTGGACAAAAAAACTATGGGAAACTCAAACAGTGTTGAAAGACAAAATCATGGTAATTGGATTACAAGATTTTATAGATTTTAGAAAAAAATGCATTTGTAAGCTAAAACATTAAAAACAAACAGTGGAAAAAATATATATAAAGTTTGACGTACAAATAATACTTACCTAGTATACAAATTGAAAAATGTTTCAGTATAAAGATAGTTTATAAATTGATTTTTAGGTGAAATAAATCGAGTAAAGGAGTTACAAGGTAAGATTTTTAAAAACAGCATTACTACATGTGAATATATATATATATATATATATATATATATATATATATATATATATATATATATATATATATATATATATATATATATAGTACCCGCAACGTTATTTTTTACAATCCTATCCTATCGTATCGTGTATCGATCCTATCGTATCGTGCGTGTATACTGTTCTATCGTGCGTTAATTCTATCATATCGTGCGTGTATACTGTTCTATCGTGCGTTAATCCTATTCTGTCGTGCGTTAATCCTATCAGGTTTATCGTTTAATTTCAACAATTCTTCCGTTTATCCTATCGTGTTCATCGTTTCGTGCCTTTTCATAAGCAAGTAAATTTATTACTAAGCTGCAACTCGTTCGGTGCGCCGTTTTCGAATATTTATCGTACAAGAATTGTAAAATCTTATCCAACATTCCATCAGGATACTAATTTTTATATTTTTTAGATCAAAATTAACCAAAATTATATGTAAATCATATCTGTTAACATTGAAAATAAAAAAATGTTCTTAGGAACAAGGTAACATATTTACCTGTACATCGAATATGTTAAATCGTACGCAGAGTGTATACCTGCGTAAACATATATAAATATATATATATATATATATATATATATATATATATATATATATATATATATATATATATATATATATATATATATATATATATATATATATATATATATATATTATTTTTTTATTATTTTTATGTGTATGTGTGTGTGTATTTATAGGTTTGCCAAAAATACTTGTTACATGTAATATAATGACATTCTTTAAATGTTTTAGATCAACTGGAAGAATTGAGACTGAACAAAAGTAAATATGTTATCTAAACATTTTTATACGTCTTCATTTAAGGATCATGATGATTTTTCAGAATGTTTTTCACATTGGTTTTTAAAAAAAATCAAACTTGATGCTTGTGTGTATTGGTTCTTGTTTTTAAACTTTAAGCCCCGTTGCAATTACCGTGGAGAGAGGTTGATGGCGATGTCTTCTCCCAGGATGTATGTAATTTGTTTTTTAATTTTAGTCGACATGTTTGGATTTTATGAAATGGTGTTTTGAAGTTAATATCAATATACAAAGTAAAAAAAGTTAAATACCCAAATTATTCTATCAAAAAACACAAGACCACAAACATTTCATTAAGGTCGCATTTACATTTAGAAATACACTCCCGTGATATTTTAGGAGTGGAAGAGAAACTTAAACAATGTTTTAGAGTGTATATAAAAAATTATATTAGTATTGGTTATACATGTAGCATTGTTTGGATGTTAACCATTTCCCATCTAAAGTCACAGGATCTTTAACTTTAGCAAAGACAAAAATAAAGGGTTTTTTTTCATTTTGCAAAATTCTCTTTATTTCATGTGGATTAAATGATTGTCTTTTGGCTGCTATTTTTAACGTGTACTAATTGTTTGAACACTCTATCTTCTACAGATAAGTATTGTAAGCTAAACAAAGAGTTTTGTATCTATCATGAAACAACGTAAAACAACAAAAGTAATGAAAAATAAGTTTGATGCAATTTGATTCCTCTTAAGAGCTTTAAAAACCAGATGCAACAACTTGGTTTTGGGTATCGAGTAGAAATTGGTTTACAATGTAATATTTCAATAAAAAATACGCTGTTTTTATTGTTTATTGTTTGTAAGCAGACATGATCATACGAAAAATCAAACAGTTGTTGTCAAAAACATGAACATAATGCTCACTTAAACATATAAATACAAGTTGCTGAATTCTTGTAACTTTATGATTTAAGATGAAAGAGGGACTTTTGCAAAAGATTAAAGAAATTCGGCTACCTGAGCCATGCCAAGCCATTAATCTTATCGTAGTTGGACGTAAAGGATCAGGAAAGTCGTCTTTCATAAACACGTTGTTTACAGTCTTTAGAAATAGCGGTCAAATATCTACTATTGCAGCTTCGTATGGAATCAACTTTTCATCAACAACCAATAGTGTAAGTTTGAATTATTAGGTATGATAAGACAGCACATTTCTTTTTACATATTAGTTTTCTGCTTTATAATGCATTTAGAAATTTAACTGAAGCACTTACACTTAAAAAGTTTGAGATGGAAAGACATCACGCGAAATTAGAGATATATATTGAATTTGAACTCTGTACTGTTGTTATATCCAGCAATAAATACGTACATGTATGCTTACGAAACAAATCTATATAGAAAAAAAAACCAAAAAAGATAAATTTAAATCACTTGTTTTCGGGCAGTATTTTGGACAAAAAGTATTTTACGCTTCGTGTTCAGCAACATTTCGATATTTCGATTTTGCTTTTAACACAAGTCATAATTCATATAATATTAAATTTTGTAATAGAAAATATTCTGTTAAATACATGTATCAAACGTTTCCAAAAGACACCACATTATTTTCTAAATTTGCAAAATGGCATACTACATAGAAGCAATACATCAGAAACGAATTATTTTTAAACAAGTAACATTTTTTTTAATCTTCATGTAGCTCCATGAAATAACGTTGCTGAATTGGGGCGAACAACAGCTACGTATCTATGATTGTCGCGGGGTTGAAACACCAAATGAATATTATGATGAAGATTTAATCAAGGCATTCGGTGGATGCATAAAAAAAGATTATCAGGTATTTGTCATTTACGCTCAAATATTTTCAAATATTTTAAATTGTGTGTGGTACATGTATATTTCATTCAAATACATGTACCACCAAAAGAGTGTCTTTTTAAAAAATTTATTGGAATGAATTGTTCATAAATTTGAAATTAAACAATATTCAAAAAACAAGTGTATTGTTATAACTTTATGCTGTTTAATGTATAAAATACTATCTCACTGATTTAGACTTAGTTATATAAGTATATTATTGTCTCTAAAAAAAATTCACTAAACATTTAAACAATTCTACTTAATTTTTAATCTTAGTTCCAAGAAAAGAATGGTATTCGGGAAGACAGTATTTATCTGAGAGTAAATCCGACCATTTCTGATAAGATGCATTGTGTTTTGTTCGTTGCATCTGCAGACCTAGATCATAAAAGAGATACACTTGTTCTGAATAAAGTGCAAAATCATCTTAGAGATAACAGTAAGTATTTTAATTTACCTTTTTGATAGTTTGTCTGCATTTTCTCCAAAGTGTAAAGAAGATATAACTTATGGATCGTTGTATCATTACTTTATTTATTTATTTATCTATTTATTTATTATTTATTTTTTTTGTGCTTCATGTTGGAAAAAATGTGTTAGAGGTTGGATTTTCAAAAGATACATGTAATATCATGCAAAATATGGAAGCATTCTTAGTTAAGAAAGAATTTTGTTTTTTCAACACATTGTCAGTGTCAATTATAAAGACTTGTCAATTTCATAATCAGGAATATCACTAGACCCTAAACCGTAATTAAATTTATTCAAGTTAATCAATGATTGGATCTAAAAAGAATTACCAGAAACACTGGTTCATGTGAGCAAATATGTTTGTTAATTTCTTGAGGTCACAAAATAAGGGGTCTACCTTAATCTTAATACTAATAACTCATATATCTTTTTATTTCGTTTTTGAGTTTATAATTTAATCATGTTTGTTTTCTGTTTAATTTATGCAACAATATGAGTTGCTGTGTAACATTCTTTGCATTCATTATCTGTCTGAGTATAATACCAATCCATTTTAATTATACAATTCAAGAATTATAATTGTTGACTTAAATATAATCAGGAAAACTATCAGTTTGCATAATCAGTTAAAACTGAAACTGCTACAATAATTAGTTTTTTACATGTTTGTATTCAGATTTTTCAAATGATTTGATCCCAGACTTCTTGACTTTTCATATCTAAATAGAATTTTATCTTATTTCTCATAATGTATATCATTTGTTTTAGTACTTCTTAGTTGTCTATGATTCTTTTAAAACTGATCTTATCTTAAACAAAATACCAACATAATCAGAATGTTATGCACACTGATGATCTCTTTTTTCTGACATTAGATTCAGGTGGACAATAAATGATCTTAATTTAGAGTAGCACCTATTGTTACAAATAGTGTACAAAGACAATGCTCAAACAACTTTTATTTTCAGCGCTTTCGTCCTACCGCGCTCTTCAGTAGATTTAAACAAAGTATATATAACAAAGTGCATATATATATATATATATATATATATATATATATATATATATATATATATATATATATATATATATATATATGACTGCCGTCATGAGAAAAGGGCCCTTATCTTTTGACGTCACAATGCTCAAAAAACGACGTCAAAGTAGCGACATTTTAAACGCATTTTTTTTTATTTTCTGCCTCTATTTTTTTCTGCGTCTGTGTTGTGTTTTCTGAATAATTAGAGTCTGGCCTTGTTTTAATATCGCGATTAATATTTTTTTCAGTCAAATATTACATGTTGTTTTAAAACATTATGAAACATTTGATAAATGAAACGTCAATATCTACACATTTCGAACGTCATACAAGTTGATGCTGAGACGTCTGCTGCTTTTGCATCCGCTTTTTACATTCTAGTGTGTGATGAAAATATGCTCTAATTGGAAACCCTTTTTTATAAATCATTGTTCGAAACCAAAGACCCGTCTCGCATACGATAATAATTGAATGCGAGACTGGTCGTGATTTCCGATGATGATTAATAAAGTAATCTGAGTAAAATTATACAACTTTAGTTTGCATGAGCAATACATGTATGATTTAATAAAGTAAAGATAAGAGGGGTTGAAGGCTGAGACATACCAAATCGATGCAGAGCAATATTTTTCAAATCTAACAGTTATCTCATTCTGTTCAGTAATTACTGTGAAACAATACAAGCCAAATATTTCAAATCATAAGTTTGGAAGTTCACCCACGGGAGACGATTCTACACTTTTTTAATTAGTCAGAATGAACACGAGAGAAGCGGCTGTCTCAATTATAGTGCTACTGCCAACATACAAAATAAATTCTCGTATATTCTATTACAATTTAAGATTTAAGCAGTGATCAAATTTTGAAATTCTTTAACGAATTAAAAAGCTATAACGAACGAATTAGAAGAGTTTGAGAAATATTTTGACAGCGTTAAAATCTACCCTGATATATCGCATTTGATTCCATGGGAAAATCTGATTCTTAGTGACATTTTCATGTAAAATGCCTTTAATGAAACAACATAAAAGTATATATATATATACCTGTACGAATGAAAAACTTGTTTATTTTTGAGCGCAACATATTTTGTTTTCTTGTGCAATTTAACAACCCAAATCCACTTGTATTGTATACTTTTTGAGCTAACTTGCATAAAAAAGATCAGTCATAATTACATGCCTGAAAACTCACATTTTCATGGATTTATAGCATTTTATATGATTATATTCATCTCAAATCAGTTACGTACATGATTCAAAATTTCTTAAATTAAACAGGTTTGTAAACACAATCATTATACTACTATACGTTTGATATCAAGTCGGTAAAATTGCCGTTTTATAAATCAATTCAAGTTAAAATTTATCGATAAATATAAACACTACATGTGCGATATTTACAATTAATAACATGCATGGCCGTACAATTCACCTTTATAGATGATGGTTTCTCATCTTTTCTTTTTTATACAAGAAACAAATTTCGATGATACTGAAGTTAATGTTTATGTGTGTTTGTTACGATGTACAGCAATAAAAAAAAAATCCGAGAATCGCGATATTTCTTAAACCTTCGGAATACCGTATGCAACTTTATGCACTCTATTAACGTCTATCATTTATTTTGTCATTTTGTATAAAATTGATAATCACTTGGCCGATATTTGTATTCAGAGAGAGAGAGAGAGAGAGAGAGAGAGAGAGAGAGAGATTTTCATTCATCGTGTAACATCGATAGTAAGAAAATTAAATTAAGTCAACATGTAAAAATATTACTTCTCACTGAGTATAAGTTACGTCTATCAGAACTGTACTACCAATTAGTGCAAAAGAATGGACATAATTAATGCAGAAGTCTTGTTGAAATTTACTTGCAATCTTGCATTTTGAAAAAAAAGTGAATAATGCTCATATATACTTAAAGCTGCTTGGTCCGATTTTATATCAAATTTTATGCACGCTTTTAAACGATGGCTATGCTTAGTATATGTATAATAATAGACATTGCAGTAGTTTTACCCGTCAATTATGCCAAATTTCAATGAAGAAAAATACGTACAAAATTTGCTAACAAAACAAACGACATTAAAAGGTACCGCGTTATTTCGCCTCATGTTGAATTTCACCCCTGACGACGAGACGGGTAATGTTGTATTACGACATTGACATCGCTTTAAATAAAGGTCGAAATGATCAGACAAATTACAAATAAACATGTGTACGTTTTGTTCGCTAATATTTCCAAAGTCTGCTTTCTTTACAATCGATGCATAGCATGCGGGTTGAATAACCCCAATCATTCGGGGGACGAAACCAAGCGGTTTCCTTTTCTAAACATTCCCGTGATGCATTTTGGTTTGTTTTTTCGTTTGCCCAAAGAGAAATTATTTTTATTTACTTTGAATATTTCTAACTTTGAAAGGAGACTGATTCTGCTGGTGTAAATAGGAGAAAGTCCATAACTTTCTAAGATAAATGATTTGTATGGAAAAAAATTTGATACTGTAATTACAAATAAAATCGGACCAAGCAGCTTTAATTATTTCAACGATTATGGTTTATAAAAATCGCATCACAAAAATACATCGGTATGCGTGAACTTTCAAAGCGACTGAATAGAAGTGTAGATTCAGCACGGGGGGAGGGGGGGGGGGGGTATTTTGTTGGTCTATTGTATTTGATACACTTACTTAGGTATGTACGAGTATATTTAAACAATAAACAAAAAGTAGCGAACATTACGGAAAATAATTAACATGACCCGCATTCTATAATGTGCCTATCTTTATAGCCCGCATGTATCACAGAATAAAGCATTTTATTTGTTTATATTTACATCTTTCATTTAATAAATTAATGAATTGAATTGATCGTAAAAAGTAAGTAAATGTCAATAAATTATTGTTAATGTACACCAAAGCGATAGATGAAAGCTGTAGCCATGCAAAGCGTCTTATATGGGAATTTGAGTTTGGCATCATCGTGATTATATAGCTCGTGCAATCCGTGATTTTTCTTAGGTTGCTGAAGATTTCGACCGATCGGTAAACTGTATGATGTTTATGAACTGAACCAAGTTCATTTCAGTCCTGTCTGTTTTTACACAGCTGTGAATTACAATCAATTTTCGTAAGAAATAGAGGGAATCATACTTAGTGGATGTAAATTTTAATCTATAAATATAAGATGCAATTTTTTAAAAATCTTTTCTCTCAAATCAATTGTCCACATTCTTGTAGTTGTAATTACTTTTCAGTGAGACAGTCAAAGCCGATTTTTTCCATCGGTAATTTTATTAGAATTAAGTGTTGATAACATATAAATGAGAAGAGAAATCATGAAAATAATTTAACACCATAACATCCGAGTTTCAAAAACGGCTATAATTGATTTTGCAACTTGCTTCAGAACTAAGAAGATACTTAACAAGTGATATCAGTAAATATGCGATAAAATTTTCGAGGAAAAGGTTAATTAAAAAGAATAAATATTTCTCTTTTTGAAAATAAATTCGTGTATGCAATTTGACAATGCCCCGAAATTGTGGAAACATAGGCATCGAATTTGACCATCTTTATGTTTGTAACATGTTTGCTTATATAATTTGCTTCTCGGCAGCTTAAATAACTTTGATATATTTAAAGGTTGGGGAAGTTTAATATTTGTTTTCCTTAGATACCCTTTATCTATCTATCTTATGTTCGGGGGGGGGGGGGGTTATTGCACGTGGATTCATCAGAAGTGTGCAGAACTTTAAGTATATCTGGATATTCAAAATGTTTTTATCTCTTTTTTTAAATTGTAAAAAATCTAGAATTGTAGAAATTATTAATTAATTCTACTTCAAACAATCAAAGACGATAAAAGGAAGTAAAGAAGAAAAAAAATAATGCCCAAAAAAAAATTGACGTTCGTGACGTCGTGACGTTTTCGACGAGCTACGTCAAAGTCGTGTTAATATCGCTTACTAAAATTGTCATAAAATGCCTAAAACGCACAAGATCATGGATATCCTTGTATATTTGTATTCAGAAAGAGATGACTAATCAGAATTGACAAAAAAGTGAGTTTGTGAAATTTTGACCTTAAGGGCCCTTTTCTCATGACGGCAGTCATATATATATATATATATATATATATATATATATATATATATATATATATATATATATATATATATATATATATATATCCCTTTTGTATTCGGAAAGAATAATCAAAGTACTGAAAGTACTGAAAAATCGGGAAGAAAGTGTTAAAAATATATCAATTGTGTTATATACATACGTATATTTTATTGATAAAGACAACTTTCTTATATATATCATTCATATTGAATTAATCTCCTTTTGTAAACTGAGTAGTATTTTATGTTTGAAATTTAATTTGTTTGATCATTTTAGAAATACATTGCCGCATCTGTTTGTGATCTCTCATGTTGACATCTCCCTCCTCTCCCCTATCCATTTTTCACAGTGATCCCCTGTTTATTGCCATTTGTTTATTTTCGTTTCTCTGATTGATGGTCAGATTTTAGACTGGCGTGTCTTTGAGTTTATTATGGTAATTCCCTCCTGTATCCTGTTCTGAGAATTCATGTCTTTGAGCGTTCCCCAAAGTTTGGTTCCATCTTGGAGTTATTTCATTGGTCCTTTATAGAAAAGGGGGAGGAGTTGTCAAAGATGAGACATGCGGGATTTATAATTATTATATACTCTTACTTTGGATTTCTTTTTAAAATGATGTTTCTTTAAATTGTGATATTTTGTTAAGATATATATAACAATATATATATATAACTAAAGTGGTAGATAATCATAAGTTCTTTCCAACGAAATCAAGAAAAAGGGACTGGCAAAGGGGCCAAGAGACTTGTAAATTATATTACAAATAACTTAAAAACGATAAAGGTATTGTTATTCATTATAGAAACAAAGTTGTTGATAATACCAATATCTATGAGAAAAGATCATTGCCACGCCCCTTTATTACGTAATAAGGGATTTTCACGGGCCAAAGTACTTAAACTTTGACGCAATATATCTAGAGAAGAAGACATATTTTGTTAAGCATTGTAGAAGAGAAAATGTTTGCATTTATGATAGAAATCGATTTCATTAATCAAAACACCAATATATGTCCCCATTAGGGATCTACAGGGATGGCCCCTAAAATATTCATACATTTGTATCTCAAAAATGAACAAGAATTGTAGATGGGTGTAAGAACAAAAAATGTTTGTATTTTTAAGACCTTTTCAACGAAATTAAGAAAAAGGGGCTGGCCCCTTTATTTAGGGGCCAAGACACTCGTAAACTTTATTACAAATAACTTAAAAACAATAAAGATTTTATAATGCATTTTAGAAGCAAAGTTGTTGATCGTTACAATATCTCTCAGAAAAAATCAATGTCACGAAAATTTATGGTGTAATAAGGGATTTTTATATAGGGGCCAAATTACTTAAACTTGGACGCAATATATCTAGAAAAGGAGACATATTTTGTTAAGCATTGTAGAAGAGAAAATGTTTGCATTGATGATTCTAATCGATTCCATTAATCAAAGTACCAATGTCTGTGCCCATTAAGGATCTAGAGGGCAGGCCCCTCAAATATTCATTCATTTGTATCTCAAAAATGAAGAACAATTTTAGGTGGTTGTAAGAACAAAAAATGTTAGTTTTCATGGGACCTTTTGAATGAACTCAAGAAAAAGGGGCTGGCCCCCTAAATTAAGGGCCAAGAGACTCGTAAAGTATCTTACAAATAACTTAAAAACGATCAAGATTTTGTAATGCATTATAGAAGCAAAGTTGTTGATCGTAACAATATTAGTTTGTAAAACTCATTGCCACACCCACTGATAACGTCATTAGGGATTTTAGGGGACTAAAATCTTAAATCTTTAATGTGCTGTATGTGAAAAAGCAAAACTCTTTGTCAAGCAATTTAAAGGATATTGACAATCGTATACATTATCTGAAAGGGAGGGATTGAGTGGAAATTCTGAGATTGTTTTGATATTTTAATGGTATCGTTTAAAAAATTGAACGGAAGACTTACTCGTTACTTGTAACGAGATCGTATCTAGTTATTTTTCTTTTTTTTCTTACAAATTTTGTGCACGCGATTTCTCAAAAACGGCTTAACCGATTTTCATGAAACTTTCAGATATGATAGATACATGTAGTGATCTGAACCTTATAGATTTTTTATTATATTGATGACGTCACTTCCGTTTTCGAGATATTGACGTTTTAGCGATTTTTAGAGGGGTGGCTTGTTACTCTAACTTCTCCTAAACTATAAAAGATATTGACTCCCAATTTTTAGGGATAGTAGACAAGAGATTGAAGATTTGTAATTTTATATTCATTTGGATCTGGCTTGAAAGGCGCCAAAGCTCGCCTGGATCCGAAAATTTAGTTTAAAAAAATGTCGTATTTTTTCTGGTTTTCTTTTTTTATCTCTTTTCGGAATTTTTTTTTTGTGAAGACATGTAATGTAAAAAAGGTTTATATTTACAAGACCTTTCATTTGATATCAAGAAAAAGGGACTGGCCCCTTAAATAAGGGGACCAAAGGGCTCTAAAGTCTTTTATCTATAACTCTTTACTGAGAGATATTTTGTGAAAGGTTATAGAAGCAAATGTGTTTATCTTACAGTTATGTATTCAGGCAATGTTATGATTTTATAATGTGTTTTGTAATTAGGAGTTTTTAGGGGCAAAAAGTCCAAAATTTTGATCACCCATATCTCAGACAAGAAACATATTTTAAAATGCAGTACAGAAGAAAAGTTGTTCAAAATGATGTTCTTAACAATATGCAACCTTCAACATTTTGTCAAACGGCCCCTATTAGGAGATAAGGGATCGGTCCCTAAACCATCTTTCTCATATATCTCCAGAACGGTAACAACTTTTTAAACACGTGTTGATCAAAATTTGTTCAGAATTCAATGACCTTTCATTTTATATCAAGAAAAAAGGGCTGGTCCCTATTAAAAAAAGGGGACCAAAGGGCTTTACAGTCTTTCATTTATAACTCTTTACTGAGAGATATTTTGTAAAAGGTTATAGAAGCAAATATGTTTATCTTACAGTTATGTATCCACGTTATGTAATGATTTTATCATGTGTTACGCAATTAGGAGTTTTTAGGGGCAAAAAGTCCAAAATTTGATCACTCATATCTCAGAAAGGAAAAATATTTTAAAATGCAGTTTAGAAGAAAAGTTGTTCAAAATGATGTTCTTAGCAAAATGCAACCTTCAAAATTTTGTCAAACGGCCCCTATAAGGAGATAATGGATCGGCCCCTAAAACCATCTTTTTCATATATCTCCAGAACGGTAATGCATTTCTAAACAATTGTTGACAAAATGTGTTTAGAATTAAATGTCCTTTAATTTGATATCAAGAAGAAGGGACTGACCCCTTAAATTAGGGGATCAAAGAGCTCAAAAACATTTTCTTCTCTACCCCCATATATACTTGTTGAAGCTAAATGCATGATTATGATGTCCATGAAGCCCTCTACCAAAATTGTGAAATTCATGACCCCTGAGTCAGGGGCTCAGGCTCTAGGGTGAGGCCAATATGGCCATATGGTAAAAATGTTTTAAATCTTTACAAATCTTCTTCTCTACTCCCTCACACGTGGGGAAAAACTGAATACATGGTTATGATGTCCACTTACTCCTCTACCCAAATTGTGAAATTCATGGCCCCTGGTTCAGGGGTTCAAGACATGAGGGGGGGGGGGGGCAATATGGCAATATAGTGTCAATGTATGTAATGTTTAAAAATTGTCTTGTCTATTCTCACATTTCTGTAAAAAACTGACTTACAATTATGTTTACCAGGAAGTCCTTTACTGAAATCTAAATTTTCATGTCCCCCGGAGTATGGGTTTTGACTCTAGGGCAGGGTCAAAATTGATGTATAAGTGTTAATGCATATAATGTTTAAAAAAATAATCTTCATTACTCCCACACACATGAAATGAAAACTGTATTCATGATTTCGTAGAGAAGTTCTTTAAGTTTTTATAACTTTTATTAAAGGTATATATTTATTTCCCCCTTTTGAAGAAAGGAGGGCATATTGATTTGCTGCTGTCTGTCGGTCGGTCGGTTCACCAACAGTTTCCGTTCAATTTCTTCGCAGAGGATAAACATATTGGAATGAACTTTGGTATACATGTTCATCATGAAAATATTTAGGTAACGTTTAATATTGGGTTTGATCGAGCAATTTTCGACAGAGTGTTGGCCTTTGGACGTAGAAAAATTCCCGTTATATGCAGTTTCTTTGTGGATGTTTCCAAGGGAGGGGGCATATTGTTTGATATTGGGTACGATCAAGCAATTTTCGATAGAGCTATGGCCCTTGGACGTAGAAAAATTCCAATTATTTGCAGTTTCCGCTCATTTTCTTTACAGAGGATGAACATATTGGAATGAAATTTTGTATACAGGGTTATCATGAAAATATTTAGGTAACGTTTAATATTGGGTTTGATCGAGCAATTTTCGACAGAGTGTTGGCCTTTGGACGTAGAAAAATTCCCGTTATATGCAGTTTCTTTGTGGATGTTTCCAAGGGAGTGGGGCATAGGTGTTTCACAAACATCTCTTGATTATTATAGGTTTCACAGTTCTTTTTGAAAGATTTAAGGCAGGGAGTTGGTCGTCATTACAAATTTCTAATTTTTCTACTCCAGAATGAAACCTAATTTAATGTAGATATGAGACTCCTCGACAATTTTGTGTATGGGTTATACATGTATGCTACTCAGGTGATTGTTAAGGCCAATTGGCCTCTTGTTATTTTAAAGGGACTGTGAAAAATAGTTTATGGAGTTAAAATTTAAAATCTGAATAGTAAATACGTGATCTAATTAAACCTACAGAAAATCCCGTTTTTACACTAGCTATAATGTAATCATTATTTTTAAATTTAAATTGAGGACACTGAGGACATTGCAATGCGACAGTACATCATTAAATTGCTGTTAAGCAAGTGTAAAGAGACATAGAAAGAGTTAGCTAAAAAAAATCTACTAACTTTCCATTGTAGACATCCCTCTCCGATTGATTTTTACAAAAGTGGACAAACTCGAACTGTGTGGATCCGGTGAGGTTGGCGGTATCTTTTGGAGTAGGCAAGCAGATATCAAAGTTAAGTTAGCGAAAAAAACATTTGGTTTACAGGATAACCAAATTCTTCCAATCGCTAACTATGTTGGTGAAACCAAACAACAACTTCCGAAGGATATACTTGCACTTCAAGCAATGGATAATATCCTTGAAGAAGCTCTTGCATACATAAAGAACAATCTTCAATTGTGTTGAAAAGCTTGTTTTTGGAAAAATGTGACAGAAGAGTCAAAAACTGTCTAATTTATTGTAGTTAATTTTTTTTTTTGATAAATGGTAAATTTAATAAATGATTAAAACCATATTTGAAATCAACTAAGTTTTATTCACATTTCTTTAAAATGCCTTAAATGATTTTTTTAAATGCTGATAAAAATGATTTATACATATACTGATCCTTAAATGTTAATGTTTATTTTCATTTTCAATTTATCAAATAATTATGGAATTGGAACATTAAAACTTAAAACATGTGGTACCTTCTTTTTATTTACTCAACAAAGAACGACAAAATGTACAATGCTATACTTTGATATACAGCATTTTGAAGTTGTACTGCCTACTGAGTATTTCCCGTACCATATTCAGCTGCGATTTGGTAAAGAGTTGGTGACGTGGCATCAGATTATAATGGTAATAGGATGCACCCTTTTACGTACAAATCTACATATAGAACAGCTTGCAGCTTTGAAATCCTTTATATTACTATATAACGTAGGTTTCTCTCTAATGGGCTATATGTTGAATTGTTTGAGTTCATAAAATGTCTGCTTTGTTGGGTTGGTTTTTGTTTTCTCAGACTTTGTAAAATATAAGATAAATAACTTTTTTCTTACAATACATATATTTAACAATGGACTCTTATCAAAGTTTCAAAATTAAAAGTACACATGTATTAATTAAATGTGTTTGTAAAACACGTCGAAGATTAAAGGGAACGCTTAATTGATAATCTTTACATGTGTTTACACTTCGATGCATCGCAATTTTTTTACCAGGCTGAAGCCAGCAGCCAATAAGACCGTAGAACCTAGCAGCCAATAAGGAAATTCAGCAAAGTACTGAGAGTACTCGAAAAGAATTTATATTTATTACCGGCATATATTTAATATTATCAAGAAAATTTATGTCGGAAAAATTTCTCTGAGCATTGACAACTTTGGGGGCAGTAAAGCTCGCCTGGATAAAATTATAGATGTGTTTGTGTCTACTTAATTCAATTGAATACTGGTATGTATATGTACATACGTAATACTATGCTTAAAAATTAATCTCCGAGTCTCTTTACTTTTCTCCGAAAATAACATGCATTGAAAATCATTAAAAAGTCCTCGTATTATTACAAAAATGGGACGATCAGACAGTTAACGTTGTGATATTTTCTCATAAAAAATTAGCCTCAATTTTAAACCAAACAAAAGAAATTCAGCCATGAATTTGGGATTATTTTGTGTCAACCATGTTTTGACGGGAACCTTTTGAATATATACGAGACTTTTAGGCTCACCCGAACTTTGTCATACTTAAGCAGATCACAATGATAATGGGGTGAAAAGGGATCTATCATCTTCCTTATCTTTGAAGTGTGCATTAAACTAATACATGGTCAGTGTAAGGGACATATGGGGCTATTATTTCCCCGTCTCAAATTTCGGCTGTAGGGGTACCATCTAGTGGCTCCCGGGGGTTCTGACCCATTTCGGGGATTTATATCTCCCTTGAGATTAACTACAAGACTTGAAAAAACACTAGGATTAGGTGAAGGACTCCTCAAGAGCTATTCTTTTTAGGCGTAAGAGGGCACCTATGACCCGTACAAGGGTCCAGTTAGCTCACCCGAACTTTGTCATATTTTGGCATATCGCAAAGTTATAGGGGTTAAATGGGGTCCATTATCTTTCTTATCTTTGAAGTATCTATCAAACGATTACTAGGGCAATGTAAGGGACATATGAGGCTATTATTTCCCGGTCTCAAAATTGGGCTATAGTGGTACCACCAAATGGCTCCCATGGGTTCGGGCTCATTTCGCTGGTTTATATCTAACTTAAGATTGACCACAAGAGCTTGAAACCCCTAAGACTAGGTAAATGACCTCAAAAGAGTTAGAGTACACCAGGCTTGGGGTAATGCTAAATGTAAAGGTAATGCATTGCAATGCATTACATGTTTTCAAAGTAATGCTAGTAATGTGTAATGCCACAAAATTAGCATTACAAGTAATGGTAATGTAATTCATTACTTTCCAAAATCTAGTGTAATGCTGGCATTACATGGCATTACTTTGCATTACTATGCTTATTTATGCATGTTCACTTTAAAAAATTTGATGAATAAAAGAATAGTTGAAATTGAATTTGATTAAATTTCTTTTTTAAGAAGAAAGAAATAATTCTCGAGATAAAAATGTTTTAATTGTATTATTAAAAAAGATTTTTAAAAATTCATTTTGAATTGTTAATATTACTAAATATAACAGCACAATTTCATAACATTTTTAAGAGTGTTGTTATTAAGAGTTTTTAATCATTTAAACAATTTACTCCAATTAGTTTGCACTTCAATAAGAAATGTGTCAACAACACACTATGCCCCCAGGATAATCTAAGTATCAAAACAATCTATTGTTATAAGAAGTGCTAAACACCCCAATCCCCTTCCGTTGTCCCATGTCCCAATAGAATAGGAGATAGACATGCACCTTTAAAAGCAAATTGAATGCACTGTCCATCCATGATGAAAATCAATATCACTTCCAATATTATAACCCATTTGAAAATAATTTTACTTATTCTCTCTCTCTCTCTCTCTCTCTCTCTCTCTCTCTCTCTCTCTCTCTTGTATATTAAGTACACTGTACATTAGTTTGGACTGATAGAAAATACGGGATTCATGTATTTTTTCTATTATTGCACTTAATATATCCTATGATAAAGATCGTAAAACAGTACTTTTCAGTCCGAGCGTCGACTGCTCCTGTAAAACGTATATTTAGTATAGCTGGGAAGATGTTCAAACTTACAGGATGCAGTTAAAAGATGAACCCTTTGAAACTTCGATCATAAAGTGCAACAGCAATCTTTCGTCTTAAAGTGTCCTCAGTAGAGAGAAATACGATTCAAATACAGTATCTTAAGAAATATAACTGGGAAACACCATCTGTTTATGAATTAATACAATTAAGTGTCCAAAATTATAAAGATTTGTGTAATCTGGGGAAATATCTCTATTTAGCTTTTGATAATCGCAACATTATTCCATAAATTGTTTTTTGTTATGCATGTAATTCTGTGTCTCTATTTCATATCCTACATTGTATCATGCCAAATGTCTATAAATATCATTTTACTTATGTAATATGTTGTTCATAATGCCACAAGATGATTATATATTGAGCAAATAAAGAATGACTCTTGATAGTCATTGAATTTGAACTTGATACTGAGCATGAACCTGTAGATATGTTAAAGAGTGTTTTATATTTGAAACATTTGCGAAAACTCTTTATTAGCTTTACTTTTTTAAAACAAAGTAATGGTAATGGTAATGCATTACTTTACTCATGTAATGGTAATGTAATGCATTACTTCAAGAAAATCAAGTAATGGTAATGGTAATTTAATGCCTAAATTCATGAAGTAATGGTAATGTAATGCATTACTTTACAATGTAATTCGCCCCAAGCCTGGAGTACACCTATGGCCCCTAAAATGGTATATTTATCTCACACAGACTTTGTCATATTTTAGCAAATCACAATGGTATAAGAATAAAAGTGGTCCATCATCGTCCTATCTTTGAAGTGTGCATCAAAAGAATACCAGGACTGTGTAGGTGACAAATGGGGCTATGATATGCCAGTCTCAAATTCGGGCTGTAGGGCACAATGATATATGGGTGAAAGGTAGACCAGACGCTCGGTCTCATTTCGGAGGTGAGTTAACTGGATCCTTGTAAGGGTCATATGTACCCTCCAACGCTTATTACGAATACATGGGAGCCACTTGGTTATATCCATTTAGACCAAATTTGAGACCAGGAAATAATAGCCCCATAGGTTCTCTACACTGACTGTTTTCCGTTTGATGCACACTTCAAAGATAAAAGAGATAATGGTCCATATGCATCTTTCACCCCTTTTTCATTGTGATGTGCTAAAATATGACAAAGTTTGGGTGAGTTAACTGGACCCTTGTGGGGGTCATAGGTGCCCTCTAACGCTTATTATGAATAGCCCTTGGGGTCCTCTTTCTAATCCTAGTGTTCACAAATGTCGATTTTAGTTTTGATGCTCAGTCGCTAAAGAAGCACGAGCTCGGGTGAAAGAATGGGATAAAACTTTCCAGAACGGGGTATAACTAAGAAAGCGGATTGACTAATTAACGAAAAGTGTATGACGGACGAGTTTTTATGCATCGCAGGCAGATACCTTGGATCGGACTTCGACTGATACAAACATTTGATAGATAAAACGAAACAATTATTGCCACCTTAAATCGGACTTCGATTAATACAAACATTTGATAGATAAAATGAAACAATTATTGCGACTTTAGTATTAATGGAAAGGCATTTCTAGAGCGGGCTGTCCAGAAACGGGTTGCCTTATTGATATCGTGGCGGAAAGTGTAGGGCGAGTTAACATCGGGCAGGATCAAAATATGCATGCAAATGGATAATAATGCACAACCTAGCATGTTTTAATTCATACATCTTAATACCACGACAAATTGGTTGTAAACCTTAGACATAAATTTGTAAACATTAATGAACAGATTATTGTATTCTACGTCTATATGGATAAATGATGTATGCATAAAGCGGGGGAGTTTAATGGGGATCCCCCCCCTCTCTCTCTCTCTCTCTCTCTCTCTCTCTCTCTCTCTCTCTCTCCAGATTGTTTTTTATTTAAAAAAAACATTTGGGATAGTAATTGAAACTTTATTGTAAATTGACCTAAAAAACCAAATTTAGAGAGAGATACACTAAAAACCCTTTCACTAGTTTGAAATAAATACAATAAAAAAATCAGTCTATACAAACTTGAACAAAAAAATATGGTTCAACATTAAGCATTATATCATAATAATGTGTGAATTGTTAATTCCTGCACTTGCGCGGGTTATCATCTAGTAAAGCCCTAGTTTGAGTCCAAACCCCTGGAAGCCAAATTTGAGACCAAGAAATAATAGTCCCATAAATCCCCTACACTGCTCTGGTATCCGTTTAATGCACGCTTCAGAGATATTAGAGATTATGGTCCATTTTTACCAATATCATTGTGATGTGCTAAAAATTGACAAAGATCGGGAAAGCTTAACTGACCATTTAATTGTCATTGTTGTATTCCTCGAAGGTTCACGTCAACGAATGGCCGAAACAAAATAATCCCAATTTCACGTGAGGATTTTAGCCGTTTGACTGCAACACATTATATTTTTTTAAAAGAATAAAATTACAATGCTTGATGTTTTATGGTCTCACTTTCGTTATATTACGATGTCTTTTTAATTTTCGATTGATGTTGTTTTCGGGGAAGTGAAAAGACACAAGGGTAAATTGTAACACATCACAAATAAAACAGAGTACTAATGCAAATAAGTTTAATAAGGTTATAAAACAAATAATAAAAATAACTAGACACGATATCGTTGCGAGCAACGAGGAGGTCTTCCGTCCGATTTTTAGAATATGGAAAGACCTTACTCTTGATCTTCATTTCTGGAAATGGAGGCGGGATCTAAGATTAATGGATGAAAGACTATTTACCCCTTTGGTGTCTCTTATTTGAGGGATCAGCTCCTTTTAATTAATTTTAGTTAAAAAGTATTTTTGTGTACCGCTAATAAGTGTTTAGAAATTGGTTACCGTTTGAGATATCTGGGGAAAATCGTTTTGATATCCTGTCCTAAAACTTGTTATAGGGTCCAGATAACAAACAATATATGGCTGTTCATTGTTAAGGACATTATTTTGAGCATCTTTTGTAAAATACTGTATTCCAGAATGTTCCTCTATTTTGAGATATTGAGGATCAAAGATTTGGACTTCTGGCCCCTTAAAATCCCTAATTACATAAAATAGGAGTAAATGATTGCCATGTACAGGTAAATAACCTTCGAATAAACATTATTGCCTCTATAACGTATCACAAAATATTTCACAGTAAAAAGTTATCTTTAAAAAACTTTAGAGCCCCGTCAGCCCCTTTTTTGAAGGGTCAATCTCCTTTTTTGTCATAAGAATGAACTTGTCAATTCAATCACATTTTGTTCAACAAGTGTTTACAAATTCTGTACCGTACACGAGATACATGTATCTTGAGAGGGTCGTTTTAGGGGCCGGCCCTGTAACTCATTTTAGGGACCGCATAACAAAGAAATTATGACTGCATATTGTAAAGCTTAATATTTTGAGCATCTTCTGTTCAATATTGCTTTTCAGAATTTTCCTCCATTTTGAGATATTGAGGATAAAAGATTTGGACTTCTGGCCCCTTAAAATCCCTAATTACGTAATATAGGAGTAAATAATTGTCATGCATTGGTAAACAACGTTATAAGAAACATAATTGCTTCTATAACGTATATCAAAATATTTCATAATAAAAAGTTATCTTTAAAAAACTTTAGAGCGCTCTGGCCCCCTATTTTAAGGGCCTGCCCCTTTTCCTTGATGCCAAATGAAAGCTCTTGACTTTATAAAGTGTTTTTGTTCTACAAGTTTTTACAAAATACTATCGTGAAAAGAGATATTGAAAAAAAAACACGAAAAATCACGACGCTTTTTCAACCGTAATTTTCGAGCTCGGGCGAGCTTCGGCGCTTTAGGTCACAAAAAATACCCCTACCACATTACAGATCTACAACATTTAGTCTACAATCCCTGGAAGTTTAGACTCCATATCTCAAATAGTTAAGGTGTTTACCCCGGACAAACCGACCCTCTGAAAATCGTTAAATTGTAAATATCTCAAAACCGGAAGTGATGTCATCATTAAAACAAATTTCAAACAAGGTTCAGATCAATACCTATAAGTTCTAAAAGTTTGACGTAAATCAGTTCAGCTGTTTCTGAGATTCGTTGAAAACGGAAGACCTTAACGAGATATAAAGGATCAAAGTTTTGGACTTCTGGCCCTCTAAAATCCCTTATTACGTAATATAGGAGCAATTGATTGCCATGTTTAGGTAAATAACCTTATAGTGAACAAAATTGCTTCTATTATGTATTACAAAATATTTCACTGTAAAAAGTTATCTTAAAAAACTTTAGATCCCCCTCAGCCCCTTATTTAAAGGGCAAGCCCCTTTTTCTTGATATCATAAGAATGTGCTTGTCAATTCAAACACATTTTGTTCAACAAGTGTTTAGAAAGTATGTACCGTTCTCGAGATATCTGGAGAAAGCCTCTTTAGGGGCCGACCCTATAACTCCTTTTAGGGACAGCAAAACAAAGAAATTATGGTTGCATATTGTAAAGCTCAAATCTTTGAGCATCTTCTGTTCAATATTGCTTTTAAGACTTTTCCTCCATTTTGAGATATTGAGGATCAAAGTTTTGGACTTCTGGCCCCTTAAAATGCCTAATTACGTAATATAGGAGCAAATGATTGCCATGTATAGGTACATAAAATTATAATAAACGTATTTGCTTGTATAATGTATCACAAAAGATTTCACCGTAAAGAGATAAAATTAAAAGACTTTAGAGCCATCTCAGCCCCTTATTTGAAGAACCAGCTCCTTTTTTTTTTTGATGTCAAATAAAAGCTCTTGACCTCATCAAGATTTTTTGTTCTACCTGTTTAGCAAAATACCATCGAAAAAAGAGATATTAAAAGAAAACGACAAAAAATTACGACGCTTTTTTAACCGAAATTTTCGAGCTGGGGCGAGCTTCGGCGCATTTGGTCACAGAAAAATATATATACCACATGTCAGATCTACAACCTTTTGTCTGCAATCCCTGAAATTTGAACTCAATATCCTAAATCGGTGAGGAGTTTACCCCTGGAGAAGCCGACCCACTGAAAATCGTTAAATTGTAAACAACTCAAAACCGGAAGTGAGTCATCATTAAAAAAAAAATTCCAATAAGGTTCAGATCATTATCAATCAGACCTGAAGGTTTCATGTAAATCGCTCAAGTAGTTTGCGAGCAACAAGGAGGTCTTCCGTCCGATTTCTAGAAGGTAATATGACATCATCGACTTTCGACAACAAATTAAAACTTTAACTGGGAATACGTGTTGAGTACTAATGCTTTTTAAAAGTTCTCTTACGCTGCCTTTTTAAATACTTGCATTTCTTCCAACTGATATACGAAAGATGAAACTATTTTACGTCTGCCCTCTAAAATCCCTAGTTAGGTTACGTATCAGAAAACCATTATATTGTTAGGGTATACTAGTATAAACGTAATAACCTAATTTTGCTTTCATAGCTTATTGCTTAACATAACTCAGTAAATGACCATATAGATAAAAGACTTAAGGCCCATCTTGATCCCGAATTTGAGGGGTCAGTCCCTTATTCGTAATATCAAATATAAAATGGTCGTTTTATTTTAAACACATTTTGTTCAACGTGTGTTTAGAAATTCATTACCGTTCCTGAGATATGTGTGAAAGAAACATTTGGGGCCGATCCCTTATCTCCTTATAAGGGCTGTTAAACGACACTTTGGAGGTTGAATACTGTTAAGTACATCATTTTGAGCATTTTTCTTCTATACCGCATTTCCAAAGATTGTTCCTTTCTGATATATGGGTGATTAATTTACGTTGAAGCTAGTATGATTGGATTACGACTTTGACATCTGTCCTTTTTATATGATCTATCATAACATAAAATATACAGCATGATTATAAAAAAAATAAATTAAGCAATGTACATTTGTTGTTTATAAGTTTTTAAGTTTACGTTGTTTATAATCGATGCTAAACATGCAGGATGAATAAACTCAAATATTCGGAGGATAAAACCAAACGCTTTTTATGAATACTACCTACACCATGCTTAATTCATGCTCTCTCTCTCTCTCTCTCTCTCTCTCACAAAAAAATCCAATATTTTGTTAGCCAAATGAATTATCACAGATTGCAAATACTTAAGATGTGCTATTGGAATAATCATGTTGTGAATATCGCGCTTTTTTGTTGAAATTGGTAGTGTAATCCATGAAATTCTCAGCAGCAAAATGTCAGAAATGAACATATGTTTTTTATACATGAATGTATTTACATTTCAACTCGTACGACTGTACAACGTTGTATTTTAATCATTGATGTCATTTGTTTCTTCTTCTTTTTTTGAACTATGATTTAAATCAATGGTTTGATACAACGTTGAACAAAATAATTGAAAATTTGAATAATTTAAAGACGAATCAATGTGTGATAACGTGTACATGTAAACACAAGAAGCATGTGTCCTAGACTACAGCGAATCGGTTGTCCACTTGCGCGGCGTCTCCCGGCCCGTGTTATGTAAATGTACACTCAACGTGGTGGATTTGAAATGTTTTTAGTTTGATAACTGAATTTTATTTTCCACAATATCACTATTTTATGACAAAAAAAAAATAGCAATGAACGCATTTGTTCATTGACAGTCATACTATCTAAAAAAAATTTAACTACGATGCCAAAACAGCATTACTTCGTAGGTAATGGTATAATCTTTTATCATTTACTCTTTGAATATCGTTAAAATCGGAATACCCATAACTGCATTACAGCAAGGCGCAAATTTTTGTATTGAATAACGCTTGACCGCGCGCTTAAGTCAAGCCGCGACCTATTTCCTAGACGGCGGGCAAGGGATCGGATACAAACAATTGTAATTAGACGGAGGACCTAGTTTTAATTGCTACGAAAACGTCTTTAGTTTATTTTCTTGCTACTTTGGTTTCAATTTACAACTTCCTTAACTAAAATCAAAGCAAATAAACTGGGGTTTTTTTTGTATCATAATCCTTATCAAAAAATGGTTAACTCAGAAATCATTTTTATATAAAATGATTAAAATTGACTCCTTAATATAACAAGATAATGACATTGTACCAAACATTTTGCAGCAATCGTGGAAACCAAAGTCCTTGCAAAAAACTAATATTTATATATTATATATCATGTAAAGTTATATAGAACAGAAGTGTTTCTTAAAATAATAAAACTATACTCTAATATGAAATCTTATTTATTATTATTAACTTATTGATAATGACTTCAAAAGAAGAGTATCATAGAGAAAACATGTAAAACTGTTATTTTTTTCAAATAAAATGAAACAAAGTTGAATATTTAAAAAAGGCTAGTTTTCACATTTTTACCCATCTCGATTGAAAACATATGATTCTCATCCAAAATTCCCAGTCAATAAAATTGTACATGTACAATATTTCTGCATTTTTATCAGATCAATCAATTGTTTTGAATGTTTGGTTTATTAATAACCATATGAAAACCAAAAAGGCTCTCGTTTGTGATAAAATTGGTTTCTTTAATAATTTTCATAATTCGAATTGGGATAGGTTTGAAAACGAGGTGATATAATTTGAATTTAAAAATTGTTTAATAATTTTGTTTTATAATTAAATATCAGTATTGTTCTTTAACCTGTATGAATAAAACGTTCTACTTACATTTCTTGTACTAAGCATGATAAATAAGATATTTATATTGAATTATCATTATCAGCATATTTCAAACTCTACAAAAAGCACAAAAAGAAAACTATAAGAGATTTTGTTTGTGTTTTATTGAAGTCACTCTGAACAGAACAAGATACACTGAAACAATACGAAATCCTTGATAAGTCACTATTACAATATGAACCACAGAGTTACATATACTTAGTTATAATTACTGCAGATTAAAATGAGTTCAATCAGTTTGCTTTGCATTGTATCTGGTTATATTTACATTTTTCAGTGCATTAGTCTGTGATAACACTACAAATTGATTTTGTTATATACAGTCCAATAAACTCAGATGACTTATTGCTTGAAGCACAAGCAGGGAGTTGCAAGATACAAAAAAGAAAATCAAATAAATATGTCAATATTTCAATATTTAATACTACAATTACTGAAAACTATATAAATATTAATAATAATAAGGAATACTTCTTTGAACATTATGAGGTGGGGGCGTGATAAAACCTATCATAAAGTCCTAAGGCTTCATTGGATTTGACCATGCTGCGACCAAAATTATCATCTTGTTATACATAAATGATGGGTTTTTTTAAATTATCGACTGATATGGAAAAATATATTCCATTTATCTTTTAAAAAAGACCATTTACTGAACTGGATATAACGGTACAACCGAAACAGTCACTACAATCAGCTATTTGTACATAAATCAAGGCGTAATAACTCTTAAACAATTACATTCAAGTTATTGATAAACATGTTACAAAACTGCATTTAAAATTTACTTAAATTTTTACAATTTCTATATATATATTAACATATCCATATTCTTAATTCATTTATTTTTATTTTTACAAAATGCTTTATTTCAATACGCTTAAATCGTTTAAATAATAAAATATATGTTATTCAAACAGAAACAGTTCAATGTCTGTCGTTTCTTTACGATTTGCAGGGATATTGAGTGTAGTATTCCCGCAATAAAATAGGTTTGCTAACTTTAACTTATTCAGTGACTCATCTGGTGTTTCGATAAAGTTGGATACAGTCTCATGTTGTCCGGTTTCCGATCTGTGCATTGCAACAACAATTGTATTGTTTACCAAAGCTTCACCTAAATAACAAAAAATATACTGTCATAGGTATCAAACGTAAGTCAACTAAATATAGGCTATAGATAAAAAATCTAGAAATGACACAATGATTTAACAAAGGAGCTTTACATAAGAAAAGTTGCAACGTCAAAAAAGTACTTTTTGCTAGCTTATTCATTTTGTTTTTGTTGGTTTTTTATTGGTTTTCCTTTTTTGTTATTTTTATAGGAGTCTATTTGTGCTTAATCATGTTAACCGGATATAATTCACAAGGAGGTAAAATTTTAAAGATTACTGCAAAGTATGAATTGTCGTTTTGAAATATAAATGCCGATATTTTGGATTTTAGATTATATTTAAAACTTTCATCAATGTGCGGGCCATCTGCGAACATTTCTGATAACATACAATCTGTGCTCACCTAAGTCATTAAGATTTCAGCTTATCATTTATTTATTTTATTCAATATAGAGACAAAGTAGGTCAGACGTCCCTAATGTGTTGTACAATAAGACGCTGACTTCAACAATCTGAATTGTTGGATTAAAAGACCCACCCGGGGTCATATTCTTTGTGATTCATTTAGGGAGTCATGGCAACAGATGATTTTCCATTGCATTTTGAATTCAGGTGAAAATACAGTTATCCACTTTACCTTATTTTTTATGCTTGTTTAAGTTTTCATAATTTAGATAAAATTTAAACGACGGGATTCTATTGCATGTTTTACGTTTAATACATTATATTTTTTCCCCATAAATGTGATTAATTTTCATAATAGTCCAATTCAACCACACTCATGAGGCATCAACACAGATGCATGTAACAATTAATATCTTTGTCCGTCGTCCTGTATCCTCAACTTCTTCCTAAAAACTACCAAACCAATTATTACCATATTTGTTTAAAGCAAATTTAGGATAAACGCATCTAATTGTGTGAAATTATTGTCCTTACACATGTATCATAATATCATATTAGCAAGGGAAAATATACATAAAATGTAAAGTTTTCTAAACTTTTCTTTTCTACACACACATGTGGAAAAATACTCAATGCATGGTTCAGCTCTATTACATAATCGTGATCATTGTGTCAACGCACATTATAAAAATTACGCACTTTGAAAAGTTTCGTCAAAGTGCAATAATTGGGACCAAGTTAACGCACTTTGAAAATTTTCCAAAGTGCGATTTGAAGGTACCTCAACATGTGATTGAGACACTTAACGCACTTTGAAAAAACATGTATAAATCACAAATTCTGGAATTAAATTTCTGATTTGTTGTTAGTATGACGATTTGTTAACGCTATTGAATCTCATTTACTATCTTTGCAAACGGGGATGGGGGTAAACCAAAGATACAGGTCGATCACCAATTCATCATGATTACAGGAAAAAGTCTCATACCACCCAACTTTCCTTCCTACACATATGATATTCAGCAACTTGAAAAAAAAACGTAAAATAACGGAAAAGGAAAAATGCTTTACTGTTAAATAGGTAGAGTGCTATAATTCATAAAACAAGCTGGCCAAACAAAAATTTCTCTAAAAGTATATTAAAGAATCTGAAAGTGGTTCAACAGGACCCCCTTTTAAATTCTGATCAAATAAATTACTGCTTTATCAAAAGAAAATTACATTGACAACTATGAATTACCAAAAGAGAAAAAAGCAGTATGTTAGGTTGTTTTTTTTGTCGCACTAATGTTCTAAAAAATCACATTGTTGTGTTTTTCTTTTTCTTTTTTCCTTTGGATAAATATGACTAATGTATACGTCTCCTATTTTACATCATGATTGTTTATAAGCACATCTTTATTTATTTATATTCAAATTGTCAAACTAGGTAAGCTCATGACAAAAGACAAAAATTCTTATCCAGAAAATATTTATCAAGTTAGCTGAAAATACATTGGGTCCTTTTTTTGATATATCTCATTGACCTAAGCAAAGTAAAAACAGTCATTTATTGTCAATCAATCATTACATGTACGTTCAAACCCTAAACAATGTGGGGGTTTTTGCGTTACACACCTCATATTTATTATTTATTTATTAGCATAATCGGAGCCTTTCTGATTTTTATATTAACGAAAAATTAAATACCCCCCGAGAACGCCAAAATACGTTATTCACAGAATTTTAACGAGTCCATTTCGAAACTCTTGCAAATCGAGAGAGGAGTTTAGATTACAAAAATGAGTAAAAGTTAATGTTTTATCTATCAGCAATCTTTCAAAAATTTTTTAAAGTTGCAGAACAATTCTTTATTAATGTGAACTCAAAGTTTACGTTGATTAGCCTTATCTCATTAAACATTGTTCAGCATGAAATCGTCGTAAGAGCAGTCCTCAATATTGTCAACAATCTGAAACTTGCAAGGGGGTAGTCATGTATCGGTTTGACATACTCACTTACAATGTTAAACTAGATAAACGTTTCTTCTGCAGTGCAATAATTTCACTGCATGTGTTACAAAAATGTTAATAAACTAGACCTCGTTACGAGTACATGTAAAGAGTAGGTCTTCCGTCCGATTTGTTTTATATGAAATCTGAGATCCTGGTGAAACTAGGTTTTTTTGTCTCGAGACCAGAAACGGACACATGAAAGTTATCAATGAAAAAAAAAGCTGTTTTTTGTATACGTTTGCCTAGTTTACATCACTGTTTATCATGCTAGATGAAACACCAAAGACAATCGGTTAAACTTGGTAAAGACATGAATTGTTTGAACTCTTCTGGTGAGTACCGGAAGTGACGGTTGACAAAATAAAACCCGTTAAACACATCTTCAATCAATTGTCTATAATTCATAAAAGTTCTTGTCTTAATCACTTACAGTGACTAAAATCTCGCTGGTATCAAATTTGTTAAAGAGATAGGTACCTAAGATATTTGATATAACTCACGAGAAGTAGAATATGTTTGCTTATTTAACATATATAAGATTGTGTAATGATATACCGGTATTCATTGCATGTAAAAAAAAAATAAGAATAAAATTTAAGAGCTTCCGGTGAAGACAGGAAGTGACGACGATTCAAACAAAATAATGTAAACACGTAAACATACTTAGGGCTATCATCCAACAGAGTTTGGTTGTTCAAGTCATCACCGTTTTTGTTTGAACCCTTCCAGTGAGGACCGGAAATGACGGTTAACAAAATGAAAGCGATTAAACGCATTTTCTATCGAGTGCCTACTATCTATATAAGTTTCGTGTATTGATCACTTGACTTTCTGAGATCTCGTGGGTAAAACATTTATTAAAAAACGCTTTCTGAGATATTTGAGATATCTCACCGGAAGTAGAATTTTTTGTTTTTATTTAACATCGAATACATGATATACATGTATATAAGGATTATTACTTACATGTATATTTCACTTCTATATGAAACGAATTAAATGCAAAAGAAAAATAATTTTTGAAGTGCTTCCGGTGACGACCGGAAGTTATGACAAACAAAACAAAATAATTTAAAGACATCTACAAGTATAGGTCTATAATCCTATAAAGCCTGAATGCGCAAGTCCTTATCATTTTTGAGATCTCAATTTCACAAGCATTTTGTTGCGGGACAAGGAACGGACGACAGGAAATGAACTTTGAAAAATGGATACTCGAGATATACATTTTTTCTATCACTCCTGAAAATTTCATGAAAATCTATTGAGTCATCTGAGAGAAATCGTGTGTACAAAAAGGGAAACAAAATTTCTACCCAATTTTCGAGCCAAAGTGAGCTCTTAAAAATAGCACCACTGGCGTAAGACAAAAACAATAGGCACAACTTCAGACTATGGTCTACTTATCCTGAAAATTTCATATTCATATCTCTGCTACTTTGTGAGAAGACGCGTGAACAAAGTGGGTCGTAAAAATTAAAAAACCAGCGATAAATCGGTACTGGAAGTGACGACGGCAACAATATGAAAAACAAAACTAGATACGATCTCGTTACGAGTAACGAGTAGGTCTTCCGTTCAATTTTTAAACGATACGATTTAAATATCAATGAAATTTCAAAATCCCCCCTCAACCACTCCCTTTAAGATAATGTATACGAATGTCAATATCCTTTAAAATGCTTAACAAAGCGTTTTACTTCTTCACATACATCACATTAAAGATATATGATTTTAGTCCCCTAAAATCCCTTATTACTCATTAATGGGTGTGGCAATGAGTTTTATAAACCGGATTTTGTTACGATCAACAACTTTGTTTCTATTATGTATTACAAAATCTTGATCATTTGTAAGGTATGTGTAAAAGACTTAACAAGTGTCTTGGCCCCTAATTTGAGGGACCAGCCCCTTTTTCTTTTGTTCATTCAAACGGCCTTACGAATACTAACATTTTTTGTTCTTACACGTATCAAAAATTGTTGTTCATTTTTGCGATACAATTTTTAGGGACCAGCCCTTTAGATCCTTAATGGGGACAGACGTTGATGTTATGATTAGTGAAATAGATTAGAATCATCAATACAGACATTTTTCTCTTTCTCTTCTTCTCTAGATATATTGCGTCAACGTTTAAGTACTTTGGCCCCTAAAAATTAAGCTATTTGTTATAGAGTTTACGAGTGTTTTGGCCCCTAATTTGAGGGGTCAGTCCCTTTTTCTTGATTTCTTTAAAAATGTCTTAAGAATACTAACATTTTTTGTTCTTACACCCATCTAAAATTATTGTTAATTTTTGAGATACAAATGATTGATTATTTTAGGGGCCAGCCCTTTAGATCCCTAATGGGGACAGACATCGGTGTTTTGATAAGTTGAATCCATTTAAATCATTTATGCAAACATTTTCTCTTCTATGATGTTTAACAAAATATATCTACTTCTCTAGATATATTGCGTCAAAGTTTAAGTACTTTGGCCCCTAAAAATCCCTTATTACGTAATAAATGGGCTTGGCAATGATTTTACCTGATACATATTGTTACGATCAACAACTTTGCTTCTATAACGCATAGCAAAATCTTGATTGATTTTAGGTTATCTGTGATATAGTTTACGACTGTCTTGGCCCATAAATTATAGGGACAGCCCCTTTTTTGAGTTCTTACGAATACTAATATTTTTTGTTCGTACACCCATTTAAAATTGTTGTTTATTTTTGAGATACAAATGATTGAATATTTTAGGGGCCAGCCCCGTAGATCCTGAAAGGGGACATACCTTGGTGTTTTTATTAATGGAATCGATTAGAATCATCAATGCAAACATTTTCTCTTCTACATTGCCTAACAAAATACGTCTCCTTCTCTAGATATATTGCGTCAAAGTTTAAGTACTTTAGCCTCTAAAAACACGTCATAAATAGGCTTAGCAATGATTTTAACTGATATATATATATATTATTACGATCAACAACTTTGCTTCTACAATGCATTACAAAATCTTTATCATTTATTATTATCAGTTATTCGTAATAGAGTTTACGAGTGTCTTGGTCCCTAATTTAAGGGGCCAGCCCCTTTTTGTGATTTTGTTGGAAAGAACGTTTGTTTTTCTACTACTTTTGTAATATATGTCTTAACAAAATATCAACTGATAAAAAGATACAGATCAAAACGTATGAAAATGTTGTACCCAATTTTTGTGTCTAGGCGAGCTCCAAGAAATGGCACCACTGGCGTAAAACAACATAATAGTGCACAACTTCAAACTATAGACTACCTATCCTAAAAATATCATAGTCATATCTCTGATAGTTTCTGAGATCAGCTCTACAAAATGGCCGATAAATCGGTACCGGAAATGACGACAGAAAAAATCTCAAAATTGTATTAAGTTTACATCAAGTCCCATCTTCGGTCGAATAGTTTTCGATAAATCGCGTGCACAAAATTTGTGGAAAAAAATAATAATAATAAATAGATACGATCTCGTTACAAGTAACGAGTAGGTCTTCCGATCAATTTCTAAAGGATACGATTAAAAACTCCATGAATTTTCAGAATTTCCCCTTAACCCCTTCCTTTCAGATAATGTATACGATTGTCAAATCCTTTAAAATGCTTAACAAAGTGTTTGATTTTTCATATACAGCACATTAAAGATTTAGTCCCCTAAAATCCCTAATTACGTCATCAATGGGTGTTGCAATGAGCTTCACAAACTGATATTGTTACTATCAACAGCTTTGCTTCTATATTGCATTACAACATCTTGATCGTTTTTAAGGTACATGTATTGTTACGATCAACAACTTTGCTTCCATAACAAAATCTTATAATCGTTTTAAGTTATTTGTAATAGACTTTACGAGTTTATTGACCCCTAAAAAAGGGGGCTAGCCCCTTTTTCATGATTTTGTTAGAAAGAACTTTTCATACTCTACCACTTTTGTTATATACATGTAAGTCTTAACAAAATATCAACTGATAAAAAGGTACCGTCCGCAACGTCCAAATATTTTTATTCCAAATTCGTACCCAATTTTCGTGCCCAGTTGAGCTCCAATTAATGGCACTACTGGCTTTAAACAAAATCATAGTTCACAACTTCAAACTATGCTTTACCTATCATGAGAATTTCAAAGTCATATCTCTGATAGTTTCTGAGATCAGCTCTGCACAAAATAGGTCGTAAAAAATTACAAAATCAGCTGTAAATCAAGACCGGAAGTGACGACAACAAACAATTCAAAACATATAAAATTCAGATAGTGTCCCATCATCTGTTTTCACAACAGCAGTGAGGTGGGAAGTTACGGTTGACAAAATAAAAGCGGGGAAACAAATTTTCTATTAAATTAAGATATATCTAAGTTTCGTGTATTGATCGCTTGATTTTCTTAGATCTTGTGGGTAAAAAATTTATTTAAAAAGGCTATCTGAGATATTTGAGATATCTAACCGGAAGTAGAATTATTTTGTTTATTTAACATCGTATAGATGTCATATGTAAGAATTAATACTTATACTTGAATTCTATATGAAAGAAATTAAATGCAAACAAAAATTCATTTTTGAAGTGTGACCGGTGACGACCGGATGTTATGACGAACAAATCAAAGAAGTTTAAAGACATCTACAACTTTTGATCTATAATCTTACAAAGTCTGAATGCTAAAGTCTTTATCATTTTTAAGATCTCAATGCCACAAGCTTTTTGTCGCGGGACAGGAAACGGACGACACGAAATGAACTTTGGAAAAAATGAAATAAATTCCTGAAGATTTAATATTTTTCTATCACTCCAGCAAATTTCAAGAAAATCTATTGAGCCATCTCAGAGAAATCTTGTAGACAGAAAAGGGGGAACAAAATTTGTACCAAATTTTCGAGCCATAGTGAGCTCTTAAGAATGGCGCCACCGGCGTAAATCAAAAAGAATAGGCTGAACTTTTACAGTATGGTCTACCTATCCTGAAAATTACATATTCATATATCTGATAGTTTCAGAGTTTTTGTGTGCACAAAAAAGGTCATAAAATGAGGAAAATGTCCGATAAATCGGTACCGGAAGTGACGACAAACAATTATTAAAAAATTATGACGGCAATATCAAGTCCAATCATCTGTGAAAAAATTGTGGAAATCGGTCGAAAAGGTTTCGAGAAATCGCGTGCACAAAATTTGTGGAAAAGAAAAATAAGAAAAATTGGTACCCAAAATTGGATCCAGTTTAGCTCCAAGAAATGGCGCCACTGGCAGAAAACAAAAACAATAGGAACCACCGGTAGAAATAAAAAAAACAATAGGCACAACTTCAAAATGTAGTTTACGTATCCTGAAAATTTCATGATTATTTCTCTGATTTATGTGTGCACAAACTTGGTCGTATAAAAATTAAAAAATCCGCCGTAAATCAAGACCAGAAGTGACAACAACAAAAATTTCAAAAACATATAAAATTCAAGCAATGTCCCATTATGTGTGAAAAAAATTGTCAAAATCGGTCAAATAGTTTTCGAAAAATCACCTGCACTAAATTTGGAGAAAAAAATAATAAGAAAAACTAGACGCTCGTTGCGAGCAACAAGAGGTCTTCCGTTTGAATACACTTAACGCTAGTTAGATACGTCTGGCAAGATTGGAAATATACAATTTACGTCAATTTAACCTCAAAACATTTGATATGGACGGAAACTAATTGAAGCGGATGTCTGAGAAAACGCTGGATTGAAACTGTTGTCATAGGAAGTGTACTTTCAATTCACCTCAGCGTTCTAACTTGCTACATGTATATAAGTTATGCGATCAAAACACATTTTATTTAGTATCAACAAACTGATGGGTAAAAAAAATTAATTTCATCAATAGGTATATAATCAGCAAATATGAGAAGATCGCAAGACAAATCATTGTCCGATGACTTCAGAGAATCAGTCGCCACTGATACACTTTCTATAGCTACAGTTCCAATCAAATGTGTTCTCCGACGTCCTCATCAATTTCTTTTTATGGTACATTTAAAAGATGTGGGCACTTAAAATGTTACTGGATGAGGATGAATTGTTTCATCAATAAGTGTTTACATAATGAATACCAGCAAACATTTTATCGAAGTCATGTCGTTTTATTGAAACCCTTTTGTATTCATTAAAACCGAAGGTTAAAGCAAATAAAATTAAGTAGAGATTCCGTTAAAATCATCAAGCAATCTAAAAGGCCTAGCTCACTTATCAATGAGAAAACAATCGCTGCAGGGAAAGTCATTGGCAAACATAAAAAAGGACCTGTAATAATATTGCTAAATAATAAACATTGGGTGGTGTTTTGAAAGATATGAAGGTTTCTGAAAGTTAGACCCCCCCCCCCCCCCAAAAAAAAAAAGCACACACACACATTTGATGATGAACAAAAAGCAAAGCGATTGCAACTTTTAAAAAAAATACTAAAGTTAATGGAAAGTTTAAACTAAAGACGTCCATATAAAATTGTTACAGGGTTTGAAACTAGCTTTGAACTTGTTATTTTAATATGTAAGAAAACTGGGGGAGGGGGGAATATGGGTCACTAACAAAGCGAACAATCTTCAGTATTGTTGCAAAACGCCAGAATGCAACAATGACGGTTCTGTACGCAATTTTCTGCAATTGCAAAGATGTCGTTGATTGGAGTTCCAATAAAGAAGGCATAATGTGTTACGAGATTGTTTATATTAAAAAATATCCCAAGATCAGTAGACCAAAGTCAGAAATGAGAGGTGGAAAACGTTTACATGACATTGTTCCTGTGCACACTGCAGAGTACAAACGTTTCACTCTCGTTCCGCACTATAAAGGTGTACATTGGTGTCCGGGAAGTGTACATATTAGTTGCATTCCAAAGCTTGATAAAAGACTGAATGGGTTGAAGGTAGAGGTAATTATCTTAAGAGAATATGAAGAAATGACTGAAGAAGGCACATATTTTTGCCGATTATCGCAAAAGTCTCACTATTTAATGATGAGCCCTTAAGCGTATAGAGTTAATACAACATCTCACTAAAAAATAAAAAAACAAAACAAAACAGATCGCAGAAAAATATGATGTAATTTCTAAGAAATTGAGGAATAGAATCCAAATCTAAAATATTATTAAGAATCACATGTAAAATTAATTGGGTTTCATTTCAAATACGTAAAATTTCTCGAAGTGATCCTCATTTTTGGTTCCTTTTTTGTTTTTATATACAAACACGTTTTCGTTGTCTTATTCACGAAGTAAAATATTTTTTTTCATCCAAATTAATAATGACATAAAAAATTCCACAATGACATTACATAACACAAGAATTTGAGAGAGAGAGAGAGAGAGAGAGAGAGAGAGAGAGAGAGAGAGAGAGAGAGAGAGAGATCTTACCTTCTAGTCCTAAATCTTGTATGACACGTTTAACGTCCTCTGGAATTCGGCTCACAACATTACAAAGTAAGATGTATTTGCCACAATCTTTTGGTTTTTTTACCCATTGAACCTTGGATTTCATTACCGTCTTAGCGAGGTACGTGAATGCATTTTTATATTCACCGTTTCCATCTGTACACAATACTTGAACTGAAAAATCATTTATTATAAGCAACGTTACTTAATTGTGAGCAATGTATTAGAATGAATATCTTTATTTGTAAGATATTGGCCAAGTAAATGTTAATTAACTTAACAAACAACAATCAAAACAAAAAGTATTTTTTTAATCCTCAAAAACATTTCATATTAAGTACATGACAGTGTGTTATATGGTGTATATGCACAACACAAATGCTGTGTAAAAGAACATTAATTAAAATCATTTTTTTAAAAGTTTACGTTTTGTTCTTTAAATTGAAATAATAAGGTATATAACAACTCTGACTTTATTCAGAAAAAATGACCTAAGTGTAAGTTCACATATAATATACATGGACATATTTATTGCCTGTATTCCATGATAGACAAAAATATTTGCAATGTAAAATAACTTTATTGAAGTACGCAACGACATGAAACTAATTTTTAAATAAAATTTTCTGGTAAAGTGTGCTTTAAAAATTCTTATTTAGAAAGGAAAATATATACCATCGTCGATCTGATCATACCTCTCTTTACTTTTCTCTTTATGCATCCAGAACATACCCATGAATATAAGATTGAACATCCTTAAAAAAATAATGAACTTACGTTACGTATACGTTATTTCCATCATTAACATTTTACTTTTTCATGTGTGGTATAAAAAAATGAAAAGCACGTGGTTGAGCATTATAAAATATATTGTTTTTCTATATACATTAATTGAAAGTTGGGGGTCTGTACTTTTATCGGTATTGCATCGTATCGTTTAGAAAAAATCGAAAAGAAAACCTACTCGTTACTCGTAACGACATCGTATTTAGTATTAACATCATTTTCAACAATTGTTAAGTTAAACATTTAAATATTGACATGTTCATGTTATTTTCATTTCGTATAATTATGCAAACTTCGTTTGCACCGCAGACTTTTGAAATGTCATTGACTACATGATACAAATTTGATTCCTACTTTTATCAAAGGCAATTACACTGAAACATGTTTATATGTAACAGAGATCCAGGTTTTGTATAAAAATGTGACAAAAGATCGCAAAAATCATCTTACCAGTCAAACATATTGCTGCTATCAAAAGGGCTGGAGTCCAATACTTCCAGGAAAAGACGTTAAATTTCA
Organism: Magallana hongkongensis; assembly: GCA_015776775.1. Classification (NCBI taxonomy): domain Eukaryota; kingdom Metazoa; phylum Mollusca; class Bivalvia; order Ostreida; family Ostreidae; genus Magallana; species Magallana hongkongensis. Next base: position 110,377 of record VIAA01000070.1, on the reverse strand, counting down.
TTTTTGGTCTGTTTGATTTGTTAGAACAAGAACTTTATCCGGAACTGTATCCGTCCTGAAGCATAAGAAGAAAAACAAACAAATGTTAGAAAATGACATGTCACATATTTGCGTGAGAGATGTTTGACAATTTAAATCAATGGACCTAACAAAAACCATTTTTCATCTTCAACTCCGATTTCGAAATCAACACATAACGTTCAGAAAATAGGTATGTAGAAAGTGTTGTCTTTTTAACATAATGATTTTAATAAAGATATTTACTTCTTCCGAGTTTGATACCTTCTATTTCGTACGGAAAATTATTATTAAATCATACATGCAGCTCTATAGAACTGATTGGACAGAAATCGACACGCCCCGTTTATCGATTGGTAGAAAGTTTCAGCAACTAAAACTGACAGGACTGAAATCGACACGCCTAGTTTATCGATTGGTACCAAAAAAAACTGTTATTCGTTACCTATCTTGCAAAGATTATAACAAATAATGGATGAAATACATTGATATTGTACTGTTAAGTAAGCAAAGTAAGTTACAACGGGAGGTACATCTGATATAACACATACCAAGTTGCCATACCCGTATGCAAGGGTATATATTTATCTGCAGGTACAGAAGTAAACAGCTATAAATACACAATCCCTCAAAACAATACAATAGTACATTGTACTAGACTTTGACCCGTGCGTGCACGGGTTGACATTGCATATCGGACATTTACGAAATACTTAGTAGATACATCATATTTACAATTTATACTCTATATTTTCCATTTGTAGAGGACCTAGTCTTCTTTGGACAAACTAGAAAAGCCCTTTCTCCAAGAATACTTTGTACCAAGTTTGGTTGAAATCTGCCAAATGGTTTTTTAGATAAAATGCAAAACTTTAACGACAATGACACTAACGAAGAAAAAAAATCGACAAAATTCGATCAGAAAAGCTCTTTTGAGCTTTTCGATAAGATTACTTGAAACGACCTTGCCAAACAATATTTACCCATATGCATGGATTTGTAAAAAATGAATATGCCTTAAACCTTTGCTTGGAAATCTAAACCAAATAAATCATTTCTAATAAAATTAAGAAGGTTACATTTAACATTAAGAAATAACTAAAGAAAACAAAATCAATATCTTATGTTTATTTGTAAATTTCATATTGCGTATGCTATTATTTTATGTGTCTTCAGAACCACATTAAGTTTAAGTTAAGTGATTTGAAAAATGTTACATACTAATAGCCTTAATATAAATCTTTTTCTTTTCCGGCATAGTCCAATGTATCGTATTAAAGAAGAGATCCTTTTAAAGGTACAGTACAGCTCACGAGTATCCCGACACCCACCGTGTAAAAAACACGGTGGAAAACGGTCTGTGTCGCACCGTGCACACGGTGTGACACCGTGTATGTGTATTGGAAAATTCAAGAAAAAGCACCGTGTCGCACCGTGGCCGCCTGTGTAACTCCGTGGCCACTGTGTTACTCCGTGGGTATCGTTACCTGAGACGTTGATAGAAATAGCGTATGTTTAGAAATAAAGAAATTATGGCTAAACAAGGGTTGAAACATATATATCCTTTTCATATTAAAAAAAGAAAAGAATGTCGACTAAAGTTGCACGGACCCCGAAAATTGTCGAGGCTGTCAACGTGAAGTTAATTTTTTGTGATCTGAAAACTAGACGTAAATGAATACCTTTTAATTCATTTGTTCTTAAATAAATTGAAATAAATTCACCACAAATATTTAATAATCAATTAATATATAATCAAAATTCAAATCAATTAAAATTCATCTTGTTTTTTTTTCTAAACACACGTGATGTTGTAACTGACGATCCTATTAAAATGTCGGGAGCTTAAACGTCTTATTTCTTTTATCTGTAAACACTTTTTGATTTATTAATAAATTTACAGCCTTACTTTAACCAATTAAAAATGAGAAATGAAAACATTTCATATCATTTTGTTCTAAAAACATGTGCTGTTGATGTGCTGTTGTAAATAACAACCCCATATTACCGGTGACTCGAATAATTTGGACTGCAGCTATTTATGTAGCAATAAATAAACAAAAAAATCACTTTTATATTATTAGATTATAGATAAATACATGTACAAACTCTTTTTAAATTTTAGTCAAGCATGTATTAAAAATATACCCGCATTTCATAAAACAATTTTCAACTTTATTTCCGTATAGCTCGTAATGGCCTCGTGATTTCACATGAAAAAATCACTCGTGCGATGTACGGAAGCTTATCAGATACACAGCATTGTCTTTCATCTTGGGTTCTATACACAACAGGTGTTATTGTCTGTCTTGTTAGGTGTCATTGGAATTTACAACTATCTGTGTGTATATATGGACGTCTGAACAGGTGTACTCGAGATGCCGTTATTCACACCTGTTAGGTAACTCATCACAACCCGTTGTGTGTATGGTCTGAATATATCTTACTTCTACTTTGTTAGTTCAATGATTTTTCCTAAATCTCTAACAAACAAAAAATTTGTCTGTAGATATGTACACAAACAACTACACGTAAGACTATCGGCGCGTGGATCCGGAGAACAATTCAGCAACTCTACAAATGCGGGAATTTCACAAAGTATTAACTTGCGATAAGAAATTATTTACCGGGTACACATACATGTACATGTATGTACAAAAAAACCTGATTGATTAAAAAGATGAATGAGATAATACCGGTAACTTTTTGCAAGCATTTATAATAAACACAACTTTATTGATGTGAAATAGCGTCGAAATTTTAACGAAAAATCTTAGTACATGATCGTGAACTTTACAAACTTTAAGTCATTGTGTTGAAATCGTTATTAAAACCATGGATCTAAAATGAATGAAATAAATTCATACAAATAGAACTCTTATGATTAAAAACAAGATGCACAAAAGTAGAGAGAGAGAGAGAGAGAGAGAGAGAGAGAGTTCACAACATAATATTCCAACCCTCATGCATGCAGTATAAGAATGAAGAAACTAAACATTTCAAACACTGAAATACGTCATTGTTAAACATTTTTCTATTTTGCGGACTTAAAAAAACAATAGAACGACATTTTTTCCATATCATGGAAGGAGCACGTGGTCTATCTCGCGGGCTGATTTGATTGACAGGGATAGCACGTGGACCCTGACTGCATATATTCTATCGCAATTTTAGGGAAAAGGGTTCAATATAATGGAAACTATAAATCTAACTTATTACACTGAATTACAAGTAAAATGTACTTAAATTAAACTCATACTGATACTCTCTCTCTCTCTCTCTCTCTCTCTCTCTCTCTCTCTCTCTCTCTCTCTCTCTTATATGACGAAGATTAAACAATTAAACAGTAATTATTGCAATACTGAGTAGTTTCTTGGAACACAAATAATTTCTAAACTCCAGTTGCTATAAAGATAAAATAGAAAATTGTCAAGAACCGATCCACGGATTCTTAGCTCTATGAATATGTACCGTGCGGTACATGGACAAGTACATCACACATATGTATAAAAGAAAGAAAATTTGAAAAAAATTAGCTATAAAGCTGTATAATTATATTATTTAGAGAACGTGCATTTGTTTTCAACAACCCGTTAGATTTGTTATCGTTGAATAGAGTATAAGTGAGAAAAGATCACAGTTATGGTTCTATGCACTATTGAAACTGCCAAACTACAGTAACTACGATTACTACTACGTTTAAAAACGGACTGAAACAAAAACTTATAGAACCGTTTATTTGAATTTTAAAAAGGAAAAGAAAGTGTTAGTTTTTTAATTGATTAAACCTTTATGTGGGCGATATCGATTTTTGATATTAACAAAAATCAACCGTGTCAATCGCATACGTCTGAAAATTGCGTGCATAAAAATTTTAATTATTTCTATTTCTTTTTCTTTGATTCTCTTACGTACATCAATAAATATTTTATTCTTTATAAGTTTTATTCCTAAATCCTCCTTTTTTCACAGGTAAATACCGCGTGTTACACCGTGTTATTGTCCGTGTTGCATCGCGTTGCACCGTGTCGCACCGTGTTTTTTCTCGTTTCGTGGCCGTAACAGAGAACAATAGATCAAAGGTACCGACACTTCCACGCTCAGCGTGGACTTTCAAACACGGTGGTCGGTGTTTTTGTCGGGATACTCGTGAGCTGTACTGTAAATGTGGCGTATTTTTAGTGAATAATAATAATAACTAGACACGATCTCGTTGCGAGCAACGAGGAGGTCTTCCGTCCGATTTTTAGAATAAGGTACGACCTTACTCTTGATCTTCGTCAACGAAACATATCTGGAAATGGAGATGGGATCTAAGAGTAATGAGTGAAAGACTATCTACCACTTTGGTGTCCATTATTTGAGGGATCAGCTCCTTTTTCTTCATATTAGTTAAAAGGTATTTTTGTGTACCGCTAATAAGTTTTTTTTTATTGGTTACCGTTCTTGAGATATATGGGGAAAATCATTTTGATATCCACTCATTTTAGGGTTCTGATAACAAACAATATATGGTTGTACATTGTTAAGTACATTATTTTGAGCATCTTCTGTTTGATATTGCTTTTCAGAATTTTCCTCCATTTCGAGATATTGAGGATCAAAGTTTTGGACTTCTGGCCCCTTAAAACCCCTAATTACATAATATAGAAGTAAATGATTGCCATGTATAGGTAAATGACCTTAGAATGGACATAATTGCCTCTATAACGTATCACAAAATATTTCACAGTAAAAAGTTACCATTACAAGACTTTAAAACCCCCTCAGCCCCGTATTTGAAGAGCCAGCCCCTTTTTCTTGATGTCATAAGAATGTTCTTGTCAATTCAAACACATTTTATTCAACAAGTGTTTAGATATTCTGTACCGTTTTCGAGATATCTTAAGAGGGTCGTTTTAGGGGCCGATCTTGTAACTCCTTTTACGGACCGCATAGCAAAAAAATATAGTTGCAGATTGTTAAACTCTATATTTTGAGCATCTTTTGTTCAATATTGCTTTTCAAAATGATCCTCAATTTTGTGATATTGAGTATCAAAGTTTTGGACTTCTGGTCCCTTAAAACCCCTAATTACGTAACATAGGAGTAAATGATTGCCATGTATAGGTAAATAACGTTAGAATGAACATAATTGCTACTATAACGTATCACAAAATATTTCACAGTAAAAAGTTATCATTGAAAGACTTTAGAGCCCCTTCAGCCCCTTATTTGAAAGGCCAGCCCCTTTTTTCTTGATTTCAAATGAAAGCTCTAATCAATTCAAACACATTTTGTTCAACAAGTGTTTACAAATTTTGTACCGTTATCGAGATATCTTGAAAGGGTCGTTTTAGGGGCCGACCCTGTAACTCCTTTTAGGGGCCGCATAACAAAGAAATTATGGTTGCAGATTGTTAAGCTCAATATTTGCAGCATTTTCTGTTCATTATTGCTTATCAAAAGTTCCCTCCATTTTAAGATATTGAGCATCAAAGTTTTGGACTTCTGGCCCCTTAGAATTCCTAATTACGTAACATAGGAGTAAATGATTGCCATGTGTAGGTAAGTAACCTTCGAATGAACATAACTGCTTCTATAACGTATCACAAAATATTTCACAGTAAAAAGTTATCATTAAAAGAATTTAGAGCCCCCTCAGCCCCTTATTTGAAGGGTCAGCCCCTTTTTCTTGATGTCATATGAAAGTTCTTGACTTTATAAAGATTTTTTGTTTTACATATTATAACAAAATACAATCGAGGAAAGAGATATTGAAAGAAAACCATGAAAAATCACGACGCTTTTTTAACTGTAATTTTCTAGTTCGGGCGAGCTTCGGCGCTTTTGCTCACAGGAAAATATATATATCACATGTCAGATCTACAACCTTTTGTCTACAATCCCTGAAATTTTGAACTCAATATCTTTTCGGAGTTTACCCCTGGACAAGCCGACCCTCTGAAAATCGTTAAATTGTAAATAACTCAAAACCGGAAGTGATGTCATCATTAAAAAAAAATTCAAATAAAGTTCAGATCATTATCCCTTAGACCTTAAAGTTTCATGTAAATCGGTCCAGTAGTTTTAGAGAAATTGCGTACACAAAATTGGTTGGAAAAAAAAAGGAAAAAAACTAGAGCAAAGCTCGAATGATTTTAAGTACGACTTAACAAAAACCTTTCCGATTTCAAGAACAACTGAACAAAAAAAAATCCAAATTCGTTCAAGTACGACTAAGCAATTATTTTTGGTACAAGTTAATTTTACTTTGAACATTACGCTATTTTTTTAAACCAAGGACGCAGAAACAAAATTTCCGGAAAAATCAATTTTTAAACCCCGATATCTCTGTAATGCATCGTCCGATTTTCAAACGGATTTCAGATTCGTGTTCAGCATAACCAACTCTACAAACCGCATAAACATTTGAAATTAAAACGAAAAATTCGAAAAATCGAAAATTTTAAAACACTTCCGGTTTGGACCGGAAGTGACGGAAACTAAATTCCAGCCTTATGTCCAAATAAAAACGATCAATGCTTCAACACCTTCTTGATTTTAAGAACAACTTAACAAAAAAAATCCGAATGTGTCTAAGTAAGACTTAACAATTATTTTTGGTACGAGTTAATTTTACTTTGAACATTACGCTATTTTTTAAACCAAGGACGCGGAATCATTTCCGGAAAAATCATTTTTTAAACCCCGATATCTCTGTAATGCATCTTCCGATTCAAAAACGGATTTCAGTTTTGAACTCAGCATGAAAGTTACTGTAAGATACGTACGTAAAGTTTTTAAAATTGAAAAACATGAAAATTCAAAAAAATTGGTTTTGCTTCCGGTTTCGACCGGAAGTGTCCGAATTGAGTTTCCAGCCTTATGTCATAAGTTAAACGATAGTTCTACCTTCTCTGTAAATCTCATAGCTTTATCTTAAATCAAAAAAGAGAAAAGCTCCGGACAAAATCACTTTTTAAAACGTGAAAAACGTCGATATCTGACGAAATTGATGACGTCATCAATTAATGTTTTTACATCATAGAGATCTTTTAGATACACATTAAATCTGTAAATTTCAAAACAATCGATGCAAGCGTTTTTGAAATATTTGAGTTGGAAAAAAAATAAAAAGAACTAGAGCAAAGCTCGTTGCAAAGCAACGAGTGGGTCTTCCGTTAATGTCGGATGTAAAGCTGGAAGTTCCTGTAAGAAGCAGAGCTCTTAAACCAATAACAAGAGTAACTAAAATAAAAAGATAAAAAAAAAATCGAATTATTCCTGGTACGACTTAACAAAATCCGAATGATTTTAAGTACGACTTAACAAAATCCTTCCTGATTTCAAGAACGACATAACAAAAAAATCAGAATGTGTTCATGTACGACCTAACAATTATTTTTGGTACGAGTTAACTTTACTTTGAACATTACACTACTTTTTAAACCAAGGACGCGGAATCAAAATTTCCGGAAAAATCAATTTTTAAACCCCGATATCTCTGTAATGCATCGTCCGATTTAAAAACGGATTTCAGTTTTGAACTCAGCATGAAAATTACTGTAAGATAGGTATGTGAAATTTTTAAAATTGAAAAACATGAAAAAACTAAAAAATTGGTTTTGCTTCCGGTTTCGACCGGAAGTGTCCGAATTGAGTTTCCAGCCTTATGTCATAAGTTAAACGGAAGTTCTACCTATTCTGTAAATCTCATAGCTTTATCTTAAATCAAAAATGAGAAAAGCTCCGGACAAAATCACTTTTTAAAACTTGAAAAACGTCAATATCTGACGAATTTGATGACGTCATCATATAATTTTTTCATATCATAGAGATCTTTAAGATACACATTAAAGCTGTAAATTTCAAAACAATCGATGCAAGCGTTTTTGAAATATTTGAGTTGGAAAAAAAATAAAAAGAATAATAATAATAAGAATAAGAAAAAAAAGAAACCGTAGAAAAACAAAAGGGTCTTCCGTTGGAAACGGAAGACCCTAATAATAATAATAAGAATAAGAAAAAAAAGAAACCGTAGAAAAACAAAAGGGTCTTCCGTTGGAAACGGAAGACCCTAATAACTAGACACGATCTCGTTGCGAGCAACGAGGAGGTCTTCCGTCTGATTTTAGAATTTGAAATATATGTTCGATCTTGATTTTGCTTTTTAACAGCTTAACATGATTTAGAATAGAAAAACAGGGTCTACATTCTAAGGGCCAGATACAATTTTGTTTCAGGGATAAGAGCTTTGTTTAACAAGTGTTTAGAAATACGTCACCGTTCTTGAGATATCTGAGAAAAAGAAAAGTTTTAGGGGCCAGTCCCTTATCTCCTTATTGGAGCCGCTGAACCAAAATTTGAAGGTTGCATTCTGTAAAGTACATCATATTGAGCATCTTTTCTTCTATACTGCATTTCAAAATATTTTCCTTTTTCAGATATAGGTGGTCATAGTTTATGGACTCTTGACCCCTAAAAAATCCTTATTACATAACACATGAATAAATCATTACATTACTTGGATACATAACTGTAAGATAAACATATTTACTTCTATAGCCTTTCATTAAATTTCCCTCAGTAAAGGGCTACAGATGAAAGATTTTAGAGCCCTTTAGTTCCCTAATTTGAGGGGCCAGCCCCTTTTTTCTTGATATCAAGTAAAAGGTCATTTAATTCTCAACAGATTTTGTTCAACAGCTGTTGAGAAATTTGTTGCCGTTCTTGAGATATATGAGAAAGAACGTTTTAGGAGCTGATCCCTTAACTCCTTATATGGACTGATTAACAACAATTTTGAAAATTGCATATAATTTAGTACATCATTCTGAGTATCTTTTTCTCTATACTGCATTTCAAAATATTTTTCCTTTCTGAGATATTGGTGATCAAAATTCTGGACTTTTGGCCCCTAAAAACCCCTAATTACGTAACACATGACAAAATCATTACATTGCTTGGATACATAACTGTAAGATAAACATATTTGCTTCTATAACCGTTCACAAAATATCCCTCAGTAAAGGGCTACAGATAAAAGACTTTAGAGCCCTTTGGTCCCCTAATTTTAGGGGCCAGCCCCTTTTTCTTGATATCAAGTGAAAGGTCATTTAAATCTCAACACATTTTGTTCAACAACTGTTTAGAAATTCGTTACCGTTCTTGAGATATATGGGAAAGAACGTTTTAGAGGCTGATCCCTTAACTCCTTTTAGGGGCTAGTTAACGAAATTTTGAAAATTGCATATTATTTAGTACATCATTCTAAGTATCTTTTCTTCTATACTGCTTTTCAAAATATTTTTCCTTTCTGAGATATTGGTTATCAAAATTCTGGACTTTTGGCCCCTAAAAACCCCTAATTACGTAACACATGACAAAATCATTACATTGCTTGGATACATAACTGTAAGATAAACATATTTGCTTCTATAACCGTTCACAAAATATCCCTCAGTAAAGGGCTACAGATAAAAGACTTTAGAGCCCTTTGGTCCCCTAATTTTAGGGGCCAGCCCCTTTTTCTTGATATCAAATAAAAAGTCATTTAAATCTCAACACATTTTGTTCAACAACTGTTTAGAAATTCGTTACCGTTCTTGAGATATATGGGAAAGAACGTTTTAGGGGCTGATCCCTTAACTCCTTATAGGGGCTGTTTAACGAAATTTTGAAAATTGCATATTATTTAGTACATCATTCTAAGTATCTTTTCTTCTATACTGCTTTACAAATTTTTTTTCCTTTCTGAGATATTGGTTATCAAAATTCTGGACTTTTGGCCCCTAAAAACCCCTAATTACGTAACACATGACAAAATCATTACATTGCTTGGATATATAACTGTAAGATAAACATATTTGCTTCTATAACAGTTCACAAAATATCACTCAGTAAAGGGCTACAGATGAAAGACTTTAAAGCCCTTTTTTCCCCTTATTTTAGGGGCCAGCCCCTTTTTCTTGATATCAAATGAAAGGTCTTGTAATTATACACCTTTTTTGCATTACATGCCTAAACAAAATAATTTTTAGAAAAGAGACAAACTAAAAAAACCATGAAAAATTACGACGTTTTTTTAGTCTAAATTTTCGGGACCAGGCGAGCTTTAACGCCTTTTAAGCATGACAAATATGAATGCCAAATGGCACATCTACAATCTATTGTCTACAATCCCTGAAAGTTTGAACTCAATATCTTTTACCGTTTAGGAGGAGCTCCCTGGACAAGCCGACCCTCTGAAAATCGCTAAAACGTCACTATCTTAAGAACGGAAATGACGTCATCAAAATAAAAAAATGTATATTAACTTTAGATCAATATCTATTAGATCTGAAAGTTTCATGAAAATCGGCCGAGCCGTTTTTTGAGATATCGCGGGCACAAAATTTGTAAGAAAAAAAAAGAAAAATAATAATAATAGGGAAAAAGAAACCGTACGAAAACAATAAGGTCTTCCGTTGGAAAACGGAAGACCTTAATAATAAAAAGAAACAATAGAATAACAAGAGGTTCTTCCGTTGGAAACGGAAGACCCTAACTAGATTCGATCTCGTTGCGAGCAACGAGTGGGTCTTCCGTCCGATTTTTGAATAAATAAGATTAAACTTATCAATTCAAAGATAAAATCGTAGATCTAAGCGAAAAAAAGAGAAAAAAATTTTGCGGCACTCGAGGCTTGAACCCGGGTCGCCTGGGCCATGTCCACGACTATAACGACTGAGCTACTCGGACTCCGCTTCAGAACTTTGACGCTTAATTTCTCGAGAATGCCTTGATCGATTTTAAAAATAATTACATATTCTTAATCAGTGAAAAGGTCACTATAAGGTGTAAAAATTTCAAAGAAAAGCATTAAAAAATAAAAAAGTCGAAAAATTCAATTTTTCAAATTTCCTTCCGGTGACGACCGGAAGTGACGGCGGACATTCTCTTGACCGAGGTACATTAGAAAAACGGTAGATCTATCATCTCTGAAAATTTCAGCTCTATATCTTTGCTCGTTTTTGAGAAACCCGACAGACAAAATTGACTTTTTAAAATCGTAAACGGACGATAACTTCCGACCGGAAGTGTATTTTCAAAAAATAAAAATTATATATCAGGTTTAGATAAAAACACGTTTATATTAAAAATTTAAGCGAAATCGACCCTGCCATCTCCGAGAAATCGTCTGCACAAAATCGGTAAGAAAAAAAAAGAATAATAACTAGATTCGATCTCGTTGCGAGCAACGAGTGGGTCTTCCGTCCAATTTTTGAAAAGATAAGTTTAAACTTATCAATTCAAAGATAAAATCGTAGATCTAAGCAAAAAAAAGAGAAAAAAAATTTGCGGCACTCGAGGCTTGAACCCGGGTCGCCTGGGCCATGTCCACGACTATAACGACTGAGCTACTCGGACTCCGCTTCAGAACTTTGACGCTTAATTTCTCGTGAATGCATTGATCGATTTTAAAACTAATTACATATTCTTAATCAGTAAAAGGGTCACTATAAGGTTTAAAAATTTCAAAGAAAAATATTAAAAAATAAAAAAGTCGAAAAACTCAATTTTTGAAATTTCCTTCCGGTGACGACCGGAAGTGACGGCACACATTCTCTATACCGAGGTACATTAGAAAAACGGTAGATCTATCATCTCTGAAAATTTCAGCCTTTTATCTTTACTCGTTTTTGAGAAACCCGACAGACAAAATTGACTTTTTAAAATCGTAAACGGACGATAACTTCTGACCGGAAGTGTTTTTTCAAAAATGAAAAAAAATGTATCAGCTTTAGATAAAAACACGTTTACATTGAAAATTTGAGCAAAATCGACCCAGCCATCTCCGAGAAATCTTCTGCACAAAATCGGTAAGAAAAAAAAAGAATAATAAGAAGAAAAGTGAAAAAGAAACAATAGAATAATAGAAGGGTCTTCCGCTGAAGACGGAAGACCCTAATAACTAGAGCAAAGCTCGTTGCAAAGCAACGAGTGGGTCTTCCGTTCATGTCGGAAGTAAAGCTGGAAGTTCCTGTAAGAAGCAGAGCTCTTAAACCAATAACAAGAGAAACAATAATAAAAAGATGAAAAAAATCGAATTATTCCTGGTACGACTTAACAAAATCCGAATGATTTTAAGTACGAATTAACAAAAACCTTTCTGATTTCAAGAACGACTTAACAAAAAAAATCCGAATGTGTTCAAGTACGACTTAACAATATTTTTGGTACGAGTTAATTTTACTTTGAACATAACGCTATTTTCTTAACAAAGAACGTGGAATCAAAATTTCCGGAAAACTCAATTTTTAAATTCCAATATTATTGTAATGCATCGTCTGATTTTAAAACGGGTTTCAGTTTAAAATTAAGCATAAAAAGGCTTCTTTGTTGCTTTATGATTAATATCAAATTATTGGTGAGAAAAAAGTTATTATAAAAAGACTTAATAGCCCTTCTGGCACCTAATTTGAGGGGTCAGCCCCTTTTTCTTTATATCAAATAAAAGGTATCGTTAATTTAAACATCTTTTGTTCTACAAGTGTTCACAAATTGTAAAACGTTATCGAGATATCTAAACAACTGTGTTTTAGGGGCTGACCCTTTAACCCCTTATCGGGGCCACTAACAACAAAATTGTTGGTATCCTATTGTTAAGAACATTATTTTGAAGAACTTTTGTTCTACATTGCTTTTCAAAATAATTCTCCTTTTTCAGATATTAATGATCAAAGTTTTCAACTTCTGGCCCCTTGAAACCCCAAATTACGTAACATATGACTTTGGTATGATACTGTATAGATAAACAGCTGTACAATGAGCATTTTTGCTTCTATAAATAATAACGAAATATTTTTCAGTAAAGAGTTATTATAAAAAGACTTTAGAGCCCCCTTGGCCCCTAATATGAGGGGCCAGCCCCTTTTTCTTGATATCAAATTAAAGGTCTTGCAAATATAAACATACTTTGTTCAACAAGTGTTTAGGAATTGTTAACCTTTCTGAAGATATCTGTATAAATGTGTTTTAGGGGCCGACCCTTAAACTCCTTACCGGGGCCACCAACAACAAAATTTTAGTTTTCGTATTGTTGAGAACATTATTTTAAACAACTTTTGTTCTACAGTGCTATTCAAAATAGTTCTCCTTTTTCTGATATTAATGATCAAATTTTTCAACTTCTGGCCCCTTGAAACCCCTAATTACGTAGCATATGACTAAGGTATTGAACTGAATAGATAAACAGCTGTTCAGTGAACATTTTTGCTTCTATAATTAATAACAAAATATTGTTCAGTAAAGAGTTATTATAAAAAGACTTTAGAGCCATCTTGGCCCTTAATATGAGGGGCCAGCCCCTTTTTCTTGATATCAAATTAAAGGTCTTGCAAAATTAAACAACTTTTGCATTACATGTGTTTACAAAATATGTATACATCAAAAGATATTACAGGAAATGTGCGAAAATTTCGTGAAAAAATTTGGTGCTAATTTTCAGGTTCAGGCGAGCTTTGAGGCCTTGAGCAATTTTCATAATTGGAAGCATGGGGGTACATCTACATACATTCATCTACAATCCCTGAAAATTTCAAGCTTCTATCTTGATTAGTTTTGGAGGAGATGCGTGGACAAAATGACCCTTAAAAATTTACAAAATCGTCAATATCTGAAACCGGAAGTGACGTCATCATTTGAAAATTTAATAATATGTAGCACCGATCATGCTGTATCAGTCCTGAAAATTTTGTGCATATCGGATGTATCGTTTTTGAGAAATAGCGCTCCAAAAAAGTCAGAAAAAGAAAAAAAAGAATAATAAAGAAAAAGAAACCGTAGAATAACAAGAGGGTCTTCCGTTGGAAACGGAAGACCCTAATAACTAGACACGATCTCGTTGCGAGCAACGAGGAGGTCTTCCGTTCGATTTTTAGAATGAAATATGACATCATCGACTTTGATTTTCGACAACAAAACATGTTATGGAAAAAGGAGTGAAGTACTTATGCTTTATTGTATTGCTTTTTATAAGTTCTCTTGCTTTTTTAAATACTTGCATTTCTTTCAATTAAGATAGAAAAGATTAAACTTGTTTACCTCTGGTCCCTAAACACCCTGATTGGGTAACGCAAGAGAAAATCATTATATTGTTAGGATATATAAACGTATTATACCTAATCTAGCTTTAATAACCTTTCACAAAATGGCTCTCATTAAAGGGCTATAGATAAAAGATTTTAGAGCTCTTTGATCCCCTAATTTAAGGGGCAATCCCTTTTTCTTGGATTCAAATGAAAGGACATTTAATTCTGAACACATTTTGTCAACAAGTGTTTAGAAATTCGTTACCGTTCTGGAGATATATGAGAAAGTAGGTTTTAGGGGCCGATCCCTTATATCCTTATAGGGGCCGTTTAACGAAATTCTGAAGGTTGCATTTTGTTGAGAACATCATTTTAAACAACTTTTCTTCTGTACTGCATTACAAAATATTTTTCCTTTCTGAGATATGGGTGATCAAAGTTTTGGACTTCTGGCTCCTGAAAACCCTTAATTACGTAACACATGATAAAATCATTACATTGCTTGGATACACAACTATAAGATAAACACATTTGTTTCTATAACATTTCACAAAATATCCCTCAATAAAGGGTTATAGATAAAAGACTTTAGAGCCCTTTGGTCCCCTAATTTTAGGGAAAAGCCCCTTTTTTATTGATTCAAATGAAAAGACATTTAATTCTGAACACATTTTGTCAACAAGTGTTTAGAAATTCGTTACCGTTCTAGAGATATATGAGAAAGAAGGTTTTAGGGGCCGATCCCTTATCTCTTTATAGGGGCCGTTTAACGAAATTTTGAATGTTGTATATTGTTAAGAACATCAATTTGAACAAATTTTCTTCTGTACTGCATTTCAAAATATTTTTCCTTTCTGAGGTATGGGTGATCAAAATTTTGGACTTTTGGCCCCTAAAAACCTTTAATTACAAAACACATGACAAAACCAATACATTGCTTTGATACATAACTGCAGGATAAACACATTTGCTTCTATATCATTTCACAAAATACCCCTCAAAAAAGGGTTATAGATAACAGACCTTAGAGCCCTTTGGTCCCCTAATTTTAGGGGCCAGTCTTTTTTTCTTGATACATGTATTAAATGAAAGGATATTTAATTCTGAACACATTTTGTTCAACAAGTGTTTAGAAATTCGTTACCGTTCTGGAGATATATGAGAAAGAAGGTTTTAGGGGCCGATCCCATAACTCCTTATAGGGGCCGTTTAACGTATTTTTGAAGGTTGCATTTTGTTGAGAACATTATTTTGAACAACTTTTCTTCTGTACTGCATTACAAAATATTTTTCCTTTCTGAGATATGGGTGATCAATATTTTGGACTTTTGGCCCCTAAAAACCCTTAATTACGTAACACATGATAAAATCATTACATTGCTTGAATACATAAGTATAAGATAAACATATTTGCTTCTATATCATTTCACAAAATATCTCTCAATAAAGGGCTACAGATTAAAGACTTTAGAGCCCTTTGGTCCCCTAATTTGAGGGGCCAGCCCCTTTTTCTTGTTATCAAATAAAAGGTCATTTAATTTTACACAAAAATTGTTAAACAAATGTTTAGAAATTCGTTACCGTTCTGGAGATATCTGAGAAAGAAGGTTTTAAGGGCCGGTCCCTTATCTTCTTTTAGGGGCCGTTTAACGAAATTTTGACGGTTGCATTTTGTTGAAAACATCATTTTGAACAACTTTTCTTCTGTACTGCGTTACAAAATATTTTTTCTTTCTGAGATATGGGTGATCGAAATTTTGGACTTTTGGCCCCTAAAAACCCTTAATTACGTAACACATAATGAAATCATTACATTGCTTGAATACATAACATTAAAATAAACATATTTGCTTCTATAATCTATTAAAAAATATCCCTCGGTAAAGAGTTACGGACAAAAGATTTTAGAGCCCTCTAGGTCCCTAATTTGAGGGGCCAGTCCCTTTTTCTTGATATCAGCTGAAAGATCTTGTAAATATAAACTTTTTTTACATTACATGTTTTAACAAAATATTTTCCAGAAAAGAGATAAAGAGAGAAAAGCACAAAAATTTACGACGCTTTTTTAATGTCAATTTTCGAGCCCTAGCGAGCTTTGGCGCCAATAGTGCTAAACATACAAAACAACAATCATGCAAAACTTCAATCTTTCCTTCACCAACCGTAGAAATTTGAGCTCAAAATCTCTTATAGTTTAGGAGAACGGCCGCAGACAAAATACCCATATAAAAATTAGAAAAATCTCAATATCTCAAAAACGGATGTGACGTCATCAATGCAAAAAATTTGCTATCAGGTTCAGTCCACTATCTATCACATCTGAAAATTTAAAGGAGATCGGTTGAGCCGTTTCTGAGAAATCGCGTGCACAAAAATGGGAAGAAAAAAAAATAATAAAAACTAGACACGATCTCGTTGCGAGCAACGAGGAGGTCTTCCGTCCGATTTTTAGAAGAAATTATGACGTCATCAACTATGATTTTTGACAACAAAACATGGTATGGAAAAGGGAGTGAACTACTAATGCTTTATTGTATCGCTTTTTATAAGTTCTATTACATTGCTTTTTAAAATACTTGCATTTCTTCCAATGAAGATTGGAAAGATTAAACTTGTTGACATCTGGTCCCAAAAAACCCTCATTGGGTAACGCAAGAGAAAATCATTATATTTTTAGGATATATGAACGTATTATACCTAATCTAGCTTTAATAACCTTTCACAAGATGGCTCTCATTAAAGGGCTATAGATAATTTTTTTAGAGCCCTTCGATCCCCTAATTTAAGGGACCTTTCATTTAATATCAAGAAAAAGGTTTCTTGATATTAAATGAAAGGTCATTTAATTCTTAACAAATTTTTCAACAAGTTTTTAAAAATTCGTTACCGTTCTGGAGATACATGAGAAAGAAGTTTTAAGGGGCTGATTCTTTATCTCCTTATAGGGACCGTTTACAAAAATTTGAAGGTTGCATATTGTTAAGAAAATCATTTTGAACCATTTTTTTTTTGTATTGCATTTCAAAATATTTTTCCTTTCTGAGATATGGGTGATCGAAATTTTGGACTTTTGGCCCCTAAAAACCCTTAATTACGTAACACATAATAAAATCATTACATTGGTTGGATACATAACTGTGAGATAAACATATTTGCTTCTATAACCTTTCACAAAATATCTCTCAGTAAAGGGCTACAGATTAAAGACTTTAGAGCCCTTTGGACCCCTTATTTGAGGGGCCAGTCCCTTTTTCTTGATTTCAAAGAAAAGGTCCTGTAAATAGAAACTTTTTTTACATTACATGTCTTAACAAAATAGTTTTCAGAAAAGAGATAATTAAAGAAAACCAGAAAAAATTTCCACGTTTTTTCCATCTCAATTTTCGGGTCCAGGCGAGCTTCGGCGCCTTTCAAGACAGATCAAAATGAAAATAAAATTACAAATCTACATTCTTTTGTCTACTGTCCCTGAAAGTTTGAACTCGATATCTTTAATAGTTTAGGAGAAGTTCCACGGACAAGCAACCCCCCTAAAAATCGCTAAAACGTCAATTTCTCAAAAACGGAAGTGACGTCATCAATATAATAAAAAACCTATCAGGTTTACATCATTATCTAACAGATCTGAAAGTTTCATGAAAATCGGCCGAGCCGTTTCTGAGAAATCGCGTGCACAAAAATTGTAAGAAAAAAAAGAAAAATAACTAGAGCAAAGCTCGTTGCAAAGCAACGAGTGGGTCTTCCGTTAATGTCGGAAGTAAAGCTGGAAGTTCCTGTAAGAAGCAGAGCTCTTAAACCAATAACAAGAGTAACTAAAATGAAAAGATAAAAAAATCGAATTATTCCTGGTACGACTTAACAAAATACGAATGATTTTAAGTACGACTTAACAAACACCTTTCCGATTTCAAGAACAACTTAACAAAAAAAATCCGAATTGTTCAAGTACGACTTAACAATTATTTTTGGTACGAGTTAATATTACTTTGAACATTACGCTATTTTTTAAACCAAGGACGCGGAATCAAAATTTCCGGAAAAATCAATTTTTAAACCCCGATATCTCTGTAATGCATCGTCCGATTTTAAAACAGCTTTCAGTGTTTGATTCAGCTAATTAAGCTCTACAAAACACATATTCATTTTTCATTTGATCAGAAAATTCATTTTTTCGAAAAATTTGTTTCACTTCCGGTTTCGACCGGAAGTGACAGATTTTCATGTCCAGCCTTATTACAGAGGTAAATCGACCAAATCATCACCATTGAAATTTTCAAGCCTCTTTCTTAAAGCGTGTTTGAGAAAAGTCCGGGACAAAATGACTTTTTGAAATTTTTAAAAATGACGTCACGTCAAAACAGAGGTGACGTTCTTTATAAAACTTTAACATTTTTGAGGGACGCCAACTTGCAAACATCTCTGAAAATTTCATCAAAATCGGTTAAAACCTTTTTGAGTTATGAAGCAAAAAAGGAGTCAGAAGAAAAGAAAAAGAATAATAATAATAATAAAAAGAAACAATAGAATAACAAGAGGGTCTTCCGTTGGAAACGGAAGACCCTAATAATAATAGGGAAAAAGAAATCGTACGAAAACAATAAGGTCTTCCGTTGGAAACGGAAGACCTTAATAATAGGGAAAAAGAAACCGAAGAATAACAATAAGGTCTTCCGTTGGAAACGGAAGACCTTAATAATAAGAATAAGAAAAGTGAAAAAGAAACCGAAGAATAATAGAAGGGTCTTCCGCTGAAGACGGAAGACCCTAACTAGATTCGATCTCGTTGCGAGCAACGAGTGGGTCTTCCGTTCAATAATTTATTTTCACATGATTTAAAGTTTTTTTAAATTTTCAAAAAATTTAAAATTCATCCAATCATTTCGAGAAAGATGTTGTTAGACGCAGAATTCTAAGCGCAACTTAGATATTATGTTTAAAAATTATTCTGATGTCATTTAAACACGATTTAATTAAATTTAAATTTATTTAAAAATTTAAAATGCATCCAATCATTTCGAGAAAGATGTCATTAGACGCAGAATTCTATGCGCAACTTAGATATTATGTTTAAAAATTAGTCTGAGGTAATTTAAACACGATTTAATTAAATTTAAAATTTTCAAAAAATTTAAAAACCATCCAATCAATTCAACAAAGATGTTATTAGACGCAGAATTGTAAGCGCAACTTCGTAATCATGTTTCAAAACTAGTCTGAGGTCATTTTAACGCGATTTGAATAAAATTAAAATTTTTGAATTTTTTTTAATTCATCCAATCAATTCGAGAAGGATGTCGTCAGACGCAGAATTTTAAGCACAACTTAGATTTCATGTTTTAAAATTAGTCTGAGGTCATTTTAACGCGATTTAAATGAGTTTAAATTTTTTTAAAAATTTAAAATTCATTCGATCAATTCGAAAAAGATGTCATCAGACGCAGAATTGTAAGCGTAGTTTAAATATTATGTTTCTAAATTAGTCTCAGCTCATTTTAACATGATTTAATTAAATTTAAAATTTTCAAAAAATTAAAAATTCATTCAATAAAATTCGGAAAAGATGTCATTAGACGCAGAATTCTAAGCGCAACTTAGACATTATGTTTAAAAATTAGTCTGAGGTAATTTAAACACTATTTAATTAAATTTAAAATTTTTTAAAAAATTTAAAAACCATCCAATCAATTCAACAAAGATGTCATTAGACGCATAATTGTAAGCGCAACTTCGTAATCATGTTTCAAAACTAGTCTGAGGTCATTTTAACGCGATTTAAATAAAATTAAAATTTTTGCAATTTTTTAAATTCATCCAATCAATTCGAGAAGGATGTTGTCAGACGCAGAATTTTAAGATCAACTTAGATATCATGTTTTAAAATTAGTCTGAGGTCATTTTAACGCGATTTAAATGAGTTTAAATTTTTTTAAAAATTTAAAATTCATTCGATCAATTCGAAAAAGATGTCATCAGACGCAGAATTGTAAGCGCAACCTGGATATCATGCTTTTAAAATTAGTCTGAGATCATTTTAACACGATTTAATTAAATTTTAAATTTTTAAAAAAATTAAATTTCATCTTATTTATTCGAGAAAGACTTCATTGAACACAAAATTGTAAGCGCAACTTAGATATTATGTTTTAAAATTAGTCTGAGGTCATTTTATTACGATTTAATTAAATTTAAAATTTTCAAAAAAATTAAATTTCATCCCATCATTTTGAAAACGATTTTATTAGACGCAGAATTAAAGTGCAACTTAGATAATATGTTTTAAAATTAGTCTGAGGTCATTATTACACATCAATTGAGTTTTAAAATTTAGCTTCCGTACTCGGAATTTCCGGACAATGATTTTCCTCGTGAGGCTAGATGTTCATGTCATCTATCATGTATGAAAATATCAGCTTCTTATCTTTGCTTGTTTTTGAAGAAATGCGTGGACAAGGAGAATTCGTAAAAAACGTGTCCTATATTTTGACCCCAGCTAGCTTCCGTACTCGGAATTTCCGGACAATGATTTTCCTCGTGAGGCTAGATGTTCATGTCATCTATCATTTCTGAAAATGTCAGCTTCCTTTCTTTTCTCGTTTTTGAGGAAATGTGTGGACAAGAGTATTTGTCAAAAATGTGTCCTATATTTTGACCCCAGCTAGCTTCCGTACTCGGAGTTTCCGGACAATGATTTTCCTCGTGAGGCTAGATGTTCATGTTATCTATCATTCCTGAACATTTTAGCTTCCTATCTTTGCTCGTTTTTGAGGAAATGTGTGGACAAGGAGTATTCGTCAAAAATGTGTCCTATATTTTGACCCCAGCTAGCTTCCGTACACGGAATTTCCGGACAATGATTTTCCTCGTGAGGCTAGATGTTCATGTTATCTATCATTCCTGAAAATTTCAGCTTTCTATCTTTGCTTGTTTTTGAGAAAATGTGTGGACAAGAACTTTTTAAATAATGACAAAATGGCGGATAAGTCCGAACCGGAAGTGATTTTTACAAAATAAAAAAAAGCGTATCAAGTTTATATAATAATAGATCGATGTTGAAAATTTGACTAAAATCGGACCACCCATCTCCGAGAAATCTTCTGCACAAAAATTGTAAAGAAAAGAAAAAGAAAAAAAACTAGAGCAAAGCTCGTTGCAAAGCAACGAGTGGGTCTTCCGTTAATGTCGGAAGTAAAGCTGGAAGTTTCTGTAAGAAGCAGAGCTCTCAAACCATTAACAAGAGTAACTAAAATAAAAAGATGAAAAAATCGAATTATTCCTGGTACGACTTAACAAAATCCGAATGATTTTAAGAACGACTTAACAAACACCTTTCCGATTTCAAGAACGACTTAACAAAACAAATCCGAATTGTCTTAGTACGACTTAACAATAATTTTTGGTACGAGTTAATTTTACTTTTAACATTTCGCTATTTTCTAAACCAAGGACGCGGAATAAAAATTTCCGGAAAAATCAATTTTTAAACCCCGATATCTCTGTAATGCATCGTCCGATTTTAAAACGGCTTTCAGTGTTAGATTCAGCTTGATAAGCTCTATAAAACACATATTCATTTTTGATTTGATCAGAAAATTCTTTTTTTCGAAAAATTTGTTTCACTTCCGGTTTCGACCGGAAGTGACAGATTTTCATTTCGAGCCTTATTACAGAGGTAAATCGATCAAATCATAACCTTTGAAAATTTCAATCCTCTATCTTAAAGCGTTTTTGAGAAAAGTCCGGGACAAAATGACTTTTTGAAATTTTTAAAAATGACGTCACGTCAAAACGGGGGTGACGTTCTCTTTAAAACTTTAACATTTTTGAGGGACGCCAACTTGCAACAATCTCTGAAAATTTCATCAAAATCGGTTAAAAACCTTTTGAGTTATGAGGAAAAAAGGAGTCAGAAGAAAAGAAAAAGAATAATTACTAGAGCAAAGCTCGTTGCAAAGCAACGAGTGGGTCTTCCGCTAATGTCGGAAGTAAAGCTGGAAGTTCCTGTAAGAAGCAGAGCTCTTAAACCAATAACAAAAGTAACTAAAATAAAAAGATGAAAAAATCGAATATTCCTGGTACGACTTAACATAATCCGAATGATTTTAAGTACGACTTAACAAAAACCTTTCCGATTTCAAGAACGACTTAACCAAAAAAATCCGAATGTGTTCAAGTACAACTTAGCAATTATTTTTGGTACGAGTTAATTTTACTTTGAACATTACACTATTATTTAAACCAAGGACGCGGAATCAAAATTTCCGGAAAAATCAATTTTTAAACCCCAATATCTCTGTAATGCATCGTCCGATTTGAAAACGGCTTTCAGTGTTAGATTCAGCTTATTAAGCTCTACAAAACACATATTCAATTTTGATTTGATCAGGAAATTCATTTTTTCGAAAAATTTGTTTCACTTCCGGTTTCGACCGGAAGTGACTGATTTTCATTTCGAGCCTTATTACAGAGGTAAATCGACCAAATCATAACCCTTGAAAATTTCACGCCTCTATCTTTAAGCGTTTTTGAGAAACGCCGCGGACAAAATGACTTTTTGAAAATTTTAAAAATGACGTTACGTCAAAACGGAAGTGACGTTGTCAAGAAAACTTTAACATCTTTGAGGGATAATAGTTTCACATTATCTCTGAAAGTTTCATTATAATCGGTTGGAAACTTTTTGAGTTATTAAGCCGAGAAGGAGTCAGAAAAAAAAAGAAAAAGTATAATAATAATAAAAAGAAACCGAAGAATAACAAGAGGGTCTTCCGTTGAAAACGGAAGACCCTAAAAAAGTGAAAAAGAAACATTACAATAATAGAAGGGTCTTCCGCTGAAGACGGAAGACCCTAATAATAAAAAGAAACAATAGAATAACAAGAGGGTCTTCTGTTGGAAACGGAAGACCCTAATAATAATAAAAAGAAACAATAGAATAACAAGAGGGTCTTCCGTTGGAAACGGAAGACCCTAATAATAAAAAGAAACAATAGAATAACAAGAGGGTCTTCCGTTGGAAACGGAAGACCCTAATAATAAAAAGAAACAATAGAATAACAAGAGGGTCTTCCGTTGAAAACGGAAGACCCTAATAATGAAAAAGAAACAATAGAATAACAAGAGGGTCTTCCGTTGAAAACGGAAGACCCTAACTAGATTCGATCTCGTTGCGAGCAACGAGTGGGTCTTCCGTTCAATAACTTATTTTCACATGATTTCAATTTTTTTTTAAATTATCAAAAAATTTAAAATTCATCCAATCATTTCGAGAAAGATGTCGTGAGACGCAAAATTCTAATCGCAACTTAGATATCATGTTTAAAAATTATTCTGATGACATTTAAACACGATTTAATTAAATCTAAAATTTTCAAAAAATTTAAAATTCCTTCAATTAATTCGAGAAAGATGTCATTAGACGCAGAATTCAAAGCGCAACTTAGATATTATGTTTAAAAATTAGTCTGAGGTAATTTAAACACGATTTAATTAAATTTGAAATTTTCAAAAAATTTAAAAATCATCCAATCAATTCAACAAAGATGTCATTAGACGCAGAATTGTAAGCGCAACTTCGTAATCATGTTTCAAAACTAGTCTGAGGTCATTTTAACGCGATTTAAATAAAATTAAAATTTTTGAAAATTTTTAAATTCACCCAATCAATTCGAGAAGGATGTCATTAGACGCAGAATTCTAAGCACAACTTAGATATCATGTTTTAAAATTAGTCTGAGGTCATTTTAACGCGATTTAAATGAGTTTAAAATTTTTAAAAAAATTAAATTTCATCTTAATTATTCGAGAAAGATTTCATTGGACACAAAATTGTAAGCGCAACTAAGATATTATGTTTTAAAATTAGTCTGAGGTCATTTTATTACAATTTGATTAAATTTAAAATTTTCAAAAAATTTAAAAATCATCCAATCAATTCAACAAAGATGTCATTAGACGCAGAATTGTAAGCGCATCTTATTAATCATGTTTCAAAACTAGTCTGAGGTCATTTTAACGCGATTTAAATAAAATTAAAATTTTTGAAATTTTTTAAATTCACCCAATCAATTCGAGAAGGATGTCATTAGACGCAGAATTCTAAGCACAACTTAGATATCATGTTTTAAAATTAGTCTGAGGTCATTTTAACGCGATTTAAATGAGTTTAAAATTTTTTAAAAATTTAAAATTCATTCGATCAATTCGAAAAAGATGTCATCAGACGCAGAATTGTAAGCGCAACCTGGATATCATGTTTTAAAATTAGTCTGAGATCATTTTAACCCGATTTAATTAAATTTTAAATTTTTTAAAAAATTAAATTTCATCTTAATTATTCGAGAAAGATTTCATTGGATACAAAATTGTAAGCGCAACTTAGATATTATGTTTTAAAATTAGTCTGAGGTCATTTTATTACGATTTAATTAAATTTAAAATTTTCAAAAAAATTAAATTTCATCCCATCAATTTGAAAACGATTTTATTAGACGCAGAATTTAAGTGCAACTTAGATAATATGTTTTAAAATTAGTCTGAGGTCATTATTACGTATCCATTGAGTTTTAAAATTTAGCTTCCCTACTCGGAATTTCCGGACAATGATTTTTCTCGTAAGGCTAGATGTTCATGTCATCTATCATTTATGAAAATATCAGCTTCTTATCTTTGCTTGTTTTTGAGGAAATGTGTGAACAAGGAGAATTCGTAAAAAACGTGTCCTATATTTTGACCCCAGCTAGCTTCCGTATTCGGAATTTCCGGACAATGATTTTCCTCGCGAAACTAGATGTTCATGTCATCTATCATTTCTGAAAATGTTAGCTTCCTTTCTTTGCTCGTTTTTGAGGAAATGTGTGGACAAGGAGTATTCGTCAAAAATGTGTCCTATATTTTGAACCCAGCTAGCTTCCGTACTCGGAGCTTCCGGACGATGATTTTCCTCATGAGGCTAGATGTTCATGTTATCTATCATTCCTGAAAATTTCAGCTTCCTATCTTTGCTCGTTTTTGAGGAAATGTGTGGACAAGGAGTATTCGTCAAAAATGTGTCCTATATTTTGAACCCAGCTAGCTTCCGTACTCGGAGTTTCCGGACGATGATTTTCCTCGTGAGGCTAGATGTTCATGTTATCTATCATTCCTGAAAATGTCAGCTTCCTATCTTTGCTCGTTTTTGAGAAAATCTCTGGACAAGAACTTTTTAAAAAATGACAAAAGGGCGGATAAGTCCGAACCGGAAGTGATTTTTACAAAATAAAAAAAAGCCTATCAAGTTTATATAATAATAAATCGATGCTGAAAATTTGACAAAAATCGGACCATTCATCTCCGAGAAATCTTCTGCACAAAAATTGTAAAGAAAAGAAAAAGAAAAAAACACTAGAGCAAAGCTCGTTGCAAAGCAACGAGTGGGTCTTCCGTTAATGTCGGAAGTAAAGCTGGAAGTTCCTGAAAGAAGCAGAGCTCTTAAAACAATAACAAGAGTACCTAAATAAAAAGATGAAAAAATCGAATTATTCCTGGTACGACTTAACAAAAACCGAATAATTTTACGTACGACTTAACAAAAACCTTTCCGATTTCAAGAACGACTTAACAAAAAAAATCCGAATGTGTTACAGTACGACTTAACAATTAATTTTTAGGTACAAGTTAATTTAACTAAGAACTTGATACTAATTTCTTAACCAAAAACGCGGAATCAAAATTTCCGGAAAAATCATTTTTGAACTCATATATCTCTGTAATGCATCGTCCGATTTTAAAACGGCTTTCAGTGTTAGATTTAGCTTAATAAGCTCTACAAAACACATATTCATTTTTGATTTGATCAGAAAATTCATTTTTTCGAAAAATTTGTTTCACTTCCGGTTTGGACCGGAAGTGATAGATTTTCATTTCCAGCCTTATTACAGAGGTAAATCGACCAAATCATAACCATTGAAAATTTCAAGCCTCTATCTTAAAGCGTTTTCGAGAAAAGTCCGGGACAAAATGACTTTTTTAAATTTTTTAAATTGACGTCACGTCAAAACAGACGTGACGTTCTCTTTAAAATTTTAATACTTTTGAGGGACGCCATTTTGCAAAAATCTCTGAAAATTTCATCAAAATCGGTTAAGAACCTTTTGAGTTATAAAGCAAAAAAGGAGTCAGAAGAAAAGAAAAAGAATAATAATAACTAGAGCAAAGCTCGTTGCAAAGCAACGAGTGGGTCTTCCGTTAATGTCGGAAGTAAAGCTGGAAGTTCCTGTAAGAAGCATAACTCTTAAACCAATAACAAGAGTTACTTAAATAAAAAGATGAAAAATCGAATTATTCCTGGTACGACTTAACAAAATCCGAATGATTTTAAGAACGACTTAACAAAAACCTCTCTGATTTCAAGAACGACTTAACAAAAAAAATCCGAATGTGTCAAAGTACGACTTAACAATTATTTTTGGTACGAGTTAATATTACTTTGAACATTACGCTATTTTTTAAACCAAGGACGCAGAATCAAAATTTCCGGAAAAATCAATTTTAAAACCCCGATATCTCTGCAATGCATCGTCCGATTTTAAAACGGCTTTCAGTGTTAGATTCAGCTTAATAAGCTCTACAAAAAACATATTCATTTTTGATTAAATCAGAAAATTCATTTTTTCGAAAATTTTGTTTTACTTCCGGTTTCGACCGGAAGTGATAGATTTTCATTTCCAGCCTTATTACAGAGGTAAATCGATCAAATCATAACCATTCAAAATTTCAAGCCTCTATCTTAAAGCGTTTTTGAGAAAAGTCCGGGACAAAATGACTTTTTGAAATTTTTAAAAATGACGTCACGTCAAAACAGGAGTGACGTTCTCTTTAAAACTTTTACATTTTTGAGGGACGCCAACTTGCAAAAATCTCTGAAAATATCATCAAAATCGGTTGAACACTTTTTGAGTTATGAAGCAAAAAAGGAGTCAGAAGAAAAGAAAAAGAATAATAATAATAACTAGAGCAAAGCTCATTGCAAAGCAACGAGTGGGTCTTCCGTTAATGTCGGAAGTAAAGCTGGAAGTTCCTGTAAGAAGCAGAGCTCTTAAACCAATAACAAGAGTGCCTTAAATAAAAAGATGAAAAAATCGAATTATTCCTGGTACGACTTAACAAAATCCGAATGATTTTACGTACGACTTAACAAAAACATTTCCGATTTCAAGAACGACTTAACAAAGAAATCCGAATGTGTTACAGTACGACTTAACAATTAATTTTTAGGTACAAGTTAATTTAACCAAGAACTTGATACTAATTTCTTAACCAAAAACGTGGAATCAAAATTTCCGGAAAAATCATTTTTTGAACTCGTATATCTCTGTAATGCATCGTCCGATTTTAAAACGGCTTTCAGTGTTAGATTCAGCTTAATAAGCT
This sequence comes from Magallana hongkongensis, assembly GCA_015776775.1. Lineage (NCBI taxonomy): Eukaryota > Metazoa > Mollusca > Bivalvia > Ostreida > Ostreidae > Magallana > Magallana hongkongensis. The sequence continues at coordinate 82,898 of VIAA01000070.1, read as the reverse complement.
CTATAAAACACATATTCATTTTTGATTTGATCAGAAAATTCATTTTTTCGAAAAATTTGATTCTCTTCCGGTTTCGACCGGAAGTGACAGATTTTCATTTCCAGCCTTATTACAGAGGTAAATCGATTAAATCATAACATTTAAAAATTTCAAGCCTCTATCTTAAAGCATTTTTGAGAAACGCCGCGGACAAAATGACTTTTTGAAAATTTTAAAAATGACGTTACGTAAAAACGGAAGCGACGTTTTCAAAGAAACTTCACAAACTTTGAGGTATTATAGTTGCACATAACCTCTGAAAATTTCATCAAAATCGGTTGTAGACTTTTTGAGTTATAAAGCCGAAAAGGAGTCAGAAAAAAAATTAAAAAGAATAATAATAACTAGAACAAAGCTCGTTGCAAAGCAACGAGTGGGTCTTCCGTTAATGTCGGAAGTAAAGCTGGAAGTTCCTGTAAGAAGCAAAGCTCTTAAACCAATAACAAGAGTACCTTAAATAAAAAGATGAAAAAATCGAATTATTCCTGGTACGACTTAACAAAATCCGATTGAATTTACGTACGACTTAACAAAAACCTTTCCGATTTCAAGAACGACTTAACAAAAAAAAATCCGAATGTGTTACAGTACGACTTAACAATTAATTTTTAGGTACAAGCTAATTTAACCAAGAACTTGATACTAATTTCTTAACCAAAAACGCGGAATCAAAATTTCCGGAAAAATCATTTTTTGAACTCGTATATCTCTGTAATGCATCGTCTGATTTTAAAACGGCTTTCAGTGTTAGAATCAGCTAAATAAGCTCTATTAAACACATATTCATTTTTGATTTGATCAGAAAATTCATTTTTTCGAAAAATTTGTTTCACTTCCGGTTTCGACCGGAAGTAACCGATTTTCATTTCGAGCCTTATTACAGAGGTAAATCGACCAAATCATAAGCATTGAAAATTTCAAGCCTCTATCTTAAAGCGTTTTTGAGAAACGCCGCGGACAAAATGACTTTTTTAAAATTTTAAAAATGACGTAACGTTAAAACGGAAGTGACATTTTCAAAGAAACTTCATAAACTTTGAGGTATTATAATTGCACATAATCTCTGAAAGTTTCATTAAAATCGGTTGTAAACTTTTTGAGTTATAAAGATGAAAAGGAGTCAGAAAAAAAATAAAAAGAATAATAATAATAATAGAAAGAAACCGAAGAATAACAAGAGGGTCTCGTTGGAAACGGAAGACCCTAATAATAAAAAGAAACCGAAGAATAACAAGAGGGTCTTCCGTTGAAAACGGAAGACCCTAAAAAGTGAAAAAGAAACATTACAATAATAGAAGGGTCTTCCGCTGAAGACGGAAGACCCTAACTAGAGCAAAGCTCGTTGCAAAGCAACGAGTGGGTCTTCCGTTAATGTCGGAAGTAAAGCTGGAAGTTCCTGTAAGAAGCAGAGCTCCTTAACCAATAACAAGAGTAACTAAAATAAAAAGATGAAAAAAATCGAATTACTCCTGGTACGACTTGATGAAATCCGAATGATTTTAAGTACGATTTAATAAAAACCTTCACGATTTCATGAACAACTTAACAAAAAAAATCCGAATGTGTTCAAGTACGACTTAACAATTATTTTTGGTACGAGTTAACTTTACTTTGAACATTACACTATTTTTAAACCAAGGAAGCGGAAACAAAATTTCCGGAAAAATCAAATTTTGAACCCTGATATCTCTGTAATGCATTGTCGGATTTTCAAACGGATTTCAGTATAAGGTTCAGCTTAAAAAGCTCTACAAAATTCATATATGTTTTTTATTTATTCAAACAATTCAAATTTTCGACAAATTTGATTTACTTCCGGTTTCGACCGGAAGTGACAGATTTTCATTTCCAACCCTATTGCACATGTAAATTGCCAAATTCATAACCACAGAAAATTTCAAGACTCTATCTTAAAGCGTTTTTGAGAAATGTCCCGGACAAAATGACTTTTTTTAAAGTTTAAAAATGACGTAACGTCAAAATGGAAGTGACGTTGTTATGGAATCTTTAACATCTTTGAGGAATTATAATTCCACATAAACCCTGCAAGTTTCTTTTAAATTGGTTGAAAACTTTTTGAGTTATGAAGCCGAAAAGGAGTCAGAAAAAAAAAGAAAAAGAAAAAAAATAATAATAACTAGAGCAAAGCTCGTTGCAAAGCAACGATTGGGTCTTCCGGTGGTGTCGAGAGTAAAGATAGAAGTTCCTGTAAGAAGCAGAATTCTAAAACCAACTAAAAAGAAAATAAAAAAATATTTTTTAAAAATCGAATAATTCTTAGTACGACTTAACAATGTCTGAATGATTTCAAGAACGAATTAACAAAAACCTTTTCAATTTCTAGAACGACTTAATAAAAAAAAGTTCCGAATGTCTTCAAGTACGAATTAACAATTTCCGAATTATTTTAGGTACGAGTTAATTTAACTTTTAACACAACACTATTTTCTTAACCAAGAACGTGCAATCAAAATTTCCGGAAAACTCAATTTTTAAATCCCAATATTTTTGTAATGCATCGTCTGATTTAAAAACGGATTTCAGTTTAAATTAAGCTTAAAAAAAGCTCCTTTGTTGCTTAATGATTTTTTTCAAATTGTTGGTCAGAAAAGAGTTATTATAAAAAGACTTAATAGCCCTTCGTGCCCCTAATTTGAGGGGTCAGCCTTTTTTTTATATCAAACAAAAGGTATCGCTAATATAAACATATTTTGTTCTACAAATGTTCAAGAATGGTTAACCGTTATCGAGGTATCTAAACATCTGTATTTTAGGGGCCGACCCTTTAACTCTTTACCGGGGCCACTAACAACAAAATTTTTGGTATCATATTGTTCAGAACATTATTTTGAATAACTTTTGTTCTACATTGCTTTTAAAAATATTCCTCCTTTTTCAAATTTTAATGATCAAAGTTTTATTAAAAAAAAAAATGATCAAAGTTTTGAATTCTGGCCCCTTGAAACCCCTGATTACGTAATATATGACTAAGGTATGATACTGTATAGATAAACAGCTGTACAATGAACATTTTTGCTTCTATAATTAATAATAAATAATTGTTCAGTAAAGAGTTCTTGTAAGAAGATTTAAGACCCCTCTTGACCCCTAATTTGAGGGGCCAGCCCCTTTTTCTCGATATCAAATGAAAGGTCTTGCAAATATAAACATATTTTGTTCAACAAGTGTTCACGAAATGTTAACTATTCTTAGGATATCTTTATAAATGTGTTTTAGGGGCCGGCCCTTTATCTCCTAAATGGGGCCATGAACAAACAAATTTAAGGTGGCATATTGTACAGAACATTATTTTAAGCAACTTTTGTTCTACAATGCTTTTCAAAATATTTTTCCTTTTTCATATATTAATGATCGAAATTTTGAACTTCTGGCCCCTTGAAACCCCTTATTACGTAACATATGACTGAGGTATGGTACTGTATAGATAAACATCCGAACAATGAACATTTTTGCTTCTATAAATAATAACAAATTATTATTCAGTAAAGAGTTTTTGTAAAAAGACTTTACAGCCCTCTTGGCCCCTAATTTGAGGGGCCAGCCCCTATTTCTTGATATTAAACGAAAGCCCGTGTCATTTGAAACAACTTTTGCATTACATGTTTTAACAAAATATTTATACATCAAAAGATATTACAGAAAATGTGCAAAAATTTCGTGAAAAAATTTGGTGCCAATTTTCAGGTTCAGGCGAGCTTTGAGGCCTTTAGCAATTTTCATCATTGGAAGCAGGGGGGTACATCTACATACATTCATCTACAATCCCTGAAAGTTTCAAGCTTCTATCTTGATTAGTTTCGGAGTAGATGCGTGGACAAAATGACCCTTAAAAATTTACAAAATCGTCAATATCTGAAACCGGAAGTGACGTCATCATTTGAAAATTAATCATATGTAGCACTGATCATGCTTTATCCTTCCTGAAAATTTTGTGCGAATCGGTTGGATAGTTTTTGAGATATCGCTCCAAAAAAGTCAGAAAAAGAAAAAAAAGAATAACTAGAGCAAAGGTCGTTGCAAAGCAACGAGTTGGTCTTCCGTTAATGTCGGAAGTAAAGCTGGGGAAGTTCCTGTAAGAAGCAGAGCTCTTAAACCAATAACAAGTGTAACTAAAATAAAAAAATAAAAAAAATCGAATTATTCCTGGTACGACCTAACAAAATCCAAATGATTTTAAGTACGACTTAACAAAAACCTTCCTCATTTCAAGAACGACTTAACAAAAAAAATCCGAATGTGTTTTAGTACGACTTAACAATTATTTTTGGTACGAGTTAATTTTACTATAAATATTACGCTATTTTTTAAACCAAGGACACGGAAACAAAATTTCCGGAAAAATCAACTTTTAAACTCCGATATCTCTGTAATGCATCGTCTGATTTAAAAACGGATTTCAGTTTTAATTAAGCTTAATAAAAGCTGCTTTGTTGCATTATAATAAATATCAAATTATTGGTCAGAAAAGAGTTATCATAAAAAGACTTAGTAGCCCTTGTACACCCTAATTTGTGGGGCCAGCCCCTTTTTCTTGATATCAAATATAAGGTCTCGCTAATATAAACATATTTTGTTCTACAAGTGTTCATGAATTGTAAACCGTTCTCGAGATATCTGTACTACTGTGTTTTAGGGGCCGACCCTTTAACCCCTTACCGGGGCCACTAACAACAAAACTTTTGGTTTAATATTGTTCAGAACATTATTTTGAACAACTTTTGTTCTACATTGCTTTTTAAAATATTTCTCCTTTTTCAGATATTAATGATCATAGTTTTGAGTTCTGGCCCCTTGAAACCCCTACTTACGTAATATATGACTTCGGTATGGTATTGTATAGATGAACAGCTGTACAATGAACATTTTTGCTTCTATAATTATTAACAAAATATTGTTCATTAAAGAGTTATTGTTAAAAGAAATTAGAGCCCTTTTGGCCCCTAATTTAAGAGGCCAGCCCCTTTTTCTTGATATCAAATTTAAGGTTTTGCAAATTTAAACATATTTTGTTCAACAAGTGTTCATGGAATGTTAACCGTTCTTGAGATATCTGTACGAACGTGTTTTAGGGGCCGACCCTTTAACTCCTAAATGGGGTCATAAACAAAAGCATTTAAGGTAGCATATTGACAAGAACACCATTTTAAGCAACTTTTGTTCTACAATGCTTTTAAAAATATTTCTCCTTTTTCAGATATTAATGATCAAAGTTTTGAACTTCTGGCCCCCTTAAAACCCCTAATTACGTAACATATGACTTAAGTATGATACTGTATAGATAAACAGCTGTACAATAAACATTTTTGCTTATATAATTAATAACAAATTATTGTTCAGTAAAGAGTTATTGTAAGAAGACTTTAGAGCCCCCTTGGCCCCTAATTTGAGGGGTCAGCCCCTTTTTCTTGATATCAAAGGCAAGCTCGTGAAAATTGAAACAACTTTTGCATTACCTGTTTTAACAAATTATGTGCACATCGAAAGGTATTACAGAAAATGTGCAAAAATTTTGTGCTAATTTTCAGGTTCTGGCGAGCTTCGAGGCCTTGAGCAAATTTCATAATTGGAAGCATGGGGGTACATCTACAGACATTCATCTACAACCCCTGAAAATTTCAAGCTTCTATCTTGTTTAGTTTCGCAGGAGATGCGTGGACAAAATGACCCTTAAAAATTTACAAAATCATCTATATCTGAAACCGGAAGTGACGTCATCATGCAAAAATTTAATAATATGTAGCGACGATGATGTTCTATCACTCCTAAAAATTTCGTTCAAATCGGTTGGGTAGTTTTTGAGAAATAACGCTCCAAAAAAGTCAGAAAAAGAAAAAAAAGAATAATAAGAACTAGAGCAAAGCTCGTTGCAAAGCAACGAGTGGGTCTTCCGTTAATGTCGGAAGTAAAGCTGGAAGTTCCTGTAAGAAGCAAAGCTCTTGAACCAATAACAAGAGTTACTAAGATGAAAATATCTAATTGTTCCTGGTACGACTTAACAAAATCCGAATGATTTTAAGTACGACTTAACAAAAACCTTTCTGATTTCAAGAACGACTTAACAAAAAAAATCCGAATGTGTTCAAGTACGACTTAACAATTATTTTTGGTACGAGTTAATATTACTTTAAAACATTTCGCTATTTTTTAAACCAAGGATGCGGAATCAAAATTTCCGGAAAAATCAATTTTTAAACCCCGATATCTCTGTAATGCATCGTCCAATTTTAAAACGGTTTTCAGTGTTAGATTCAGCTTAATAAGCTATACAAAACACATGTTCATTTTTGATTTGATAAAAAAATTCAATTTTTCGAAAAATTGATTCACTTCCGGATTCGACCAGAAGAGACAGATTTTCATTTCCAGCCTTATTACAGTGGTAAATCGACAAAATTATTACCATTGAAAATTCCAAGCCTCTATCTCAAAGCGTTTTCATGAAACATCGAAGTCATCAAAATGACTTTATTAAAATTTTATAAATGACGTAACGTAAAAACTGAAGTGACGTTTTCAAAGAAACTTTGGAATTTTTGAGGCATAATAGTTGCACACAATCTCTGAAAGTTTCATTTCAATCGGTTAAAAACTTTTTGAGTTATAAAGCCGAAAAGGAGTCAGAAACAAAAGATGTCACCTTTGACCTTCCAAACTGTGTGCTTGTTGCACCATCAAATGTCAGAAACTTACCAATGTACAGTTTATTATATTTCTGTGAATATTTCCTATGTAAAATTAAAATGATTAAACATGCTATTCCATCTAACTGTGAAATAGTTTCTATGGTATCTGTCCATGGTGAATAGTCAACGAAAGTATTCACCGGCAGCATACGATTTCCCTCCTTTTTAAACTCGGAACACCTCTGATATAATCCGATCACAACATTAAATTCAAAGTCCGATAATTCTAATTTGTTAATAATCAAGAAATTCTGCATCGCCAACAAATAAAGTTTTCTTCAGAATAATAATTAAAATACCTATAGCTATTTACTGACTATTTGGATGACAGAAAGTTTATTGTCCCCCTCAACAGCAACTATTTCACTTGGCTTCGCCCCATGAAATAGTGGCTGTCTTGGAAGACAATAAACTTGCTATCATCCTCATACCCAGTAATTAGGTATATAATGTCCCATCCACATAAATTTCGAGTTATATAACCTCCCATTTGTAACCTGCAATTTCACAGTGTATAGTCAACACAACAGTCTTAGCCGCAAGTTTCACCATTCAATTCTCATGTACTTATCAAACATTAGGGGCCTTCATATTGCATACCAATTCCAATAAGGGAGATCCCTCTAATGATAATCATTAAAATTCATTTTATGAATCTTAGCAACACTCATAAGCCTTCAAGTACACCATCTCTTAAGGTGGCTCAAAACACCTTGAAATATTTTCTCAATTGACAAATCAGCAGAAAATTACTTGATTATGATAGATATCATAATTGATAAGAAGTGTTTAAGTCAAACAGGCAAAAAATGTGCAATTTTAAATGAACAATTACATTTTTAAACATTTAATTCAATAAACAGTAACAAAAGCTCTAGGCGGACTCGAACTCGAACGGTTTAGAAACCCAATACTTTCACCATTGAGCTATGACGATATACAACCCAATCAAACAATATGAAGAGTTCAAAAAACATTTAAATCGCCATCTTGTGACGTAGTGTCTTAAAAAGTATAAGTCTAGGTGTAGTTATGTACCTTAATTTACAAAAATATTAACGGGTACTTTATCCGAATCTGTCCCTTGCTTCCTTTAACTTAGTACATTTTATGAACAGATGTCTTGTCTTAGAATAAGAAAGCTAATGCAATTCTGAGAAAAAAGTATACTACATATTGACAATTCCATTGAGGTTTAATAAACATATGGCCATTTAAGTGAACCCACCATATTCAATTTCTTTTACTCAACACAGATTTACAGGGTTCTCCATAGTAAAACATCTTTACCTGACCTTTTAGAGGTCAATTATTTTTCAACCACCATTAATAAGAAACCTTATTCAATACAACATACATCTACATGATATTATCTTGATAAAAGCATCACATCACTTAGAAATACCCTTACATGTATACCCTCCCCCTATCTTTTGATTTTCATAAAAAGTCATGGTTTGAAATCTTTTACCTAATTTTATGAAACTTGTGGCAATTTCTTTGAGTCATTTCTCACACATATTTGAAAACAATCATTAATGATACTAAAATTTGATCTTTTTTGTTTCTTGAATGATTTGTAGCATTTTAATAATTAAATAGACATGTATTCTTGCATGTGATTTCTTTTTTCCATGAAAAAAGGTAAGCTAACAATCATATTTATTGAATATCTAATCTATTCTGGTTTCTTGTCTCTTTTTAACCATGCTAAAACAGTAAGATCAACAAGTTCAACATCTGCCTTAAATAAAATTAAATTCAAACACACCCGGGTAGCTGGAGGCGGAGGAGAATTCCATTAAAAATGTTAAAATTTGACATGTTGTGTCTACTTTTTTTAATGCACATATACCTTAAAAGGATGAAAAGAGATTGTTTCTTGCTCATTTCAAAAGTAATTATCATTGCAGGTGTTATTCAAAAGTCAAATGTACATTTACATATCCTACATGTAATCTTAATGGAGACAATTGGAAATAGTTGGGTGATTTTTCAATTATGTAAAGACATCTAAATATCTTTATAAAATAAAAAATGAAGGAAATATAATTGCATACTTTCATTGAAAAACAAATTTTCACAACAATCATATTTCTTTAAACAGCCTTAATTTTGGTTTTTTATAATTTCTTATCAAACATGAACAAACCACAATAGGGCATGATGCTTTCTTAAAGTTCCATTATTGTTTATGCATTATCCTTTTTAATTTGAAATACCGGTAGATAGTCTGTAGAACACAAGGACTATGCATGTGGGTAGAGGTGACAGGTAAACCTCAAGAGCTGAAACCATACGAATCAACAGGTAAAAGTAATGTGGTAACAAGAGTTCGTTTTGAGCTGAAATGAAAAAAAAAATTAGCTGAGTTAAAATACATGTACTTGTAATAGCTGTGCTTACACTAACATATACATAATGTTTTTGGAAAAAATAAACTGACCATGCAGTGTTATAAGTATGACATATCCAAATACATGACATTAACATTTAGGCAGTACAAAAACAAAAATGTGCATATCAAGTCATAATATCATAACATTAAAAAAATTTCTTGGGTGTAGACATATCAGATTGAGAGAGAGCAAGAGCAAGAGCAAGAGAGAGAGAGTTTGTTTTACTTGTAGTGCAACAGCAATATTTCAATTCATAAACTACAAAGGAATACATGTATTACCAATCTGAACAGCGTCAAAGCATAAGCTTCTGCTACATGTATACCATGTTTTGTCAATTCTACTGGGGTTTTTTGCGAATAAATTTAGCGAGGTTTTTTTTTTTTTCTTATGAGTTATGTTTTGAAAACAATACTATGTATAATGCGCAGAAAATTCCAGGAACAATTTTACAAAGCTTTGGATTTTGGTTGCACATTGAAAAAATGAGGGATTGATAATAGGAGCATGCTCATTTTAAAATTCAATCCACTTTAGATTTCTTTTACAAGACCGAGATATTTTTGTCACAAAATTAAGTTGCCCTCTGACACTTTGCCAAGATAAAAAATTTGAGAGAGAGAGAGAGAGAGAGAGAGAGAGAGAGAGAGAGAGAGAGAGAGAGAGAGAGAGAGATCTAAGGCACATGCAGTAAAATTATTTACATACTATGTAGATGTGATATGCATGTAAAGCTTACCTAAAATGAATCAATATGTATAAAAGATAAACTAATCTCTCAAATTACAATGATTCTGTGAAATACTTATATCTTGAGAAGACTGTTTAATAGATATCATGGAACATTGACCTAAAATCTGAGCTTGATATAATACGAAATTTGAGACTTTTCATCTAGCACCCTGTTTTACATGCTCGTTACACAAGCAATAACCATATATAACAGAGAGAGAGACAAAAGGTCTAATTTTAATTAGATTGAATATTTACTATGTCAAATATATTTATTTAATTAAACACAAGCCTGAGTTTTTTAATTTATAAATTAAATGAAGGCGATATGGTAAAGATCTGCTATATTCAAATATTTAGGGCAAAGTTATCATCATGCAAACATGCACTCCAATTACAACATTCTATTCTTGTGTACCTTAAGACTCCCACCGCTTTAAAATGCACTGTTTTACAGTGTGCGGTGTGTTGTTCAATACAAAGTAAGACATACATATACATAATAACAAATAGAAATTCAAAAGATGGTGTGCAAAACATACCCGTGAAAATACACTGGACATATAATATTCCGAGATTCCTCTTACTCTAACGCCCGCTTTTATATTGTGACGTACTTCAAAAGCGGAGGTTAGAGTCAGAGGAATCTCGGATTAGATTGAAAAGTGCAAATACTTTGAAAAGAAAAAGTCAATACGACATATCCTGTATTGAAACATACCTTTATGATCTGTCATACGTTAGTTGAGCTGAAATTTCCACTATCGATGTCTTGCAGGCCATGCTTCTTTTAAAAATGTAGACAAACCGCTATCAGCTGTTGTTAAAACATGGCGAGTTGACATGGGGAATCGTACGATAATTATTTCGATTAAGACTAAAAAGACTATAATAAAAACTAACAACGTAATTATCGAACGAAATAAGGAAATTGTTTCGATAAACACTCTGATTAACATTTAAAAAAAGGAGTTCGGTTTTATGACCTGTACGAACGGTTTTTCAGAAGGAGTTACTTTCAGTGTGAATTATGCACTATTTTTCAAACCAATAACACGGAATCAAAATTTCCGGAAAAATCAATATTTAAAACCCGATCTCTCTGCAATGCATCATCCGATTTTAAAACGAATTTCAGTTTTGTATTAAGCTTTGGAAACTCTACAATATGCACATAATTTTATGTTTTTTATATAGTTTCATGATCAGGACGAATTATTTTCAGTAGAAGTTATTTTCAGTGTGAATTTTGCACTATTTTTTAAACCAAGAACGCGGCATCAAAATTTCCGGAAAACTCAATTTTTAAACCCCGATTTCTCTGTAGTGCATCGTCCGATTTTAAAACGGATTTCAGTTTTAAATTAAGCTTAATAAAAGCTTTTTTGCTGCTTCATGATTAATATCAAATTATTGGTCAGAAAAAAGTTATTATAAAAAGACTTAGTAGCCCTCCTGACCCCTAATTTGAGGGGCCAGCCCCTATTTCTTGATATCAAATAAAAGTACTCATTAATATAAACATATTTTGTTCTACAAGAGTTCACGAATTGTAAACCGTTCTCGACATATCTAAACAAATGTGTTTTAGGGGCCGACCCTTTAACCCCTTACCGGGGCCACTAACAACCAAATTTTTGGTATCGTATTGTTCAGAACATTATTTTGAACAATTTTTGTTCTACATTCCTTTTCAAAATATTTATCCTTTTTCAGATATTAATGATCAAAGTTTTGAATTCTGGCCCCTTTTAACCCCTAATTACGTAATATAAGACTTAAGTATGGTACTATATAGATAAACAGCTGCACAATGAACATTTTTGCTTCTATAATTAATAACAAATAATTGTTCAGTAAAAAGTTATTGTAAGAAGACATTAGAGCCCTTTTGGCCCCTAATGTGAGGGGCCAGCCCCTTTTACTTGATATCAAATGAAAGGTCTCGAAAATATAAACATATTTTGTTTTACAAGTGTTCACGAAATGTTAACGGTTCTTGAGATATATGTACAAATGTATTTTAGGGGCCGACCCTTTAACTCCTAAATGGGGTCATAATAAAAAACATTTAAGGTTGCATATTGTACAGAACAATTTTTTGAGCAACTTTTGTTCTACATTGCTTTTAAAAATATTTCTCCTTTTTCAGATAATAATGATCAAAGTTTTGAACTTCTGGCCCCTTGAAGACCCTAATTACGTAACATATGGCTTAAATATGGTACGGTATAGATAAACAGCTGTACAATGAACATTTTTGCTTTTATAACTAATAACAAATTATTGTTCAGTAAAGAGTTATTGTAAGAAGAATTTAGAGCCCTCTTGGCCCCTAATTTGAGGGGTCAGCCCCTTTTTGTTGATACCAAATGAAAGCCCTTCAAAATTAAAACAACTTTTGCATTACATGTTATAACAAAATATGTACACATCGAAAGGTATTACAGAAAATGTGCAAAAATTTCGTGAAAAAATTTGATGCTAATTTTCAGGTTCAGGCGAGCTTCAAGGCCTTGAGCAATTTTCATAATTGGAAGCATGGGGGTACATCTACAGACATTTATCTACAATCCCTGAAAATTTTAAGCTTCTACCTTGATTAGTTTCGGAGGAGATGCGTGGACAAAATGACCCTTAAAAATTTACAAAATCGTCTATATCTGAAACCGGAAGTGACGTCATCATTTGAAAATTTGATAATATGTAGCGACGACGTTGTTCTATCACTCCTGAAAATTTCGTGCAAATCTGTTGGGTAGTTTTTGAGAAATGACGCTCCAAAAAAGTCAGAAAAAGAAAAAAAAGAATAATAAGAACTAGAGCAAAGCTCGTTGCAAAGCAACGAGTGGGTCTTCCGTTAATGTCGAGAGAAAAGCTAGAAGTACCTGTAAGAAGCAGAGTTCTTAAGCCAAAAACAAGAGTAACTAAAACAATAAGAAAAAAAATCGAATAATTCTTGGTACGACTTAACAAAATCCGAATGATTTTAAGTACGACTTAACAAAAACCTTTCTGATTTCAAGAATGTCTTAACAAAATAAACCCGAATGTATTCATGTACGACTTGACACGATTATTTTTGGTACGAATTATTTTTAAACCAAGAACGCGGAAACAAAATTTCCGGAAAAATCAAATTTTAAACCCAAATTTCTCTGTAGTGCATGGTCCGATTTTAAAACGAATTTCAGCGTTAGATTAAGTTTACAAAGTTCGTTGTTTTTGCTAAATAAAAAATATCAAATTATCGCTTATAAAAAAGTTATCATAAAAAGACTTACTAGCCCTTTTAGCCCCTAATTTGAGGGGCCAGCACTTTTTTCTTTATAACAAATAAAAGGTCTCGCAAATGTAAACATATTTTGTTCACATGTATTCACGAATTGTTAAACGTTTTCGAGATACCTGAACAGCTGTGTTTTAGGGGCCGACCCTTTAACTCCTTATCGGGGCCACCAACAAAAAATTTTTAATTGCCATATTGTTAAGAACATTATTCTTAACATTTTGTGTTCTACATTGCTTTGCAAAACATTTCTCCTTTTTCAGATATCAATGATCAAAGTTTTGAACTTCTGGCCCCTTGATACCCCTAATTACGTAATATATGACTTAGCTATGGTACTGTAGAGATAAACAGCTGTACAGTGAACATTTTTGCTTCTATAATTAATAACAAATTTTTGTTCAGTAAAGAGTTATTGTAAGAAGATTTTAGATCCCTCTTGGCCCCTAATTTGAGGGGCCAGCCCCTTTTTCTTGAGATCAAATTAAAGGTCTTGCAAATATAGACATATGTAGTTCACCAAGTGTTCGAAAAGTGTTAACTGTTCTCGAGATATCTGTATAAATGTGTTTTAGGGGCCGACCCTTAAAATCCTTAGTGGGGCCATCATCAAAAAACTTAAAGTGGCATACTGTACAGAATATTATTTTGGGCAACTTTTGTTCTACATTGCTTTTCAAAATGTTTCTCCTTTTTCCGATATAAATGATCAAAGTTTTGAACTTCTGGCCCCATGAAACCCCTAATTACGTAATATTTGACTAAGCTATGGTACTGTATAGATAAACAGTTGTACAATAAACATTTTTGCTTCTATGATTGATAACAAATTATTGTTCAGTAAAAGGTTATCATAAGAAGACTTTAGAGCCCTCTAGGCCCCTAATTTGAGGGGCCAGCCCCTTTTCCTTTATATCAAATTAAAGGTCTTGCAAAAATAAACATCTTTTGCATTACATTATTTCACAAAATATGTATACATCAAAAGATATTTCAGAACATGTTCAAAAATTTCGTGGAAAAATAGGTGCTTATTTTCAGGTTCAGGCGAGCTTCGAAGCCTTGCACAATTTTCATAAGTGAAGGCAATGGGGTACATCTACATACATTTATCTACAATCCCTGAAAATTTCAAGCTTCTATCTTGATTAGTTTCGGAGGAGATGCGTGGACAAAATGACCCTTAAAAATTTACAAAATCGTCAATTTCTAAAACCGGAAGTGACGTCATAAGTTTAAAGTTTAATAACCTCGAGTATTTACGTTACCAAATAAGTTCTGAAAATTTCGTGGAAATCGGTTGAATAGTTTTTGAGATATAAGCCACAAAAAAAGTCAGAGGAAGAATAATAATAATGAAAAAGAATCCGAAGAAAAACAATAGGGTCTTCCGTTGGAAACGGAAGACCCTAATAAAGAAAAAGAAACCGTAGAATAACAAGAGGGTCTTCCGTTGGAAACGGAAGACCCTAATAAAGAAAAAGAAACCGTAGAATAACAAGAGGGTCTTCCGTTGGAAACGGAAGACCCTAAAAAGAAACCGAAGAATAACAAGAGGGTCTTCCGTTGAAAACCGAAGACCCTAATAAAAAGAAACAATAGAATAACAAGAGGGTCTTCCGTTGGAAACGGAAGACCCTAATAATAACTAGACACGATCTCGTTGCGAGCAACGAGGAGGTCTTCCGTCCGATTTTTAGAATATGGAAAGACCTTACTCTTGATCTTCATCAACGAAACGTATCTGGAAATGAAGGCGGGATCTAAGAATAATGGATGAAAGACTATCTACCCCTTTGGTGTCCCATATTTGAGGGATCAGCTCCTTTTCATTCATTTCAGTTAAAAAGTATTTTTGTGTACCGCTAATTAGTTTTTAGAAATTGGTTGCCGTTTGAGATTTCTGGGAAAAATCGTTTTGATATCCTGTCCTAAAACTCGTTATAGGGTCCAGATAACAAACAATATATTGCTGTACATTGTTAAGAACATTATTTTAAGCATCTTTTGTTAAATACTGCTTTCCAGAATGTTCCTCTATTTTGAGATATTGAGGATGAAAGTGTTGGACTTCTGGCCCCTTAAAATCCCTAATTGCATAACATAGGAGTAAATGATTGTCATGTATAGGTAAATAACCTTAGAATGAACATTATTGCCTCTATAACGTATCACAAAATATTTCACAGTAAAAAGTTATCTTTAAAAAACTTAAGAGCCCCCTCAGCCCCTTACTTGAAGGGCCAGCCCCCTTTTTTGATGTCATAAGAATGTTCTTGTCAATTCAAACACATTTTATTCAACAAGTGTTTACAAATTCTGTACCGTACTCGAGATATCTTGAGAGGGTCGTTTTAGGGGCCGACCCTGTAACTCCTTTTAGGGACCGCATAGCAAAGAAATTATGGCTGCATATTGTAGAGCTCAATATTTTGAGCATCTTCTGTTCAATATTGCTTTTCAGAATTTTCCTTTATTTCGAGATGAAAGTTTTGGACTTCTGGTCCCTTAAAATCCCTAATTACGTAACATAGGAGTAAATGATTGCCATGTATAGGTAAATAAACTTATAATAAACATAATTGCTTCTATAATGTATCACAAAATATTTCACCGAAAAGAGGTATAATTAAAACACTTTAGAGCCATCTCAGCCCCTTATACATGTTTTAGCAAACTACCATCGAAAGAACAGATATTGAAAGAAAACGACAAAAATCACGACGGTTTTTTAACCGAAATTTTCGAGCTGGGGCGAGCTTCGGCGCTTTTAGTCACAGGAAAATATATATACCACATGTCAGATCTACAACCTTTTGTCTACAATCCCTGAAATTTTGAACTCAATATCTTAAATCGTTTAGGAGTATACCCCTGGAGAAGCCGACCGTCTTAAAATCGTTAAATTGTGAATAACTCAAAACCGGAAGTGACGTCATCATTTAAAATATGTCCAATGAGGTTCCAATCATCATCAATCAGACTTAATAGTTTCATGTAAATCGGTCAAGTAGTTTGCGAGCAACAAGGAGGTCTTCCGTACGATTTTTAGAAGGTGATATGACGTCATCAACTTTCGACAACAAATTAAAACTTGAACTCGGAATACGTGTTGAGTACTAATGCTTTTTAAAAGTTCTCTTGCGTTGCTTTTTTCAATACTTGCATTTCTTCCAACTGAGATACGAAAGATTAAACTATTTTACGTCTGCCCCCTAAAATCCCTAGTTAGGTAACGTATCAGAAAATCATAACATTGTTAGGATATATAAATGTAATATACCTAATTTTGGTTTTATAGCTTATTGCTTAACATTACTTAGTAAATGACCATATAGATAAAAGACTTAAGGCCCATCCAGATCCCTAATTTGAGGGGTCAGTCCTTTATTCGTAATATCAAATAAAAAATGGTCGTTTTATTTTAAACACATTTTTTAAACGTGTGTTTAGAAATTCATTACCGTTCCTGAGATATATGTGAAAGAAACTTTAGGGGCCGATCCCGTATCTCCTTATAAGGGCTGTTAAACGACACTTTGAAGGTTGATTACTCATCATTTTGAGCATCTTTTCTTCTGTACTGCATTTCCAAAGATTTTTCCTTTCTGATATTTGGGTGATTAATTTACGTTGAAGCTAGTATGATTGTATTACGACTTTGACATCTGTCCTTTTTATATGATCTATCATAACATAGAATATACAGCATGATTATTAAAAAAAAAAAATAAAGCATTGTACATTTGTTGATTATTAGTTTTTAAGTTAACGTTGTTTATAATCAATGCTAAACATGCAGGATGAATAAACCCAAATATTCGGAGGATAAAACCAAACGCTTTTTATGAATATATTTCAACTTTTACTACCTACACCATGCTTAATTCATGCTCTCTCTCTCTCTCTCTCTCTCTCTCTCTCTCTCTCTCTCTCTCTCTCTCTCTCTCTCTCTCTCTCTTCTCCCCCCTCTCTCTCTCTCTCTCTCTCTCTCTCATAAAAAATCCAATATTTTGTTAGCCAAATGAATTATCACAGATTGCAAATACTTAAGATGTGCAATTGGAATAATAATGTTGTGAATTTCGCGCTTTTTTGTTGAAATGGGTAGTGTAATCCATGAAATTCTCAGCAGCAAAATGTCAGAAATGGACATATGTATTTATACATGAATGTATTTACATTTCAACTCGTACGACTGTAAAACGTTGTATTATAATCATTGATGGCATTTTTTTCTTTTTCCTGTTTTGAACTATGATTTAAATCAATGGTTTGATACATCATTAAACAAAATAATTGAAAATTGAAATAATTTAAAAACGAATCAATGTCACAGGATGATTCTCTGCCATTCAGTCAACTGAAATGTGACTGAATGATTACTGAAAAGTGACTGTATGGCATAGCTATGCCATTCAGTCACCTTTCCAGACCATTCAGTTAACAATTAGTTGACTGAATGGCAGAGGTTCATCCAGTGTGTGTGTGTGTGTGTGTGTGTGTGTGTGTGTGTGTGTGTGTGTGTGTGTGTGTGTGTGTGTGTGTGTGTGTGTGTGTGTGTGTGTGTGTGTGTGTGTGTGTGATAACGTGTACATGTAAACACGAGAAGCATGTGTCCTAGACTACAGCGAATCGGTTGTCCACTTGCGCAGTGTCTCCCGGCCCGTGTTATGTAAATGTACACTCAACGTGGTGGATTTGAAATGTTTTCAGTTTGATAACTGAATTTTATTTTCCACAATATCACTATTTTATGACATAGAAAAGATAACAATGAACGCGTTTTTTCATTGACAGTCATACTATCTATTTTTTTTTTAATACGAGGCCAAAACAGCATTACTTTGTAGGTAATGGTATAGTCTTTTTATCATTTACTCTTTGAATATCGTTAAAATCGAATTTCCTTGTGTTTGCAGCTACATAAATAAACCCATGAGTGCATTATATCAAGGCGCAAATTTTGTGTATTGGATAACGGTTGACCGCGCGCTTAAGTCGAGCCGCGACCTATTTCCTAGACCGCAGGCAAGGGATCGGATACAAACAATTGTTTACATACATGCAGCTCGGAATCCAGCTAGATTTTAAATGCGACTCAAATGCATTGCAAAGAAGCAGTTCTTTTACCCATAACGTGTTTCCCTTGAAAAGAATTAAAGTGTTTAAACACTTTTCGAATGTAAGATGGTAGTAGGTAATGGTATAATCTTTTTTATTTACTATTAAAGTCGTTAAAATCGGAATTTTTGAGTTTGCAGCTACATAAATGAACCCATGTGTGCATTACAGCAAGACGCAAATCTTGTGTATTAGATAACGGTAGACCGCTCGCTAGTCAAGCCGCGACCTATTTTCTCGGCCGCGGGCAAGGGATCGGATACGTAATTGTTCACATACACAGCTCGGAATCCAGCTAGATTTTAAATGCGACTCAAATGCATTGCATAGAAGAGGTTCTTTTATCCATAATGTGTTTTACTAGAAAATAGCTAAAATGTTCAAACAATTTCCGTAATGTAAACTGGTATCCTTTATGTCCGTTATACGCACAAATACTCTGTTTATTTGCCAAATAAACCCCAAAAACATGAAAACAAGTCTAGCTTTTTACACTCATATTAAGCAATACCCGAACAAAATATTATTGTTACGATATTAATAAGATCATAATGAACAACTTTTGCAGCGACAGCCATATTGAAATCTTAACCGCTTTTGAGGTTATGGAGCGATAACTTTCAAGAACTCAAGGTCCCTAATTTGAGGGGCCAGTCCCTTTTTCTTGATGTCAAATGAAAGACCTTTTAAACATAAATCTTTTTTGTTCTACATGTCTTTACGAAATATTTCCAGGAAAAAAGATAAACTAAGAAAACCATGCAAAATCACAACGCTTTTTATATCTCATTTTTTTAGCCCTACCGAGCTTCGGCGCTTTTTGCGCTGACAAATTATAATTACCCTATTGCATATCTACATTCTTTTGACTATCATTCCTGAAATTTTGAACTCAATATCTTTTTTAGTTCGTGAGAACCTTCGTGGACAAGCCGACCCTCTAATAATCGTTAAATTGCTAATATCTCAAAACCGGAAGTGACGTCGACATTAAAAAAAATTTTCAATAAGGTTCAGAGCAATATCTATCAGATCTGAAAGTTTCATGTAAATCAGCCAAGTAGTTTCTGAGAAATCGTGTACACAAAATATGTAAGAAAAAAAAGAATAGGGGAAAAGAAACCGAACGAAAACAATAAGGTCTTCCGTTTCCAACGGAAGACCTTAATAAGATCTGATTGGTTGCTTCATTTTTTACTAAAAGATAGGATTTTCATCAAGTACGTTACATATGCGGGGGTGTTAAGGAAGCATATGGAATTTGAGTTACATGTAATTCCGTGAAATCACAAATCTTAGTTATTATGTACATATTCAAATATATAAGCAACGAAACGTAGACCAAAAACAAATAAAAAACACTGAACACAATTTTTGCCAGAAATTAGTTTGTATTACGTAGATTTACACATTGATGACGTCATGACTAAAAGTTGCATGTCGTGTGAATTTGATCGGAAAGCATTGTT
Organism: Magallana hongkongensis; assembly: GCA_015776775.1. Classification (NCBI taxonomy): domain Eukaryota; kingdom Metazoa; phylum Mollusca; class Bivalvia; order Ostreida; family Ostreidae; genus Magallana; species Magallana hongkongensis. Next base: position 63,142 of record VIAA01000070.1, on the reverse strand, counting down.
AACATATTCAAAATATAACTAATCTAAGAACTCTAATACAGTATTGTGGTGTGATTTATTAAGAATTTAACATAAGGATACTGGGGGAGATGTTAGTTTTATCAATCATTTGCTAAAAGGTATGTAAATTTGCTTTTATTTCTCGGCCAGGCTTTCCTCTGTCGTCGTTTACGATATAAAAATCCGACTAAAACAACACTACCCCGTGTATATTGAACTAGAAATTTTATACGTATCGTTAGTTTGATCAATGCCTAAATTGAAAAGTGCTGCTAGAATCCCATGGTGTGTGTTGTTTTAATGCATTTTGCCGTTTTCCGTGCAAACTTTATAAAAGTTGGGAAGGTTTTACGAGAACCGGATGAATAACTTTTTAATAAGGTAAAAACATAGGATTCTAGCAGCAGTTTTGATTAAACTAAGATGTTTTGCCTTCATTTGGTATGTTTATTATATTTTGGAAACCGCAGGGTAGTATTGTTCTATCTCATTTTATGTTAAGGAATATACTAAGCTATTTATAGTTGTCACATGATAATGCACCAATGTGGTAGTGATGTACTACCCGATTTTATTGCAATGACATCTATTTTAAAGGATAATACTAAGTTTTTTGATCTTATTTAAAATAATTATTTAATTTCACGATTTTGAATACAGCAGTCAAAATAAGACGGTATATTGCCCATATGCTTCCTTAACACCCCCGCGATACATCAACACACCGTATTGTTGACATTTACATAACCAAGCTTTAAGCCTGCAATAATATTTCATTACACTCTGCTTAAATTAGTTAGAATAATCCCACTGTGTCTCGCCACAGTTAAAATGCCTCCCATATACCCGTAATGTAGCAAACAATTATTGCAGAATCGCTCCGAAACGGTTTTAGAGAAAATTAATGAAGCTGCATTGAAAATAATAGTTAAATTATTCATAACAAACCACTTTGAGGCTGTAAATAATTTTCAACCAAAAATTTAATTCATCTTAATGAAAAATTTAAAATCTTTTCACCAACATTTTTAACTCGCTTCGAATTTACACATCATGTTGACATTCGAAACTCTCGGGTTTTTTCATATTAGAGTTATCTCCCGTATTTTCTTTAATGAACAGAATATATGACAAAATTTCAATTAAAATGCACATGTATTGGAGTTTAGCCATGCAAATGTGATATTGTGGAAACATAAACTAAAGAGCTTCCCGTGATTTAACGTGATTGTAATGCGCATATGCAAAATTGTAAAATCCAAAAAATCCAGATGATTTCCGGATTTTTTAAAGGCATTTTCGTTGATAATTAATCAGCGAAGCTTGACTGAGAAAAAATAAAAACAAATTGGTAATCTTCAAGTACCAATAATGTTTAAAATATATAAAACAAAAGGCAGTACTCTTCCGATTTCTCGGTATTAAAGACCAAACATTTGAGTCTGTTATTTTAATATAATATAGTATAGATAATTATACTCTGTCCCGGGGTTTTGCTTCCACCTTGATATTTCGATAATAATAAATACCTATGTGCTCAATCTACGTCCATCCACTAATATGAAAAATGTCCAGATTATCTATTTTGAACCCCCCCCCCCCCTCTACCGCTTCAGGTTTTAATACACATCCCAAAATAGAAAGTCTACGGGGATTTTGCATTGCATCAGCCATTAATAAACCCGGATGAAAACGTTAAAAAATTACGCGAGGTGTTCTGAGTACTTTCGAATGAAGAAAAGATGTAAACATTTCCCATTATAAATCTCCGTAAGTTTGTTTTCGTTTTTGTAAATTTTATGAGTGAAGAGGGATAAATTTTTAATGAAAATATCTTGGATATTTTCCATTTCATCGATTGCGGTTGTACTTTTTTCACAGGTATGTGTATTTTTATTAAAAATCATCAAAAAGTGATGGAAGCAATAACTTGGGACAGACTATAACAATTTATATCGCTCTACATTAATAATATCGGAATGATAATTCTGCGAGAATCATCTAATATGAGAATTATCTAATTTAAAACATGAAACAAGTGATTCTATTTTGTAAACAAACTGTTCTTTAATCGTGTTTGTAATGCTAGGTTTTCTCGCATTCATGCGCAGTGGCGTTACAAATGGTGGATCACAATAATATCACATAAATATGCCACATACATGTACATGTAAACTTTTCAGGTAGTAAATTTGCTGCATGCGTTTTCAAAATGTAAACCGATTTGCAAAGCGATACAGTTTATAACCGTTTTATAGTCAGTTGCTATTAATGTGGAAACTGTTGAACTACGAGAGCCTATAAAATATTTAGACAAGAGACTATTTATCAAGTTGACAACATTTTTTTTATTGTGTCTTTGTCCTCAATTATCAACCCATTTGACTTATCAACAAAAATATGGCCGCTGGGCGTTCTACGTGTCAAGCAGTAAATTTTCAACAAATATCGAAAGAAATAGTTTTCTATTGTTTAATATTCAATAATTTTATCAAACTTTTATCAAAACTTTTATTGATGCACTTGTAAGACTTTTAACAAAACTACTCACCAATTTCGAATTCACCGTAGCGGAATCTCTAAATCCCTTACGAGCTGTACGCTGTCCCCAATGAATCTGGTTTGAACTAGATTTTTATTTTTATACGATTGATGTATACATATGGTCGTAGAATCATTTAAGTAAGTACCTTTTTGTTTTTGATGCATAGAAAGAAAACCTGTTATCGCACAAACATTTAAAAATCACTAATCATTTTGTTTTGGCGTCTTTTATTATTAGTTATACAATCAAGTCAAGTATATCTTTGATTTAAAGAAAAAATACTCTTTTGAAGATTATATCATTTGGAATTTCGTTTTAGAACATTTGATTCTCATTTGTCCAATCATACATTTCGATAGAATTTTAACTACGTTTGATGATTAATTGTGATTTAAATGTTAAAATGGACGATAAAGATAATCTGACCTTTTGTTTTGTAAGGTGTTACTCTATCAAGATAAAGAAAAAGTGGTTAAATTTCGGGCTGATATATTAATGTAAATTAGTTGCTGCATAGGTATATGCGTGGAATAATGTAATATGCAGGAATAGTCTATCTGGGACATTATCAATTATAAATAAATATAGTTAAATGACTTTTGGGGGGGGGGGGGGGTAAACATCGGTTTTAAATCATTTCGAAAGTTACATTTACAAGAATTTAAAGAATGGCGAAGACAAATTTGCATCACGACATCCATTTCTTCAAAGCAATAGTAATTTTTCTGAGAAAAAAATTTAAACTTATTTTTCAAAGATAAATTTAAGAATTGCAAAAAAAGTGCTTTACTTGGTTTTACAAAAATATTACTTTTGTATACAAAGCCGTTGGTTTAAATCTTAGAGCAAAGCACGTTTAATTTTTCCTAGGTGTCATTTTCATATCTGGAAAACCACCACGATTACCTGTTCGTTAATTGAAAATATGTTTAATATTAGTATACACGACGCTATACATTAACAAATATGGTACATGTAGTAGACGTCAAAAATTTGTAATATAATCATAAAGAATTCCATAATTCGGTGTATACATGTAACGATAAATATCGGTACAATTTCTTTACGAAATATCACAGCCTTTTTAGTTTAAATCCTGCCGAGAAACACCAGGTGCCATGTACATACCAGATAACAAGCTGTAGAGGTCAAAGGGTATGAGCAACTTGTCAAAAGGCGGCAATTGCGCACATGTCCTTGCTGAACCATTTTAAAACAAGATATAAAATATGTATGTTTAATGATAACCAGTATCTTGAAGTCTCTAACTAAACAAATTGGACAAGAAGTGTGACTTACTTAGCCCTTTTTGTTTTGACCTGATAGTAAACGATGTTTAACTTGGATGCTGTTTTATTTTTGTTACGTCTACCTTCAATGTTAAGAACACTTGAAATGTGACAGATCCGTTCCTCTTAAGATAATATAAAATTCAAATTATCATTTTTTATCATAATTCAAAACTTTATCTTTTATGGCGTTGTTAAAATGTTATGCATTTACTATGATCGTTATTGTTATTTCATCAAACATATGGATATAAAAAAGTCACTGATAGATATATTTGTTAGTATTAGGAAACTTTCATGATTTGATTTGTAAAAAAAAATATAAGTATTAATTGAATTATTGTGGTAGCAATAAACGTTTTAAACGTCAACATTGTATTAAAAACTAAACCTTTTAACAGATCATTTTTATTATAGAGCGTTTCAAATATGCATTTGAATGCATTCCAGATTTTACAGACAACAATCATCGAGGAATAAATTGCCATGGGAAACAACGGCAGTGCGGAAAAAAAGACTTGTATGTTTTAAAATCATAAGATCTTTTGAATAAAAATTGTCATTATAATTATACAGTAAATATAAAACAAATTGTTTGACTATTTTAGTACTATGCCAATATACAATGAATATACACAGAAAAATGTGCGACATATCATTTATGTATGTATTTAGTATTTTCAACATAAGTGTCTTTATACGTGAAACATATGGACAAAAAAGAAACCAGATAGTTCACGTGTATATGTATGCCGGTGTTATGTAGTGCCTTTTCCCCCTAGCCATCTTTCCCCCCGGAAAAATGGCTATATAGCAGTTCTTCCACCCGGAAAAATGGCTATATAGCAGTTTTTCCCCCACGGAAAGCTGACTATAAAGTGGGCTTTCCCCCTTTTTATAGCCAGATTACCCCCACGGAAAACCTACTATATAGTGGATTTTCCCCCATTTTTACATTCCGGCCATGTTTATTGCGGACCATTCGTGACAATAATTTGCAATAACTGATATGATATTAATTTCTCACAAAAAGGATAATTATGGCATTTATTAATGCATAGAATAAAATACATGGTTTTATAACCCCAAATATGAACTAAGGCATGCGCCTTCATAACATTCATGTGTCATCATCGTTTATTATACCTGTTCTCACTCCATTTTTGAACACCTTTTACACGGATTTCGGAATACCTCGAATCTTTATCATCTAATCGATGCTTATCTACAGTTTTGACTTCGACGTTATGAACACGTGAAAACACATTTGAGTGAAAATACGCCGGTTTGGAAATTTAATTTTCCAATGTATTACCATCAATGTATAAGCTTCTCCCAGGGAACTAACTGACCAATCTTGACTTAATTTTGTAGAGGAAGGGGATAAAAAGTGGAAATGTATTACTCCCTTAGTCAAAAAGGCTATCGATTTTAAATTAATACCGTTAGAATTAACGATCTTAAAAACAATTATATATTTCTTCTTCTACTTATCAAACGGGAGACAGGATGCAATGATATGATGAGAAACTGAAATGTATTACCAGTAGTTTTACTTTGATGGATGGGGTTCTAAATCATGGTTAAGGGGTATTTTAATTATGTATTAAAAGCATGTGTAAGGTTAGTATTTACCATTTCGTTTTAAAGTTACGCATATTCATATTTTTAAGCACATTTCTACAAAACGCTAGATATTATGATGTAAACATTTTAAAAAACAATGAAATGTCTTCACAGCCAGAACAATGTCGGTATCTTTGCTGGTTACTTTGAAAATTTGTGAAATGGAGCCTAAACTAACTTTATGTCTATATTGTCACTCACTATTTGCTAATTTTTCCACTTTTAAGTTTGCAACATGATTTATAACTATACAATTTTGAAAACGATGCTATATAAATCAAGATATACGATTCAATTACCTAAAAAATTAATACTATTTGTTTCTTCGAACAATTAAACAAGGGTAATTAAAAAAACAAAAAACAACCAACACATATATTGTGATGAGCTGACTTATTTTTTTTTTTAGATATAAGCTTGTTCTTCTAATCAACTAACAAGTAAAAAAGTCGTATATGCGCTTAGGTTGGTTATTTATTTTTGATTTTCGGTTTCTCCTTTTATGAATAAAAGTTCATTGATTTATGTATCTAGTTATCTATTTTATCATTAGTCATCTTATGAATTCATTAAATGTTTTGAAGAATAATGAATTTTACCCGCGCACCTTTTAAAAAAAATTTTGTTCGTAAATTTATAAAAAGCAGCAGAATTAAACGTAATTTTCAATCATTTTGATAAATAAATATATGAGTGATTGTGTATTTTTAAATGATGTTTTTACTTTTAAATGACCGTAAAAATATGATCATGTGGTCATCTATAGTTTTTGAGATATGGGGCCCTAAAAATACATATTCTTTTAAATGGATTTCAAACATCAGGCTCGAAAACAACAAAGGCTCCTACCCTGCATGGGGCTTAAATTTTCTGTGTCATCTACTAGTGGTATACCACTATCATTGTGAAAATATGGTTAATTGGTCATCTCTAGAATTTGAGATTCGGGTCCCCACTTCTAGAACACCATTCAATCATTATAATTGGGTTTTAAACATCGGATCCTGAAACATCAAGGGCCCCTACCCTGAGGGCTGAAATTTTCAGAGTCATCTTCAAGTGGTAAACCACTGCCACTATAAAAATATGGTGATATGGTCATCTCTAGTTTATGAGACATTGGACCCTAAAGAATATGCACTATAATTATTATAATAGGATTTTAAAAATCGGGCTCTGAAACATCGGAAACAAAATTTCTCTAAAACAGAGGTTTAGCCTGGATGAAATTTTCACAAACAGACAAACAATCTGATAAATTTATCAAGAAATTCTTAAAACATTCTCGTTTAATACAATTTCAGAACACAGAATCATGCATATAAGTGTATAACTTGTAAAAGTTTTTTCAATAAATACCTAAATTAAGTTCTATGTGTAATTCCATTACACACATGTTCAACTTTCAGCATTGTCTATAAAAATTATTAAATCGACAAAACGAAACTTAACATGTACAGATGAATGCAGATATACATGTATTCAACCTGGGAGTGTAGAAACATTGATTTTAATCCCTACTGGATTTCCATAAATATTTTTTATAAAATCTGAACCAAAAACGTGAGGGAGAAACCCTACTATGGGGGAAAAGCTACTATATAGTAGCTCCCCCCCCCCCCCCGGGGGGAAAGGCTACTATATAGTAGGTTTTCCGGGGGGGAAAAGCTACTATGGGGGAAAACTGCTATACAACACCGGCATTAACACATACAGGTAAATATTGCTTTTTGAACACATGTTTAACATGAGTTGAAAATACATGTACACATATGGTTTACATATGATGCATATGATTTTGTTATACGTATGTTTGGTTTCACCATCTTATACACACACATTGCAGTTTTCTATGTTGGTAACATGTACGAGGTTCAGAATATATTTTGTTTTTTAATCTAAGCTTGATTTTGTGTGTAGGATAATGTATTGATATAAAAAACAATATGAGTTGTGTTTTTTTTTTCAGCTGAAACCGATTTAATTCAAGAAACACAAGGTCAGTTATATTGCAAAAAATGAAACTTAACATACAATTCCCACTAAATATATCAAAATTGTTTTATCATTAACATTGATATTTTAGATCAATTGAACAAGCTGAGAAAAAACAAAGGTAAAGTAATTTCATTAATTTTGTTTTGATTCTTTTAATGAAGTGAAAACATGTCTCTATTTTTATTTTGAAATTTCATAAGTATAAATGATTGATATATTGTAAAACATTTGTTTTGTTTTATTTTTCTACTACAAAAGAACCTCTTCATTCAACATGGAGAGAAGTTAATGATGATGATTTTACTCAAGCAGTATGTATAAATTGTAAATTACTACTTTCAGTCTAGATTTTAACGGAGTGTTGTTAATGTGACTTTTGCTGATCAGAAGACTGTTATGATACAAATATAGATAATAAACATTGTGAATATCAAGTCATTTAATTGTTAGAATAAACTACAGATATGTGAAGAAAATTTACTTTCGTTTTCATTTGTGCCCCCCCCCCCCCAAAAAAAAGAAACCCAACTTTTCAGTTCTTTCTTACAGTGTATGAGGCATTTTCTTATCACTTGCATTATTTACAACTTCCCAAGAAAATTAAATAGGTAAGGAGAATTTATCGGAAACGTGTTTAATTTTAAAAATACAGGTGTAGAAAATCATGAATGGTTAATAAAATCGAAGAGTAACTCTAATCATTCTCTGTAAATAACTGGAAAAAAATGTATCACTTTTTTGATGCCTCAAAACAAATCTATCACATCGTCATTATTCCAGAAAAAAGATGTAGGGAAAATTCCTACTTAAATATCTCTTTTGAAAGACAAAAAAGTAACTATAAAATGTATATACGGTATGAAGGACATGCTAATATATTTTCAAGCAAATACATGTAACATCAAGTAATTTTATTAAGAATTTACATTCTGTTAAAATACAGAGTCAAAAAACTCCAAAATTTGTAATGATTTTATCGTAATTTATTGATTTGTAAGGTTTTGATATTGCTTTGTAAAAAAAACTGGGTTGTGATATATTTCGAAATTTTATACGTTCTAAAAAAAATGAATGAAATTGGCTAAAAGAATTCAAAACATTAATTTTTTTTTATTAGAATTTAAATTGTAAAAAAATTATAAGTTCAGAAAAGGGGCGTAATTCATATAAAAATATCTCTCTTGCAAGGCAAGAAAACGACAGCAAGAATAATATATAGTTGATGTTTAAAATTTCCTTACATTGTAGTTAAAAAGGGAACAGATCATTGACAAATATTTACATTTTCCAGTGCCTTTGCCTGTGATAACACTACGTATCGATTGTTTACCATATAACCCATAACTTCAAATGGCGTATAATTAGGACACCGACGGGGTTTGCTTATTTAAACTTAAGTATTAATCATACAACGGCTTAAAATTACATAAATATATGTCATAAGGAATCATTCTTTGAATATTATGAGGTGATACATGTAATTTTGGCCGGGGCATGATCAAATCTATCATAGAGCCCTTCGGGCTTTATTGGATTTGACCACGTCTCGACCAAAATTATCACCCAATATTACTCAAACAAGGATTCCATATTCTTTCAATAATTGTATAATACAGCGTGTTGCTGCACCTTCATAAAAATAAGTTAAAATATTATAAATTAAAGTAAATATTGATTGTCTTTAATGATCAAGTTCTAGTAAACAAAATAGGTCTAAAGATTTCTGATAATTGAGATACAAACTTTTAATACTTTGATTATGCTTCATAACAATAACATGGCTATATAAGGTCTACCAAAATATGATACCATATCTTGCTAACTGAGATATATCCAAAACGCGGGGGTGTTAAGGACGCATATGAGCAATTTAGCGTCTTATTTTGAATGTTATATTAAAAATCGTGAAATTAAATAGCTATTTTAAATAAGATCAAAAACTTCGTATTATCATTAAAATAGATGTCAGTTCTAGAAAATCAGGTAGTACAACATTACTGCCATATTGGTGCATTATCACGTGACAACTATAAATAGCTTACGTATATTCCTTAACATAAAAAGAGATAGAACAACACTACTCCGCGGTTTCCAAAATAAAATAAACATACCAAGTGAAGACAAAACATCTCAGTTTAATAAAAACCGCTGATAGAATGCTATGTTCTTCTTAATTAAATAGTTATTCACCCGGCTCTCATATAACCTTCCCAAACTTTATAAATTTTGCACGGAAAACGGTATGTTGCATTAAAACAACACACAACATTGGATTCTAGCATCATTTTTCAATTTAATCATTGATCAAACTAACGATACGTATAAAATTTCAAGTTCAATAATAGGGGGTAGTGTTGTTCTAGTCGGATTTTTATATCCTAAACAACAACAAAGGAAAGCCTGGCCGAGAGATAAAAGCAAATGTACATACCTTTTAGCAAATGATTAATAAAACTAACACCTCCCCCAGTATTCTTATGTTCAATTCTCAATAAATCACACCACAATACTTTATTCTTAGATTAGTTATATTTTGAATATGTTAACAATGCTTTCCGATCAAATTCGCACAACATTCACCTTTTAATCATGAGGTCATCAATGTGTAAATCTACGTAATACAAACTCATTTCTGAAAAAAATATTTTTTTTTGTTTTTACTTGTTTTTGGTCAACGTTTCGTTGCTTCGTTTTTTGAATATGTACATAATAACTAAAATTTGTGATCTATTACTTCAATATTTTTAGTTTAAGTATGAATTGGAAAACCTTTATGACATTTTTCATATATACATATCATGTTTTTCTTCTATTTTTACTATAGTTTTCATATAATACATTTTAAAACGGTTAACTTATTTGTTATAAATAAGTATACGAGCAAAACAATTGAAACACTTTTTTGGTGTCAGAAAGTTAGAATTTTCAATAAAAGTATTCAACTGCCGAAAATTTCGCATTTTAGACGTGGAATATCATTTCATTAAATGCCCTTAATAACTCCTTTGACATTTTGAAAATGATTCCATAAAACAACAGTTGGAAAAATCTTTATGCTTTATTCTGTAATTATTATTTGATTTACGTTTTAAGCTACATGCATGCCACTTGTTCAAATGTGCAACATTTGTTTCAATGTGTATTATTTTTTACAAAAAGAAGAAGGATAGACTCCTACAAAAGATTAAAGCGATTGTGTTACCTGACTCATGCCAAGCCATTAATCTTATCGTGGTTGGACGTAAGGGATCAGGAAAGTCGTCATTTGTAAACACGCTGCTTACAGTTTTTAGAGACAGTGGACAAATATCCTCTCTTGCTGCTTCGTATGGCGTGAACTTTTCGTGTACAACCAATAAAGTAAGTCTTATTATATAAAGTTGTAATACTTATTACATTGGAAAGGATCACTTGTACATAACAAAAAAGTGACCTATAGGGGATATCGATTTCCCGGAAAAATCACTTTTTTAAATAAAAATCAAAGTTTATATGATTTTTTTCTGTTGAACGTAATTTTAAATTTTTCAAATTCCTATTTAGAAATTATCATTTTGTGGTTGTTATTCTTAAATATTAACTTTCAAAGTTGACTAAATATCATTTTTACAGTAAAACGCTCTGTTTCTGCATGAATTTTGGCCCAGAAATCCATTAGGGCAGACCTAACCCCCCCCCCCTTCCCCCAACAAAAAATTAGTTATTTTGATATGTTTGATCAAAGGAATAAATAAAGATAGGATTCAAATTGAAGACATTTATGGAAAAATATGTACTGAACTAAAAGCAATCAACCGTAACTATACCTTTGTTTAAACATGCTTTGATTAAGGACAAGAATCATTCACTCTGTATTATTCGATACAGATGCTTCGTGAAAAAATCATTCCGAGCAAAAAACTGTTACGTTTGCCTTTCCAGAACATCTAAAGAAAATAGTATAATTTACTTTTTGAAATGTGCTTGATATTTTCGGAAGTAAATGTAAACATGACGGTAAAGAAGTTGCTAATCCCGTTAGTGTATATATTTCTTTGCTAATTTCTTTGAAGATGGAACATTAAGATTTGAAAAATGTCACTGGTATGATAAATGCAAACTATAAAGAAAAATAAAAATTAAAAGTCGATACTGAAATGTAGCTAAACAGCTTGAAAACAATTGCTAACGCATGGTATTCAATTTGTTTCACTGCGTTGGTGTGTTACAGGATCAACGATCCATAAAAAACCATTAAATGCTTAAATGGCAGCGATATATTGAATTCCCTTCATAATTTTATTTCCCATAGAAGGGGTGAAGGGGTTTATATATATATATATATATATATATATATATATATATATATATATATATATATATATATATATATATATATATATATATATATATATGTTTGTTTTTTGTTCTATACTAATCATGTCCATGACTGTAGTATGGCTTAGATTACAAATTACATCAAAAAATTGTCAAATGTATGACTTGGAACTCCCATCCCCATACAAACTCAAATATAAACTGCCCCCCCCCCCTCCCCCTGAAACATTTTTTTGTTCCGAGCATGTATTCCTCCTCAAATTATAGATAAAATGAAATTAAAAATCTTGCATTTATTTATGCTTAAAATGAAAATAACCTTTCATTTACACTTTTCTTCATTGTTGAATGGTCTATTGAAATTAAATTATAATTTGGGGTCTAAAAGTTTTATACACTGGTAAAAAATGTTATTCTTAAAAAAAATCACATAACACCTTGCATAATTTACAAATGATCTATTGAGATATGATCAAAAGTTATATCTCTACCTTGGGATCAATAACTAATATTCATCGACAAGTACAAATTGATAACAATAAATGATTCAAATTATACAATACTCTACATCCACCCCTCCCCTCCCCCATTCAAACCTGGTTTTAAAAATTCAGTCCTCTTACATTCTTACATGTGTACAGTAGCTAACTTTAAATTATTTTTTGATTACTTTTTCTCTCCTAATGCACAATAACATTTTTGAAACTGCTTAATTAAATTTTGAGATTTATAAACAAAATGTTATTTGCATGTGTATTCGCCTATTTGGGGTGATTGTAAAGTCTCCTAAACAAAGCAGTGTCATCATTAGTCTAGCAATTACCCAGATGGATCAAACACTACATATGAATAAGATAAAATACTTTATTATTTCTAGTTTTAGAATGTCAGGGTGCCTCCAAGGGGGCATAACCTATATACAATTTGATGTGCAATGACACAAACAGCAAGAATAAATTATATGGTTAAGGGATGAGGATCTCAAAAGTTATTAAAATATACAGTGTATCATCATTTCCTATTTCATAAAGGAGGAGGGGGTTAAAGACAACACCTTGGGGTCATGTATTTTACACCATTTGATGCATCATAATGACATAAGAAGATATTTTGTATTTTCCCGTTTCATGGGGTCAGAACAATCCCATAGGGTCATGGCCTACATTGTATTTGATGCCTTATAATACATCAGGAAAGAAAGACCCCTTCTTTCCTATTAAAACTCATAAAATCAAAGTTTTTGGTTTTTTTTGTGTTTTTTTTTTGTATGCATTTATTAAACAGTACATTTGCATGCGAGATAATACCTCCGCAGAGGCTCTCTATATATACATCACCTGGGGTGCCAAAAGAACTATTTCTTTTTTACATTAAGATTCCAAGTACTCTAACAATAAAAAGGTTTGTCACGATCGCCATTTTGATTTTTTAGACCGACTTATCTGACACTATTTTCTTGCAGCGATTCATGCAAAATTAATAGGTAAAAATAAATCCGTTCGCCACTTACTACTTTTTTGTGTAAACTCGAACATCACCTACACGAATTACGATACAACCGCTACGTTCATTAAAAATCATTCTCCGAAAATCAGAGACATAAATAACAGAGATTGGCAATTCCGCAATTAGCGTGTAAATGTTACGGGACCAACCCTACTTTGAGCACTACAAGTGCAACAGGAATCTTGTATAAGTCATTAAATTTGAACCTGATATTGAACATGAACCTGTCAATATGTTTAAGCATGTTTTATTTATGAAATATCTACAAAAACTCTTTTAGCTTTTAAATTACTTTTTGAAAGGGGCATGGTCACGATTTCGGTCAAATTTTTTTTATTTATTTTTATTTATTTACAATGTTTTGGGAATGCACTTCTAATGTTAAAGTGAAATTTGAGAGTCAACCGTAGAGTTATAAGCAGGATACAGGGCTCACAACTCTTTGCAATGTAAATAAGGCTCGTGCCCTGTTTTTGTTAACATATGTTAAATATACCAGTAAAAATATTTTTCAAAGTGATTTGACTATCTTCTTATTCATTTTAAGCATAAACAAACCGTTCCTAACGTTTAACACATTATTTTTGGTCTAAAACTGGAATTTTCACTTCAACATTCAAAATGTAAACAAAGGCTTTGTTTATAGAGCAAAGAATTGTAAGCTCTGTTACTCGCTTATAACTCAACAAATGGCACTCAAATTCTGGTTGCATATTAAAAATGCCTTACTGAAGCATTGTAAACTTTAAAATCGGAGAAATAATTTTTTACCAAAATCATGACCATGCCCCTTTAAAACTTATTGATTTTTCACAAAGTAATGGTAATGATAATGCATTACTTTACTCATGTAATGGTAATGTAATGCATTACTTCAAGAAAATGAAGTAATGGTAATGGTAATTTAATGCCCTAATTCAATGTAATTCACACCAAGCCTGATTCCAACTAAACCGGACAACATGAACATTAACATTTAACTTGGTTATTCAATCGATAAGATTGTATATATTATTTGTATTTTTTGATGCATTGGTCACTCAAAATGTATGACTATATATGTACATATATATAGATTTTGCTTACAGTCCATTGTTCAAAATTTAAATCCAGTATAATTAATTAAAGAGCCAGCGAACGAGAAGGAAAATTCAGACTTGTTAGGGTCTTCCGTTTCCAACGGAAGACCCTCTTGTTTTTCTTCGGTTTCTTTTTATTATTAGGGTCTTCCGTTTTCCAACGGAAGACCCTTTTGTTTTTCTTCGGTTTCTTTTTATTATTATTATACTTTTTCTTTTTTTTCTGACTCCTTTTTTGCTTCATAACTCAAAAAGTTTTCAACCGATTTCAATGAAACTTCCAGAGATTTTAGCAAGTTATCGTCCCTGAAAGATGTTAAAGTTTTAAAGACAACGTCACTTCTGTTTTGACGTTACGTCATTTTTAAAATTTTAAAAAAGTCATTTTGTCCGGGACTTTTCTCAAAAACGCTTTAAGATAGAGACTTGAAATTTTCAATGCTTATGATTTGGTCGATTTACCTCTGTAATAAAGCTATATGATAAAAATCTGTCACTTCTGGTTGAAACTGGAAGCGAATCAATTTTTTCAAAAAATTGAATTTTTTGATAAAACAAAAAACGTATACGTATTTTGTGGAGCTTTTTTAGCTGAATCTAATGCTGAAAACTGTATAAAATTCGGAGGATGCATTACAGAGATATCGGGGTTTAAAAACTGATTTTCCCGGAAATTTTGATGCCGCGTTATTGGTTTCAAAAATAGTGCAAAATTCACACTGAAAGTAACTTCTACTGTAACAATTCGTACTGATCATAAAAAACTTTATAAAAACATAAAATTATATGCATTTTGTATAGTTTGCAAAGCTAAATACAAAACTCAAATTCGTTTTAAAATCGGATACTGCATTGCAGAGATATCGGGGTTTAAATATTGATTTTTCCGGAAATGTTGATTCCTCGTTATTGGTTTAAAAAATAGTGCAAACTTACCACTGAAAGTAACTCCCGCTAAAAAGATTTCGTACAGGTCATAAAACCGAGCTCGTTTTTTATATAGTTAATCAGAGTGTTTATCGAAACGATTTCCTTACTTCGATCGATAATTACGTTGTTAGTTTTTATTAGTCTTATTAGTTTTAATCGAAATAATTATCGTACGGTTCCCCATGTCAAGTCGCCATGTTTTGACCGCGAACAACAGCTGATAGCGGTGTGTCAGAAGAATGGCCTGCAAGACCGCGATAGTGGAAATTTCAGCTCAACTAACGTATGACAGATTTAAAGGTATGTTTCAATACAGGATATGTCGTATTGACCTTTTCTTTTCAAAGTGTTTGAGCACTTTTCAATCTAATCCGACATTCCTCTGACTCTAACCTCCGCTTTTGACGTGCGTAACAATATAAAAGCGGGCATTTGAGTCTGAGAAATCTCGGGATATTATCTGTCCAATGTATTTTCACGTGTATGTTTTGCACACTACTCTTTTGAATTTCTATTTATTATTATGTATGTCTTATTTTGTATTGAACAACACACCACACACTGTAAAACAGTGCATTTAAAAGGGGTGGGGGCCCAAAGGCACACAAGAGTAGAATGTTGTAATTAGAGTGCATGTTTGCATGATGATAACTTTATCCTAATTATTTGAATTTAGTAGATCTTTACCATATCACATCCACTTAATTAATGAATTAAAGAACTCAGACAGGCTTGTGCTTAATTAAAATAAAATAAATATATTTGACATGGTAAATATTCAGTCTAATTAAAATTAGAACTTTTGTCTGGCTCGCCGTTATATATGATTATCGCCTGTGAAAGAGCATGTAAAACAGAGTGCAAGATGAAACGAACTTTAAGTTCAGATTTTAGGTTAATATTCCCTGATATCTATAAAACATTCTTCTCAAGATTTGATTATTTCACAGAACATTGTAAATTCTTTGAGATTAGTTTATCTTTTATATATATTGAATTTTATTGATTCATTTAAGGTAAACTTTACATGCAGAACACATCTACATTGTAAACAATTTTTACAGTAAGACAAATGTATGCAATAATTTTTACTACATGCGCCTCATATCTCTCTCTCTCTCTCTCTCTCTCTCATGCTTTTAATCTTGGCAAAGCATCATAGAGCAACATCATTTTGTGCATATCTCTATCTAGGAAAAGAAATCAACAATGCTTAAAATTTCAAAATGAGCATGTACTATCGTGCAATCCCTCATTTTTTCATTGTGCAACTAAAATCCAAAGCTTTGTAAAATTGTTTATGAAATTTTATACATACTAAACATAATATTGTTTTTAAAACCTGTCATTAATAAGAAAAGAGAAAAAAAATCCTCGCTAAATTTATTTGCAAAAAAAAACCCCAGTAGAATTCATTTAAAAAATATGGTATAGCAGAAAATTATACTTTGAGGCTGTTCGGATAAAATACTGTAAGTCTTTTTAATTCCACCGTGTTAAAATTTCATGATTTTTACTAAAGTTTCAAATGCGATGGTTTTAATTTCACGCTGCTTAAAAATTCAATTAATCAGAATAGAAGCATTTAATTTCATAATATTAGGTTAAAGTGTTCTAACTAATGCTTCTTAGGAAAATCAAAAAATAGGGGGAGGGTATACATGTAAGGGTATTTCTAAGTGATGTGATGCTTTTGTCATGATAATATCATGTATATGTATGTAGTTTTGAATAAGGTTTCTTATTTAGGGAGATTGAACAACAGTTGACCTCTATAAGATAAGGTAAAGATGCTTTATTATACCCCCCGCAAACGAAGTTTGGGGGGTATATAGGAATCACCTTGTCCGTCTGTCCGTCCGTCTGTCCGTCCGTCTGTCCGTCAGTCTGTCCGTCCGTCTGTCTGTGCAATCGTGTCCGGTCCATATCTTTCTTATGGAGAAACATTAGAAGTTCTTACTTCACAAAAAGATTGCTTATGACCTAAGGGTGTGTCATGACCTTGACCCAAGGTCATTCGGGCAAGGTCAAGGTCACTGGCAGAAAAAATACAAAATTCGTGTCCGGTCCATATCTTTCTTATTGAGAAACATTGGAAGTTCTTAATTCACACAAAGATTGCTTATGACTTAAGGGTGTTTCATGACCTTGACCCAAGGTCATTTGGGCAAGGTCAAAGTCACTGGCAGAAAAAGTGCAAAATTTGTGTCCGGCCCATATCTTATGGAGAAACATTGGAAGTTCTTAATTCACACAAAGATTGCTTATGCCGTATGGGTGTGTCATGACCTTGATCCAAGGTCATTTGGGCAAGGTCAAGGTCGTTGGGAAAATAGTCCAAAATTCGTGTCCGGTCATTATCTTTCTTATGGAGAAGCATTGAATGTTCTTACTTAAAACAAATATTGCTTAGGACCAAAGGGTGTGTCATGACCTTGACCCAAGGTCATTTGGGCAAGGTCAAGGTCACTGGCATAAAAAGTGCAAAATTCGTGTCTGGTCATTATCTTTCTTGTGGAGAAGCATTGAATGTTCTTACTTCACACAAATATTGCTTATGACCAACAGTTTTAAAAAAATAGAGCAGTTGTTATTTAAAGAAAATAGACGGTGAAATAGATTCATCCAATATTTTCTGTAATTGGAAAAATACACGCATTATGATTTTTATCTTAGCGGGGGGTATCAATTGTGAGCTTGCTCACAGTACCTCTAGTTTATGGAGAGCCCTGTGAATCTGTGTTAAATAGAAGAAAGTGGAAATGCTGGGTTCACTTAAATAGCCATATTTTTCTTAATCCTTAATGGAATTGGCAAAATGAGGTATACTTTTTCTCAGAATAGCATAAGCTTTGTAAGTTTAAGACAAGATGACTTTTCAGAGAATGTTAGTGCAAGTTAAAGGTAGCAAGGGACAGTTTCGGATAAAGTACCCGTCAATATTTGTGTAAAATTGAGAGTTGCTGTACTTGAAGGCTTATGAGTGTTGCTAAAATTCATGAAATGATTTTTAATGATTATCATTAGTGAGAGGGATGTCTCTTGTTGAAATTGATATTCAATATGTAGGCCCCATATGTTAGGTACATGAGATTCAGAAGTAAAATGCGAAATTCTAGTTACAGGGTTCCGAAGACACACGTCCCCAGGCTACAATGAAATGTACCAAAAAAACTGTCCTGTGCCATCTTATGTCACGTATCGGGATATGTCATACTAATTACACTGCATGGTCAGTGTATTTTTTTTCAGAAATACTATGCATATATTAATGTAAACACAGCTATTATAAGTACCGGTACATGTATTAACACAGCTTATTGATTTTTTTAATTTCAGCTATTGGTGGCCACATGGTTTTTACCTGTTGATTTTTTTCAGCTCTTGAGGTTACCCTGTCACCTCTACCTACATGCATATTCCTTAATGTGTTCTACAGACTATTTACCAGTAATTCAAATTAAATCGGATAATTCATGAACAGTTACTGTAATGGAACTTTAAGAAAGCATCATGCCTTGTTGTGGTTTGTGTTTGATAAGAAATTATAACAAACAAAATTATGGCTGTTTAAAGTAATTTACAATTGTTAGCTGTGAAAAATTGTTTTTCAATAAAAGTATGCAACTATGTTTCCTTTATTTTGTTTTTAGCTCACCTCAGCCAAAGGCTCAAGTGAGCTTTTCTGATCACAATTTGTTGTTGTCGTTGTTGTAAACTTTTCATATTTTTATCTTCTTCTCAAGAACCACTGGGCAGATTTCAACCAAATTTGGCGCTAATCACCACCACTAGGTGAAGGGGATTCAAGTTTGTTTGAATGAAGGGCCACGCCCTCTTTAAAGGGGAGGTAATTGAGAATTATTGAAAATTTGTTGGTATTTTTCAAAAATCTTCTTCTCAAAAACTATTCGGTCTGAAAAGCTTAAACTTGTGTGGAGGCATCCTCGGGTAGTGTAGATTCAAGTTTGTTCAAATCATGGTCCCCGGGGGTAGGGAGGGGCCACAAGAGGGGGATCAAGTTTTACATAGGAATATATAGAGAAAATCTTTGAAAATCTTCTTCTCAAAAACTATTAGGACAGAAAAGCTCAAATTAAAGTGGAAGCATCCTCCGGTAGTGTAGATTCAAGTTTGTTCAAATCATAGTCCCAGGTGGTATGGTGGGGTCACAACGGGGGAATGGATTTTTACATAGGAATATATAGAGAAAATCTTTAAAAATCGTTTTCTCAGAAACTAATCAGCCAGGAAAGCTGAAACTTACATGTATGTGGAAGCATCATCAGGTAGTGTAGATACAAAGTTGTGAAAATCATGACCCCGGGGATAGGTTTGGGCCACAATGGGTGGGGGGGGTCAAAGTTTAACATAGAAATATATAGAGTAAATATTTAAAAATCTTCTTCTCAAAAACTAATCAGCCAGATGATTCTTTATAATTGTTAACACTTTGGCCCCAGGACAGTTCTTTGGCCTCACAAGAAGGTTCAGAGTTTGATGTAGGTTTATATCCCATATATAAACTATTGTTAAGGATCTTTTTGAGAACTGCAATACTCATGCATGCGATATGACTATAAAATCAATATAAAATCATCCTTTTAGAAAAGGAACTAATGATTATAAACTTAAGAATATTTAGGGGGGGGGGGAATGGATTTTTTTTTATACAGGATCTACATGTATTATTGTACATTGACCAGGTAGTTTGCATTGTGACCCCATTAAGCTGATTTTATCATACCTATTGTTCCTCAGGTGAGCGATGTGGCCCATTTGCCTCTTGTTTTAGTTTTTCATTGTTTTTCAATATTAAAAATTAAACATATTATGTAATCTACGGTAATTTTCATGATGAGTGCAAAACTAAAATCCGTTTTTAAATCGGACGATGCATAACAGATATCGGGGTTTAAAAATTGATTTTTCAGAAATTTTGATCCTGCGTTTTTGGTTTCAAAAATAGCGTAAAGTTCAAACTCGTACAGAAAATAAATCGAATTTTGTTAAGTACTTTGACACCTTCGGAATTATATTTTTGTTAAGTCGTTCTTAGAATCGTTAAGGTTTTTGTTAATTCGTACATAGTATCATTATGTCTCCCCTTTCAAAGGGGCGACATATTGTTTTTGTCCACTTTCTTTTTCTTCTTCTTCTTATTCTTATTCTTCTTCATCCAAATTTGTCCAAGCCGTAACTTAAATACCTTTTGACATTAAGACTTCAAACTTGAAACGTAGGAAGATGGTATTGAGAAGAAGTGCACGCCACCAAAATGTTTGACCTTGACCTATTTTCTTGTTCAAGGTCAAGCGTTTTATAAAAAATATAGTCCGGACCATAACACAAGATTCCTTAAACTTACAAACTTTTAACTTGTATCATAGATAGATAGTATATATATAGTCCAGTTGAACCTTACCAAAAATTTTGACCTTGACCTTAAAATTTTATTTCAAGGTCAAATCAGAAAAAACTTTATTGTTCACCTCCTAAATATTCTTTGACAGAAGGACTTCAAACTTTACACAAAGAACAATTATAATACACTGAGGTGTACTATTGAAAAATATTTGACTTTGACCTTGTTTTACTCAAGGTCAACTTGAGAAAAAATAATTAAGTTTTGTCTGGGTGGTAACTTAGATACCTTTTGACATTAAGGCTTCAAACTTAGAACATAGGTAGATGGTATTGAGAAGAAGTGCACGCCATCAAAATTTTTAACCTTGACCTATTATCTTCTTCAAGGTCAAGCGTTTTATAAAAAATATAGTCCGGACCATAACACAAGACTCCTTAATCATACAATCTTTTAACTTGTATCATACATAGATGGTATATAGTCCAGTTGAACCTTACCAAAATTTTTGACCTTGACTTAAAAATTTTATTTCAAGGTCAAATTAGAAAAAACTTCATTGTTCACCTCCTAAATATTCTTTGACAGAAGGACTTCAAACTTTACACAAAGAACAATTATAATACACTGAGGTGTACTATTGATAAATATTTGACCTTGACCTTGTTTTCCTCAAGGTCAACTTGAGAAAAAATAATTAAATTTTGTCTGGGTGGTAACTTAGATACCTTTTGACATTAAGACTTCAAACTTAGAACATAGGTAGATGGTATTGAGAAGAAGTGCACGCCATCAAAATTTTTGACATTGACCTATTATCTTCTTCAAGGTCAAGCGTTTTATAAAAAATATAGTCTGGACCATAACACAAGACTCCTTAGTCATACAATCTTTTAACTTGTATCATACATAGATGGTATTTAGTCCAGTTCAACCTAACCAACATTTTTGACCTTGACCTAAAAAATTTATTTCAAGGTCAAATTAGAAAAAAACTTCATTGTTCACGTCCTAAATATTCTTTGACAGAAGGACTTCAAACTTTACACAAAGAACAATTATAATACACTGAGGTGTACTATTGATTAATATTTGACCTTGACCTTGTTTTACTTAAGGTCAAATTAAGAAAAAATAATTAAATTTTGTCTGGGTGGTAACTTAGATACCTTTTGACATTAAGGCTTCAAACTTGGAACATAGGTAGATGGTATTGAGAAGGAGTGCACGCCTCCATAATTTTTGACCTTGACCAATCTTGTGTCTCAAGTTAATTCATTTTCTAAACTGTATCATATATGGATGATATCTAACATATAGCTGACTTCATTCTTTTTCACTTTTTAAATTTCCCCCATATTACAATCCTTTGGGAGAGGGGGAGACATGTGTTTTTTTGTATAAAAAAAAAATACCCACTAGTTCGTATTTATTTTGATCTTTTACTTTAAGTTGTTCTTGTTATTGATTTAAACACTCTGCTTCTTGCAGGAACATCAAGCTTTACTCTTGACATTAACGGAAGACCCACTCGTTGCTTTGCAACGAGCTTTGCTCTAGTTATTTTATTTTTTATTTTTTTTCTGACTCCTTCTCGGCTTTATATCTCAAAAAGTTTTCATTCGATTTCAATGAAATTATCAGAGCTTTTGTAAAGTTGACGTGCCTAAAAGATGTTAAAATTTCAGCATTTACGTCACTTCCGTTCAAATTTGGCGGCCATTTTTAAATTTAAAAAAAGTGATTTTGTCCGGAAGAAATCTCCGTAAACTTTAAAGATATCGCTTTGAAATTTTAACTGATGATAGATGTATCAATTCTATAATGTACTGGGGGGTTTAAAATTTTGTTCGTTAATTTTGCTCAAAACCGGAAGCAGTTCCAATTTTTGGAAATTTTCATTTTTTTGAACAAAAAAAGACAATACCACAGTCGTATAGAACTTGCCATGGTGAATTCAAATCTGAAATCCGTTTGAAAATCGAACGATGCATTACAAAGATATCGGGGTTTAAAAATTGATTTTTCCGGAAATTTTGACTCCGCGTCCTTGGTTTAAAAAATAGCGTAATGTTCAAAGTAAAATAAATTAGTACCAAAAATAATTGTTAAGTCGTATTTGAACACATTCGGATTTTTTTTTGTCAAGTCTTTCTTAAAATCAGAAAGGTTTTTGTTAATTCGTACTTATAATCATTCGGGTTTTGTTAAGTCGTACCAGGAATAATTCGATTTTTTCATTTTTTTATTTAAGTTACTCTTGTTGTTGGTTTAAGAGCTCTCCTTCTTACAGGAACTTCCGGCTTTACTTCCGACATTAACGGAAGACCCACTCGTTGCTTTGCAACGAGCTTTGCTCTAGTTTTTTTTTTCTATGTACAACATTCCGTTAGAGACGAACAGCAGTCATACCGCAAGTAGACTGGAAGCCAATGAAACACCTATTTACTATGTTTGTATAATCAGTCCTGATTTCAACTCCGGCTTGCGCATGAAGTTCGGTAGTATTCAGGTGAAAGATTGTCAAAATAAAATTCACGACTTTTCAAAAATGGCACATTGCGTTTGGGAACTTTACTTTCGATTCAACTTTCAACCTCTTCTATTGATTAACGAGCTTGTACACCAACTGAATAGTCAACGGCGTTATGCATTCAGTTACGTAACTCATGCCACATTTGAACCCGAGCAAGGATATTTTGATCATTAAAACTATTTGTTTATTTTCTAAAAAAAATTTGGTTTATACATGTACACAGAGGACTTAAAAAGAATTAATGCGTGGTTTTATGATCTATATTCACTGAAATGCATGAACACTTTCTGCACTTTTTTCTTACGCACAGACTCAATTCATATGTTCTACGCGTGCCTTCCGGTTTGAAACTTCGGCTGACAGTAAACTTATAGACGGGGTCACGTGGCCCGTCTAAAATTGATGTTTCTACACATACTTATACATGTGTATGTAATACACAAATTTAATACGAAATTGTTTAAGGGTCAAGATGGGGTCAAATCAATAGTGTAAGTCTGACAAATGAAAAATAAACTTTTGCAATTAAAATGACAGACACTTTACAAATGCGATAGGATAGGTAATGATGATAAACTTATTTAAATATTAAAAGATGATGATATGGTGTTATATAGTGCTTTTTCCCCCTACCCCCCCCCCCCCCCGGAAAAAAGGCTATATAGCAGTTTTTTCCCCACGGAAAGCTGACCTTATAGTGGGCTTTCCCCCTTTTTATAGCCAGATTACCACCACGGAAAACCTACTTCCCCCATTTTTACTTTCCGGCCATGTTTATTGCGGACCATTCGTGACAATAATTTGCAATAATTGATATGATATTAATGTCTCACAAAAAGGATTATTATGGCATTTATTAATACATAGAATAAAATACATGGTTTTTCAACCCCAAATATGAACTAAGGCTTGCGCCTTCATTACATTTATGTATTACTCCCTTCGTCCAAAAGGCTATCAATTTTAAATTAATACCGTTAGAATTGACGATCTAAAAGACAATTATATATTTCTTCTTCTAAATATCAAACGGGAGACAGGATGCAATGATATGATGAGAAACTGAAATGTTTCAGTTTTACTTTGATTGATGTGGTTCTAAATCATGGGTAAGGGGTATTTTAATTATTTATTAAAAGCCTGTGTAAAGTTAGTGTTTACCACAAACTTACACATTCATATTTTTAAGCACATTTCTACGAAACGCGAGATATTATGATGTAAACATTTAAAAAAACAATGAAATGTCTTCACAACCAGAAAAATGTATCTTTGCTGGTTACTTTGGAAAATGTAAAATGGAGCCTTAACTAACTTTATGTTTATATTGTCACTCACTACTTGCTAATTTTTCCACTTTTAAGTTTGCAACGTGATTTATAAATATACAATTTTTAAAACGATGCCATATAAATCAAGATATACGATTCAATTATCTAAAACTTTAATACCATTTGTTTCATATTTTTGCAATAAAGATTTACTTGTGTACCATAGTATTTCTTCGAACAATTAAACAAGGGTAATTAAGAAAACAAAACAAAAACAAAAAAACCCTAAAAAAAAAAACAACCAACACATACATTGTGATGAGCTGACTTTTTTAAATATAAGCTTGTTCTTCTAATCAACTAACAAGTAAAAAAGTCGTATATGCGTTTAGGTTGTTTATATATATTGATTAAATGTTATGAAGAATAATTAGTTTTACCCGCGTACCTTTTTAAAAAAGTTTTAGTGAACTTAAAAAAAAGCAGCAGAATTAAACGTAACTTTCAATCATATTGATAAAGAAATATATGAGTGATTGTGTATTTTTAAATGATCGTCTTACTTTTAAATGACCGTAAAAATATGTTCATGTGGTCATCTATAGTTTTTTAGATATGGAGCCCTAAAAAACACATATTCTTTATAATTGGATCTCAAACATCGGGGTAGAAAACAACAAAGGCTCCTACCCTGCTTTGGGGCTTACATTTTCGGTGCCATCTACTAGTGGTATACCACTATCACTGTGAAAATATGGTTAATTGGTCATCTCTAGGTCCCCACTTATAGAACACTATTCAATCATTATAATGGGGTTTTAAACATCAGGCCCTGAAACATCAAGGGCCCCTACCCTGAGGGCTGAACTTTTCAGAGTCATCTTCAAGTGGTAAACCACTGCCACTATAAAAATATGGTGATATGGTCATCTCTAGTTTATGAGACATTGGACCCTAAAGAATATGCATTATAATTATTATAATAGGATTTTAAAATCGGGCTCTGAAACGTCGGACACAAAATTTCTCTAAAACAGAGGTTTAGCCTGGATGAAATTTTCACAAACAGACAAACAGTCTGATAGATTTATCAAAAAATTCTTAAAACATTCTCGCTTAATACAATTTCATAATACAGAAGTATGCATATAAGTGTATAACTTGTAAAAGTTTTTTCAATAAATTACCTAAATTAAGTTCTATGTGTAATTCTATTACACACATGTTTAACTTTCAGCATTTTCTATAAAAATAGTAAATCGGCAAAACGAAACTTAACCTGTACAGATGAATGCAGATACACATGTATGCAACCTGGGAGTGTAGAAACATTGATTTTAATCCTTACTGGATTTCCATACATATTTATTATAAAAAACGAAAAACGTGAGGGAGAAACCAAACTATGGGGGGAAAGCTACTATATAGTAGATTTTCCGGGGGGGGGGGGGGCTACTATGGAGGAAAAACTGCTATACAACAACGGAAGGCTAGCAAAGGGAGATCACTTATTTAGAAAGTGAAAGTAATACTTAATATGTACATACCGGATTCTCATGATATTGTGCTACTATACGTGTATTATGCTTACCTATATTGGTCAATATCATAATGATAATCCAATGAGAGCACAATATAAATCCCCTTAGCTGATCATCACAGAAGAAAATTTTTATGCATGTTAACTAATCCTTTTCTGCATATGAAAAACACACATGCATGTATACACCACGTGAAATGAAACCTATCAAATCGAAGAGCTGGGTTAAACTAGTACCCACTATTGAGACCAATAGACCTGTGTTGCGTACGTAACTTCAGGCAAAAATCAGTTATTTGTAACATGCATGTATTTTTATGACCTGTTTATCAAAACCCCTTGCACTATTTTATTAGGAAAATAAGAGCTTTAAGGTGGCGCAGGACAACTTCATATTGTTATGTATACTTCCTATTGAAATAAACATTAGGGTATAAATATAATATATTCCCCAAAAATAATGTTACCTTACATTAAAGCGCAATGGGTTAGAGCAATTACATGTCTGTAAGGGCATTGGAGTCCGAGGTGTATTTTTGTTATATTTACTATTGATATAAATGAATTTTCATTGGTGGGGGGGGGGAGACCCCTTACTCCCACCCCGTTTTTAATTCCTTGTACACGATTATGTACATGTAGGCACACAGAAGCAAATCTAAAGCCGGCAACCTCTGCAGAGAGGAGGCATAATTTAATTTGTTTGTAGTAATTAAATAAACAATTATACTTTCTATGACATGAAATGTTACGATTATTGATTAACTAAAAATTCACATGCAAACAGTTCAATTCCAAATTGCACATAAGTGCTGCTCATGTGTATTATCATATGGAAAGGGATCTTATCTTACAGTTATGCAAATTATAATTTTCAAATGCATTACAGGAAATTGCATATGGCCTTCATCTTTAGCTCACCTGAACCGAAGGTTCAAGTGAGCTTTTCTGATCACCTGTCGTCCGTCGTCCATTCGTCCGTCCGTCTGTCCGTCCGTCTGTAAACTTTTCACATTTTTGACTTCTTCTCTAGAACCACTGAGCCAAATTTAACCAAACTTAGTACAAAGCATCCTTATGGATAGGGGATTCTAAATTCTTCAAATAAAGGTCACATCCCTTTTTAAAAGGGAGATAATTGCGAAATTGTGAAAACTGGGTAGGTGTCTAAAAAATCTTCTTCTAAAGAACCACTGCACCAGATATGTCAATATTTACACCAAAGCTTGTATATATAGTGAAGATTCTAAATTGTAAAAATCGCGATCCCCGGGTCAATACTGGGGTCCCAAGAAGGGTTTAAAGTTGATTAGGAAGTATTTAGTATTTAATGCGTTGAATAAATATGCGTATTTGTAATAGTATTTAATGCGTTGATTTAATTGTGTCTTACGCGCGGCTTCAGGTTTGGGGCTTCGGCTGACAGCAAACGAATAAAAATGACGTCTGTCTAACATTTTTCATCAACATGGTACCTCATTGTAAACTCCGTATATAACAAATTAAGATAGATATAAAAAAAAAAAGTTAAAATATAAAGGTTGCTCTATCTATGCCCAAAACATTTTTTTAATGGTTTGTGGCTCTAGTCTTTTAAATATTTATTGGCATAAAGACCAGTAAACACAAGCCATATTGATATTAACAAATACCTACCGGTACTGTACATGCGTTTGTGATAACAATTTATTTACAACTGATACGTATGTGTTTGTGTGTATATTTTCAAAGCTTTTTTTGGTGGGGCTGGGATTTCTTAAAGAGAAATAATTTTTTATTCTGAAATAACATAAACCGGACATCATTGTATAAATAGCTATATGTTTGAACGATTCATCTACGGAAGTTTTTTTGTTGTTTTTTTTGTTGTTTTTTTTTATTTGTTTTTTTGTTTTTGGTTTTGTTTTGTTTTTGTTTTTTTTGCTTATTTTTTTTTAGATTTATTTGGTTTGGGTTTTTTTTTGTATAGAATTGAAGATAACCTAATTAAGACAAAGAATAAGTTTTAGTGGCACACTTTAATTTCATATAGCTGGTTAACTCTCTGAAATTTATGATTAACTAAGGAATACATATGCATTACTATTTTAAACAGTTTCAATACGAACCTGAAGATTGATGAAGTCAAACTTTATTATATTAACATGATAAAGGCATCAAATGGAATTCCAGACACATTAATAGTGATTCATATTAGAGGTGTTGTGACAATAGCTATGGATCATTTCAAACCTCAGGACAAAATATTCAAGATTTTGAAAAATACACTTTGTTTATGTGCTGTTTTTAACGCTTAAAAATTATTGTTTTTAACTAATTGAACTAATTATTTCTCAACAATAAAGATAGCTTCACCATCATGTTTTTTTAACGTTAGATTGCCGAAGATTTTATAATTTTAATTCTAAATTTATGCTTGTGAGTTGATGAGCTTGTCGCGTTTTCACATCACTGCAGCAAAAACGGTCGATTATAATATATATATATATATATATATATATATATATATATATATATATATATATATATATATATCCAAAGTCTCTTTTTCAATGAATAATAAAAAAACTTTTAAAACACTGTTTCAAAATATTTCGACCGTGTTACCGGTCTTCATCAGTCGGTGTTTATTGTCTATAGCAACACAACGTAGAACATATACTATGACGTCACAATATGAATACAGTCTGGCAAGTTACGTCATACAACAATATTGCGCCAAAAACATATGAAATAAAGGTGAGAATCTATAGAAAGCACAGTGATAGCCGTAAATAGTACATAAACAAGTAATAAATGAAAAATGTATAGATAACGGGACATAAAATAAAGGAAATGTCAATACAAACCAGTAATAATGTAGTCTAAAGACAATAATGTTCCCTCTGTTTATACCAAAAGGTATATAAGTATTTAATTTTTTCTTCCACAAATTTTCTCTGAATTTTCTGTAAGTTTCATCTTTGTACAATTTTTCGATACCTATTACAGAATAATCCTCAACTGTGTGTTCGTCAGTATAAAAATGCATTGCTACAGGGTCTATAGATAACGGGACATAAAATAAAGGAAATGTCAATACAAACCAGTAATAATGTAGTCTAAAGACAATAATGTTCCCTTTTGTTTATACCAAAAGGTATATAAGTATTTAATTTTTTCTTCCACAAATTTTCTCTGAATTTTCTGTAAGTTTCATCTTTGTACAATTTTTCGATACCTATTACAGAATAATCCTCAACTGTGTGTTCGTCAGTATAAAAATGCATTGCTACAGGGTCGTTAGTTTCTCTCCTGATCAGTGACAAATTTAAAACATGTCTTTGATATAAAGTCACCCCCGTTTCCCCAACATATACAATTTTGTTACACTTTTTACAAAACACCCCATTAACAACATTACTTGACTTGCAATCGATATGATTTTTAACTTGATACGTTTTGCCCTTAGCATCTTGAAATTGGCCAGAACAAATAATATATTTACACATAACACATTTTTTTGCACCACACGGCTCGGATAAGTGTTGTTTTTTAAAAAAGAGGTTATTATGTTTCTTATGGACCAATATGTCTTTCAAGTTTTTGTCTCTCCTGAATGCAACTATAGGTGTGTTATGAAACGCAAGTTTTAGGCGGTCGGAATTTTCGAGAATTTTTTGACGTTTCTTTAGTATTTGATGAATATTTGGTAGTCCTCTGGAATAGTTTAACACAAACGGAACACGGTTACACTTTTTGTTATTTTTTCTGTAGTTCAATAAATCCGAGCGGTTGAGTTTATCCACCTTCGCCAGCTGATCCTCGACATCCTTGTTGGAATATCCACATTTGCGTAGATTAGTTTTAATTTTCTCCCGTTGTTTGAAATATCCCTCATCTGTTGAGCAGATTCGACGCGCACGGATACCCAGTCCAAATGGTATAGATTTTTTTGTAGATTCAGGATGGCTGGATTTTTTATTTAGGTACATGTGTTTGTCAGTGGGTAGCGCATTGATGAAAAAGTTTTCCGGTCAATTTTTTCTTTGATACGTCGATCAATAGAAAAATTATTATCTTCATTTCTTATCATTTAATAAAACATTTTCAAATAAAAAAATGTGAAGTGTCATTGATCAAAAATGTAAATAATGTAAATGAAGCGGCGCGTATGAATACAAAACAACAACAGCAACGGTATTCAAAATGGATGCGCCTTCAGCTGATGCAGAGCTATTGAGCTGAATTTAATGGATTAAACACAAATAGTGAGTTAATATCTGAACCGGATGAATTGAAAACGAAAGGAAAATACATGCGATAGCTTGTGATATTATTCACTGTGCAGAAAAACTGGTATTAAAACTAGTTTTCATGTGAGATCGCTGGAATATGCAACTGGACATAACCATCCAAGGAAAGGCGATCGTGGACGAAAATAGCTGATATGTCGACAAAGAATAGTATGTATAAGCGACTTTTGTAAACGTTGTGGTAACTAGATAGCCAGTGATGTACTTAAATGGTATATCTGCCGCTTGGAATGCGCCGAAGGAGTTGATGCATATTACTCATAGCTTTTCTTTACGACGCTTATTCTGATGACAGATGGTGTACGTGTGTAAATTCAAAAATCATCGTTACCAAATTTGAACAGAAGTGTTACCGTGAAAGTTTATAGGCCTATATGTTCGTTATAATATTCCTGGAAAAGGAACAGCCAGCCTCGCTGTAAATGTTGATTGATCTCAAGCAGACGAAATCGTGAGAAGACGCTTAATTCTCTATTTCGTGAATCAAATAATGTGTTTTGTTTATTTTTGAAGGTTAAACTTTCATTTTTTTTATATTCTCAAGGTTGCATTTTGTTTGCTGACAATAAAACAGACACAACTTTACATTTTGTTGACAGTGTTTATCTTGGAAATTCCCGTTCTATAAATAGTGTTAGATCAGAACAGTTGAGAAAAGTTGATCCGGCTAAAATTTTATTGATGCAGGTATCAAAGAAATTTTTCGACCAATCAGAAGCGCCGATATCTCATCAAACGAATAAATATTAAATGATATATATATATATATATATATATATATATATATATATATATATATATATATATATATATATATATATATATATATTGCCGAAATTTAAAAATTCTAATTTCAAAGTTATGCTTGTGAGTTGATGAGCTTGCCGCGTTTTCACATCACTGCAGCAAAAACGGTCAATTATAATGAAATTGTATATGAGCCAGTGTATGAGAAAAGGGGTCTTATGACATAACGTCACAATGCAGAGAAAACGTCATAAACGTCCGCAACATTTCGCGACGTTGTTCATAATTTGTAACGCTTTATTTCTTTTTGTAACATAGGAAATTAAGAATAGCGAAGGTTTTTTTTTACCGCAATATGTATACTATTCTTTGCTGGATTTTATATATTTATATAAACAATGTATAGATCTTAACTTAAACGCAGTTTGAATTAATTTAAATTTCAATAGAACTACCAACCTGTTGGTGAAGGTGCAATTCATAAACGTGTAAAGAAAAACCATGTGCTAAATTGTGTTGTTATACTTTCATGTTAAATACTGAAATCTGATTGGTTAAGACGCGGTTCATAATCCGTTATATTACCCTCAGCGTTAGCAACGCACTTAACAACGGGTAACATTAAAAAATGTTACATGCGCGAAAATTATGCGCGTACTGTTTGCTGTAGAATTCACGTTATTCCTATATAAAAGCAGTTAAACTTTCTTAAAAATCAAGACATTCAGTATAACAAAATAAATAGTGCCTGTTTGGGAGGATAACAGTTGAACTTGACACCCCACGAAAACCATTGTCAACCTCCGCTTTGCGTCGGTTGACAATGGTTTTCTCGGGGTGTCAATTTCAACTGTTACCCTCCCAAACATGCACTATTTATATATTGTGTTTATATATAGCCTACTGCAATATTGTTTCTAGGCATAATTTAAGAATAAGAAATTTGAAAAATAAACAAAAATGTTAAAGAGTTTATAGGCATGGTAAGTGTATTACAAACACGGAAATATAATATCTATAGTATAAAATCGTACATAATTATATAGCATGCAGTCAAATGCTTGATTATGGAAAATCAGATTTGCCATTTATATTTAGGTATTAGATTGACAATTAATCAAATTTTTCCTTCTTTTTAAAACTAAATGAAAAAGGTGATCGCCCCTTTTAAAACAGGGTAAATTTGAACTTACGCGGCGTGATGAAGGGCATTTCTTCAATGTGTCGGCGCATTACCCGGACGAAAGAATAAGACGTTATGATTGATAAGTTATAGGTAAAATGTTGGTCTGTTTACATGCAATTAGATTATGAATAAAAGATATGTGTTTTCGTATACATGTGTTACCATTATATACTTCTGCTAAGCGAAAAGATATAAAAAATAAAATTGATAAATATTTAAACAAAAATAACCAAGAATCAGAAACTAAAAGTATCTGATTATTTTTCATCCATAATTTACGTAATTATGATATTTCACAATTCTTACGATTTTCAAAATTTCTATTTAATTTATTTAAAATTTTGTTTGTGAAATAACAAACACAGTTTGTTTTAGAGATCGATTAATACATACACCGTGTTACTGCATGCTTGAAAGCATCTTTAATGTTTGCTATTAAACTGAAAATATAACGCGATCGAGCTTAAGACAATTTTAGGTATTCAGTTTTTGAACGAACATTACATACGCTTTTAGTTAACAGTAACCACATGTACATGTTTGATAATATTTCTACCGGTATTGTAATTATTAGATTTAAAAAAAAAACTACAAATATCTTCATGCTGTAAAAGAAATAAATCACTATTTAAAAAAAAACACGATGCTCAAAATGCATTTGATGTCAACTTCGTGTAGAAAGGGTAAATCCTTTGCTGACAAGTACAAAGTAGTACTGTAGTAGTGAAAAAGAGTAGACAAATCAAAAAACTTGTTTGAATAATTCTGATTATAAAAAATATGGTTATTACAATGTACATGATCATTAGTTTCTTCGAAAACCATGTAAAAAAACAAATATAATCAATCCACGAAGTAAAGAATAAACTAGAGCCGAGCTCGTTGCAAAGCAACGAGTAGGTCTTCCGTCGCAACTTCGTGTCGCGAAAGGATTGTCCATCAGTCTGATTTAAACACCTTCTTCTCCTGACACTTGTCAGAGCCAGAACCTGTATTGATAAAATGTCATCTTTACACGACCATTTCTTCTTACCAATAAGAGCTTTAGAAAATTGATTGAAACTCTTCAAATGGAGACAAAAAAATTAATTCATGCCTGTTTTCTATGTAACCTCTAGATTGAGTATTGCACCACTCATTAAACAGATAAAGGCATATCTTTGCTAAGTAGGTGTTTATTTAGATTGTATGCAAATGTGGAGGTCAAGTGGAGATAGTCTGTTATTGATACAGGTCTATCAGAACCTGGCGAGTGTAAGGAGAAGGGAAATGGTTTTTAATGATACTGGATTATCAATGTGATAATAGTAAGTTCAAGAAATCGAAAACGAGACTCAATTTCAAAGTATTATTTTCATACCAGGCAAGTTCTTCGTTTAACTTACTTCAAGTTTAGGATAACTTTAAAAAAGACATCATTTATGTACATGTATATAATTAATTTAATTATAATAAAAGTGTGGATGTGGCGGTGGGGGAAATGACCCAAAAATCAATTTTCTAAGCGTTAACTTAAGGGAAATTTTGGTTGAGAGAAAGGGGGGCATTGCTCCCACTGGACCATCTAAAAGGTACTGTTAGCAAGCTCACAAATGATATCCCCGCTAAGAAAGAAGTCATTACTCACGTATTTCTCTATTAGAGAATAATGGATGGTTCTTTTTCTTTAGTGAGTCAGACAAGGCAGGGTATATTTACAGGTCACAAGTAATCTTTATGTCAAACTCTAACTTTTACTCATTTGCATTAATACAAGATATGACACATGTTTGACTTTGAACTTGCGCAACTGACCCTGGGTCAAGTTCATGACACATCATCGGTCATCAGGAATCTTTACATGAAATAGAAACTCCCAATGTTTCTCCTTAAATGACATAGGGACAAATCATTACACACCCTCAGGTCATAAGGAATCTTTGTGTGAAGTAAGAAATTTCAAAGTGGACCGGAAATAAATTTTGCACTTTTCCTGCCAGTGACCTTTACTTTGTCCAAATGACCTTGGGTTTAGGTCATGACGCTTCGTCAGGTAATGAGTAATACTTGTATGAAGTAAGAACACTTCCAATGTTTCTCCATCAGAAAGATATAGACCGGACACGACGTACGGACGGACAAGGTGATTTTTATTTAACCCCCCCCCCCCCAATTTATTTTCGTGGGGTATAAAAATCCTTTTCGCCCGTTTTGTGCGGCACAAAAAAGACCTATATTTTTCAATTATTTCTATCATATCACATATAAATATACATGTAAATGTATGATTTGTATGCACATTTGAGTTCTTATCATCATCGTCGGAAAGGATAAGAAACCCTTGGGGTCCAATAATGTCTTTCATGGGCATTTGTCAGTTTGCATCACTAAATAATTTCCAAGCGGTAAGCTATCAAAGCTTTTGAGATGTTACATGTAGATACTGTCGAATCATCTAAATTCGTGGGGGTCAATTTTCGTGGATTGTTGGTTTTTTGCTTATTTGTGGGGATGTAATTTCGTGGGTGCATCAGTTTTCAGATTCAGTAAGAAAGAATACTCTTTCTAAATTTATTTTCGTTGAGGATGTAAATTCGTGGGGAAGGGCTACCCACGAATACCACGAAAATTGAGCCACCACGAATTCTAATGATTCCACAGTATTGAATTTCTATAGATTTAAATTTAAGGTTAGGAAAAAAAACACTTTTTTATACAGTAAAAAAAAAACTAAAATAGCTTAATGTACGCGTACACATAAATAAGAAGATGTAGCGAAAGCTATAAAGACTTTATTTTTTCTGTTCTAGACTTTTTCAGAGTTAACGAGCTACAAGTTAACAATCTCTTATTTTGACAAGCTAGATCAAAAATAAAATATTGAGCTGAGTTTTAGGTCACTTAATCTGCATTACAACCTCATACTACACAACTTCAATGATTTTTTTTAATCAATGTGCATATAACAATAAGTAAAATTCCCAAGAACAAATATCTATCACAATTAAATGATTAAATGCATACATTTTGAGAGGCAGAAAAGTCGCTATATTATAGTCTGCAAGTCAATTGAACTACTACAATTATTTCAAAGAAATAAGAAACTGTCGACACTTGCAGTACTCTGATGATTTAATGACGATCGACCGACTTTATTGCTTAATGTAGTCGTATATCATTACTTCTAATCCTGAGAACAAATTTTATTTAATCTTTGATTTAAAACTGTTAACTTATTAAACCAGAGACATAAATAACTTATTAAGTTATTTATGTCTCTGATAATATATTTTATTCTGTTCATAACTATAGAAGTTTAGCGTGTTCAACAGGTTAATTTTTTAGCCACATTCTCAGATTACGATATCGCACCTTTAATGTGAGGTTGATTGACATCGAATATTTAGACACTTATTGTTTAACAATTGACCGCTGCAGTGAAAGCGTCCTTCCAAATGTTACTCAATTATTTATCAATTGTTGATCTGCAGCCCGGGGGCAATATTCTGAGCTATGTGCGCTGACGCGACACGAGATTTTCGGTCGCACGTGGAGCGGATTGACTTAGCATAGACTGACCGAATAAACACACGGGTGGGAAAATGACAAACATTGAGGAGAAAAATGTACACATGTTAAGTAGTCGCCAAAAATAGGTCTTCGCCACATTTTGAAAAAAAATAAAGCCCTTGCACTGTGATCATGAAACCGATAAAATCTAAACAAATCTTGTTTAAAAACTCATGTGAACATTCTAAAAAAAATCACTAAATCCCTCAATTCTGGACAATTCTTTTATCGTGTAAGCCTCTACCGCCAATCGCAACTTCTCGGGCCTTTCCGGCAAGCTCGGAAAAACACTTATAATGTATTACCTAGGCGTCCATGACAACTCCCCCCCCCCCCTTTTTATAAAACTTGATATAATTACAACACATTTTATGATCTGTTGAGATGTGAGCTATACTTAATTAAAGGTATCAATATACACTAAAATATAACACAGAAACGACATACAAGACTTCTTGCCGATACATACTTATTTTAATGGGAAGCGACTCCATTTTGTATAAAATTCTAACATCTGGTGATGTTAATACATTCAAGGTGCTTTTTCAAACTTGCCGGAAAGGTCAGAGAAATTGCAATTGCCTCTACCGCATGTGATTTTTTTTATCCTGCCTTGAACGCTTGGGGACTGTTTCATTTTTTAAATTCGGCTAAATAATTCTTCCAATTTTGAGCGCGCACTCTCTCTCTCTCTCTCATTTTATGTGCAACCTTATGAAGACCTCAACTACTTTCTACGATATCTATAAAACCTCTCAGCAGTATTTAGCGGAAATATTCGTGGGTAAATAAAAAAAAATTAAATTGAAACACAAGTCAATCTTACATGTACCGGTCAAAATCTCGAATAAACAAATAGTTGGAATCGTACAAAATATCAATAAACATGCACGTGTGATAAAGTACATGTAGAAGAACACGAAGCTACCGCGGATCACTTGTCCACTCGCGCGGGATCTCCTTGGCTATGTTCTAGGGGTGATCATCATTTTAAGGTTTAATCTTTGTGGTTTTTTGTTGTTTATCTATAACATTATTAGTAAATGTATAGTTTTTAGAACATTTTAGAATTACAAATTCACTACTGATGATGTTTCTGATTTGGAATAATATCGCTTTTATCAATTTTTAGAGGGGCTTCTCAATTCACATTCTAATGTTTAATTAAATAAATTGAAGGTGAACAAACTTTAAGAACATAAAATTGAAACAGTTCTTGTATATATATCTTGTTATTAGATAACCACTGACCTCTAGGTAGTGCAGCCGCGACCGATTTCCTCGGCCGCGGATGAGGGATCGGATAACTTACGGAAATGTAAAACACACATAGAAAGCTCAGAACCCAGGAAGATTTACAATGTTTGCAGTATGATGACTAAACTCTAATTAATATAAGTTTTTTCCCCCTTGAATCCCACAGTTGATCTATCTGTCTGATACTGCTTCAGTTCGAGAATGGCATTGCTTTTATGATTAAACAGAACGATTTCTTATTGACACTCTATCGTTTAATTCAAATTAAGAAGAGTAAGCTTTAATGTCATTGTGTACGATTCTAGTGTTTGCGGCTAAATAAAATCACATATGACAGACGCGATTCTTGTGTATTAGATAACCGCTGACCGCTAGGTAGTCCAGCCGCGACCTTGACGATCGATTTTCTCGGCTGCGGGCGAGATGGGTTATGTAATGACGCAGACAGCTAAGAATTTAGGTCGATTTGAAATGCTTGCAGTAAAATGACTCAAATCTATTTCATGGAAGTTATTTTTTTTTAAATCTAGTTTATGTATCTCACTAGATAAGAAAAAGAACGTTAATATTTTCTCGTTTTTGCTTTTTCTTAACGGTTGTCCACTATAGGACCTAAACAGAGGTGACTCCAAAAAAAAAGGCTGTAAGAAAAACATGTACACGTATACTTTTTAGACACTTTTTCAAATGATTCAAAGCATCCCGTATATGCTGGTACACTTTAAGCTTTTAATTTATGTACGTTATGCGCACGAAGACGATTCGCTTACTTGCCAAATGAATATAGGTACATGTTAACAAGACAAGCTTTTTACACTCATATTACGCATTACAGGTACAAAATGATTTTGTAACGACATTGATAACACAATAATGAACAACTTTTCTATCGACAGCTATAGCGAAATATTAACCATTTTTGAGTTATAAAGCGAAGACTTTTAAGGGCTCTAGACCCCTAATTTAAGGGGCCAGCCCTTTTTCAATGGTGTCAAGTGAAAGCCCTTGATACTTTGCACATATTTTGCTCTATATGTGTTTAGAGAAAATTTTAAACTAAAGAGCTACATAACAAAAACACAACCAAAAATCAGCATTTTTTGAAACAGAAATTCAAATAAATTTTTTGAAACTTTAAAGGAGGAAAATTGTAAAAACAAAACTCGGAGGACAACTTTCAAACTCTCTATTTTTAAGATTTGCGACTTTGTAACACATGATGTGAGCGGTTTCAGAGCCTTTGCGTGCACAAGAATGCCTATATTTTTGGGAAAAAGGGGAATAACTCGGTACCGGAAGTGTCGATTTCAACGATTTTCCTTAGATATTGAGAAATAGTAACTAACAATAAGCTCTGAAAATTTGAACGTTATAGGACAACAAACAAGCAAGATATTTGAGTTTTAAAAAACGTCTAGAAGAAAAAAAAGAATAAAAAGAATTACCAACAGAATCAGTACAAGGTCTTCCGTTGAAAACGGAAGACCTTAATAACATTTATTCATTTATTCAGGACATTTTGCAGAC
The DNA here is from genome assembly GCA_015776775.1 of Magallana hongkongensis. Taxonomy (NCBI): domain Eukaryota; kingdom Metazoa; phylum Mollusca; class Bivalvia; order Ostreida; family Ostreidae; genus Magallana; species Magallana hongkongensis. Next base: position 24,579 of record VIAA01000070.1, on the reverse strand, counting down.
ACAACCATCGCCAGTTTTAAAATGCTGTTAAATAGATATGCATGATTTAAACACATTAGAACCATTTTAACAAGAGCTTGGACTTTGGGTAGTTGAGTCAAACAGCAATGTGACGTAGGCCTGTCTATATCATTGCTAGCCAGTCAGCCATGGCTCATTGAAATCAACAAGATTTGTCTGGCTTTTGAGCAAAGACTACGCAATCGGTGTATATTTCACTTGAAACCAGCGTCATTTTAACTTGTTTTGACGCAAGAAATAGATCGTTACATCCTACTGAAAGTCCAAGGTCTTATTAAAATGATTCTAGTTCTATTCTGACATAAAACACTGAAACCTTGTTAATTACTTAGATTTATTATGTCACAATATGATATCATTTTTACCTTGGTTATCTAATTCTTAATGCATTTCTGACGTCTTGGTTTCAATTTTTTGACGTTAAGACACAAAAATCTGACGTCATGATAAAAATACACTGGATTGCAGCGTCAAAATGAAAAGTTTATAGCCAAGCTAGACTATTGATTTTAATATCATCTGATTTCTCATGTTTTCATCTGTAAGAATCACTCAAAACATGATTTTAATGATTTTTATGTCATAAGACCCCTTTTCTCATACACTGGCTCATATATATATATATCTATATATATATTCCAGCTTCACGAAGTAAACCTGTTGCGTTTTGGTGATGGAAAAAAGTTACGTATCTATGATTGTCGAGGGGTTGGAACAGAGGAAACATCAAATAATTATTATGAAGATGATTTAATAAAGGCAATTGGTGGTTCCATAAAGAAAGACTATAAGGTACTGAAAATATGGTACTTAAAATGGTTATCGATACTACTAGAAGTATTTCATTTGCATTTTACAAAGAATGTTTCTTACATTGTCTGTTATTTTAGACAATTACGATAATGCTGTTATATCAAGGTAGGTTTGGGGGGCAGTTAATCTTATACACATTGCAAATTTCAAGAAATATGTTTATCCTTTGAGGTTATCCAAACGACCGAAATTATTTGCTATATGATTATCGTTGCTGTTTATCATGGGCAATTTGTTTTAATTTGGCCATAAACTTTAACTTTTTTAGAATTATATATATCATTTTTTTTATAATAACTTTAATATTCAAAGTGAAATCTAAATATCATTTGTGATATGCATCATTTAGGGAAAATTAAAATTGTTGTATTATCAAATCTCAAGCTATAAGTATTTATTACGGAAGCCCGTTGGTTTTCGTAAAAAAAAAATATATATTTTATCTGACAGTCGCTGTAACTTGGAACTGTGACCCGGGTTAAAAATGACACGGTGGTTATTTTTTTTCAAAACCGTATTTTAACGAGGCCGGGTTTAATTGTTTTTGCCCTAGATTTTTTAATTATTTTTTTTACATGAATTTCTACTGATATAATTGTTATTTTAAGATAAAAAAAAAATAAGACATTTACCACACCGTTTTTTTTTAACATAGTACCCTATGGGATTTTGGTTGAAATGTATCAATTTTTTACATTTTTTGGGAGTCTCCCATGCAGTTACTCTGGCAAACCGAAAGTGAAACAGTGTTTGGACCTAAGCACAAATCATCACCGCTGACAAGATTTAGTTTAAAATATTCGATAAATTCGATGTAATGTATCTTGAAGCATTGGTTATTAAGAAACTTATTTATGATTACCTTGAAAATAGTCAGATGTTAAATAGTACGAACAATTTAAATATGTTTTGCAGTCGTCTGCATTCATACGCCAGAGTTCAATAAAGTCTCGTTCAACCATCGGCTGTCTCCGTAAATCTCCGACAAGCAGAGAGTCATTCTATATTTAGAGGTCGTGTCATCAAGCTATCACGTGACCTGGTGTACACATTCTCTTGCTTGTTGGAGATTAACGGAGACAGCCGAGGATCTGGTTGAACGAGACTAGAGTTCATTATTGCTTCGATCCATACAATTTTTTGAATATTTCGATTTTTTAAACATAGTTTGATGGAATCAATTCTATCTTTCATCTTTTCACAACACGATTCATACGGGGTTTTTCTCAAAATTTTTGTCGGAAAAGACCGAGAATTCATATTAAAGAATGTGCATGATTCAAAGACAGATTATAAACTATTTGCCGAGCAAAGTAACATGTTGTTGATTTTAAAATGAATAATAATCGATCAAATCAACTCCCGTCAGTACTTCAGTATAATGATTAAAACCTCTCGCCTATGGATTTCCTTTTCTGTTATATATATTAAAGTGATTGCTAAAACGCATCAAATGGTCAAATAAAAAAAACATTTTCCCTCCTGGTTTGTTCCAGGGGTCTTATCAATGTTGTTTTTTGTATGCCCAATTTCCCAGATTTGTCAGATAATAGCCATTTTTTATTTGAAAAAGGCGGAAATGGTGATCTTTAAAGTATAAATAAAACGTTCAGACATATCTAAGTAATAAATAGACTAGAATATATAACATCACATATCAAGGGTCATTAATATAAAATACATGGTTACTGTCTTCAAATATATGAATTAAGCTATATATAAGCGGGTTGAGAAAACGTAACAGAGGGCTAGGCTTGCTGAACGTTTCGACCCGAGTCCAAATATAATTATACTTCGAGACATTTATGTTTATTTCACAACAGAATATCATTTTTAAGCATCAAACAAGCTATTTTCAACAAATTTCGCTGAATATCTGCAGTTGAAACTATGACTCCATGGCGTCAACCAAGCAAAAAGATGACGTCACAATACAAATGAAACGCTGCGCGAAAGCGTCCGTACTCGATCTGTACTCGGCCTCTTTAAGACCAAAAAACATTTGTAAAGAAAAGCTGAAACTTGCGTGAAAGCATCCTCATGTAGTTTACATTTTAGCTTGTTCAAATAATGCTTCCCGGGAGTAAGATGGGGCTACAGCCGGAAGTCAAACTTTTTATAGGAATTCAAATGTTCTTGCAAATACTGAAACAACAAAACGGGCTTGATATTAAACATAAAATATATTAATATGGATTAAAGTCGGCAGAATTTATTTTAACCGGGTCCCCGTAGGAAAATTTCGGTTATTACAATCATGGTAAAAAAGGCGGGGCGGCGGGCGGATGGCTGCCAAAAGGGTACCACATTTCTCATACAGTTTTCAAGATTTGAAGTTTTTCTTTTGCAGATCAATTGTTCAGTGTCATATTTTACAAATGTGTGTATTATTTGGATTTTTATTTTTGAAAATTTATGCAAAAATACCGGGTTTCGAACTTTAAAAATAATATCTGTACTTCTTAGGTAAAGATAACTTATATCACAGTTTTCAAAATAGGAAGTTTAAACAAACACTCAACAAAACCTCTCATTCTTCACTGTGATAAATATATAACAATTTGAAAATTACGAATAAAATTATGAAAATGTTTTCAGCATTTCGTTACTATTCTGTTTGTTCACCAATAGCACAGATAAGATAAGACAACAACGATTGCAATCAATTTTTGTATAGCAGGTTCAAATCGCGGTCAGAAAAGATCGTGATTTTTTCAATTGGCACCAAATGGTGGGATAATAAATTCGCAGAAAAAAAACATTTGTACAACCCAAAATTCAAACCCGCCCGAATTTTACAAAATACCGATCATGATCACTCTACATGGTACATGTATATTAACGAGGCCAAGTACAGAACGAGTACACAAGCTTTCGCGCAGCGTTTCATTTGTATTGTGACGTCATCTTTTTGCTTTGTTGACGCCATGGCGTGATAGTTTCAACTGCAGATATTCAGCGAAATTTGTTGGAAATAGATCGTTTGATGTGTAAAATTGATATTATATTGTGGAATAAACATAAATGTCTCGAAGTATAAGCTATATTTGGGCTCGGGTCGAAAACGTGAAGAGGGTTCATCAAGCCTAACCCTCTGTCACGTTTTCTTAACCCGCCTAAATATCGCTTAATTCATTTATTTCAAGACATTAACAATGTATTTATTACCCTTAATATGTAATGTTATATATTTATTTATTACTTAAATATGTCGTAATGTTTTAATAACACAATACAGATTACCACTTCCGTCTTTGTCAAATAAAAAATAGCCATTATCTGACAAACTTCGAAATTGGGCGTACAAAAAATAACTTTGATAAGACCCCTTGAACAAACCAGGAGGTAAAAGGTTTTTTATTTGAAATTTGATTCCTTTTAGCAATAACTTTAATATGTAGAACAGAAAAAGAAATCCCTAGGGCAGAAGTTTATAAAATGTGCAAATTTGGTACATTTCAAGCAAAATCCCATAGGGTCCTATGTTAAAAATTAACAAACTTTGAGATGACCCCTTAAACAAACGGTGTGGTAAATGTCTAATTTTTTTTATCTTGAAATAATAATTATATCACTAGAAATTCTTGTAAAAAATTTCATTCAAAACTCTAGGGCAGAAAAAATTAGACCCGGCCTCGTTAAATCACAACGAAATAAAATATTTTTATGTAAGTTTCTTTTAAAAAATATGTATTCATTTGTTAAAATTTTTTTTAGTGATATCTTATTGAATGTTTTCCGATAAAAACACCGGTTTGTCGTTCATAATTATTCTTCGGTTAATACAAAAGGTTTTTTAAAGTGCACCCGCTTTTATGTTGTTCAAGTTCATTTATTTCACTCATAACATATAATGTTACATGAGGTGCAGAAAAATTATATACAAAAGTATAAGAAAAGCAGGATTTACAAAAAAAAGAAACAGAATTAAGTAAACAATGAATTTGTTACAGTTGTTAGGTAGGATGACCGACCAAATCAAATATTTTTCTAATTAAACTACACATTTTCATGTTTTACATGATTTGAAGATGACACAAGTTTTCTAAATTTTAAGATGTTTGGGGTTTTAAGATAATAATTACTAAACAATTTTTTTTCTTACATGTGACAGTGCACTACATTCTAAATTATAATGAAATTCATCGCCAATTTGATTGGCTTCACATAAGCCGCACTTGCGGTCTTCACGTGGAGTATTGCTCCACCTACCAATTTCTATAGGGACGTGATGGTTTGTAGTTCTATATTTAACAAACAAGTTTCTTAATTGTTGTAGCAGTATTAATAAAAAGTCTTCACAACAAAAATTATATTTAAAAATACGATATATAGCACCTTTTGACGAACTATCTAATTCACTATTTTATTTTTGGACAAATTGATCTTTAAGATTTTGTTTGACAATATTTTCTAACCATTTCATGTTTTAACGGGATTTTGCTGGTGCCATACAAAGGATAAGCCACAGGTATCGAGAATATTTTTAATACAAACTAGCCACTTATTATTGATTTCACCTCTAATGTAACAATTGTAAAGATACAAACACATAGTTTTACATAACTTATTCTCCTAGGCCTGGCATAACATCATCTTTGCCCAAAATCCAATCATTCTCGTATAAGTTGTTATATATAATGGAAAACGACCTGTCTCCCCATAAACCATAAAACTGGGGGTACTACTTTTCAAGTTAGGTATGTGTTTAAGAAACCTTAAATGTACACGCTTGATAACTTACATCAGTATTTTCGTAACCCCATATTTCACAAGAGTATAGTAAAACAACCTTGTCAAATATCAAAGGACATGTCAAAATATCTTATTTTTCTAATAATACCATACATAGCTTTCTGGGATTGAGTGCACAAGTGTTTTTTGGCTTTACAAAAAGAGTCAGATCGGGAAAATAATATTCCTAGGTAGATATACTCTTTAACTACTTCTAATTTATCATTATTGTACATAAATGAGCACTTAGGAGCAGGTCCTTTGGAGAATATCATAACATAGGTTTTTTCACATTAACTGTAAGTTTCCAGTATTTACAATATATTCAAAATACAAGCGCATGTTGTAAATCTTGAGCCGACTCTGTTAGCATGACAGTGTCACTAGCATAAAATAAAATAAAAAGTTTACTGTAAACAAGCAACTCTTCTTCTAAATCATTTGTGATACTACTTAACCCATTGACATTTGAAAGCTTTGGTTTCATCGGACTTATATCTATTGTGGATTTTCTTTGCTAAATTGAATTTTCATCACACTGTTTTGCAACTTTTATTAAACCATGGATTAGACTTATATCCACCTTTCGATTTATTATTGTTTCTGGTACCGAAAGAAATTTTTGCTGCATTATGAAAAGTGTCGCATATCTTATTACATTATGGAATCAATGTCCTCTTTTCTAACAACGTCTGAGGCCAGTTTCATTGAATTTAACTGACGTCGTAAGCTCTCTATATCGCATTGTTCTATATTCTTTGGAAAAGCATTGGCTTTGTTAGCTGACCACAATTTTACGGATGACTGAATTTTGTTCGGTGCGTGTTCGCTACTTTTTGGAGCCCCATAATTAAAAGAAAAACACATTGAAATTGGATTGTGCACATCTGAGTACAGATCACAAAAATCTAGCACTTCAAACTGATTGATAAAATAAAATAATGACGCACTTGATAATACATAGTCAACAGTGCTACTATTTTTACATGTTAAGCTACCTATGAGTTTGTCTGTACCCATTCGACCATTTACAATAAAAAAGCTGTTGTTGATGCAAAAATCTATTAACTTGTATCAAAAGTTATTGGATGACATATCGGTAACTTTTCTAATAAAAGTTATTTGTAAAGTTTCAAAATAACAATATTCTGTTCATTTAAGGTCTGAAATACATTGTCACAGTTTTGCACATTTGCAAGAAAATCGTCTGAAGTTATAAGATCACACAAATTACCACTTCTCGCATTAAAGTCACCCACTAGGCAGATATTGTTACAATTTTTGGAAACAGTTCTTTTTCAATTTCTAAGAAACAATCAGGTGACGAATATTTACTATTTTCTGGGGGAATATAGACAATACCAAAAAGAATATTATCAACATTAGCAAGACAAACATTCTTCAACTGGAGCCATAATACATATTTACACTCAGTATTTATAATATTTACGTGTTTCATGAGTGTATCTTCACGGCCACGGCTACAGTGGTAGCAACGTTATTGTTGACAAACGACACGCACGATTCTGATACCCGAACGATCACGCACGATACACGAACGATCACGCACGATAAACGGACGATCACAAACTTACTGAAGTTTCACGATACACGAACAAAAACGATAACACACGCAACCGAACGATTCTTCACCATTAAACACGCAAAATCAAAATTAATTTTTAAGATTAGAATTAAGAAAACGTATTGCTTTAATTTGTATTGCTTTTTGTTTGTGTTTTAATAAAAAGAGGCATGTACAGTAGCAATGCACTGTTTTAAATTTTACGAGTAAACAATTTACACATCCATACAAAAAAAATATATGATTCATACACAAATTAATTTGTTGTCTCCATAACGAATAATAACTTAAGTGTAAATGAATTGAAGATACTGGATAAACTATATGAATTTATTTACAGACGAGATGACTGTTTATGTAATCCAGGCCCCTTACGTACGATTTAATTATGCGGGATAGAGGTAAATTTGTTACCTTGTTCTATAGAATTTCGATTTCACACATAGAATATTTTCATTATTTACAGTACATAATTGATTTATTTCTATTTAATCTGAATTTTAAAGCGTCTATAAAAAATTATTTCAAACAAATGTTTACATAATGAACCAGATAGGAATACGTATCGTATTCTCATTTGAAAGAAAAACGTTGGGGATAATCGTTTAGTTTAAAACAGATGAGTGGGTAAGCTTGACCGCTTTCATTCAACATGTCGCTCTTGCTAATATGATTAGAATTATGTGTCAAGACACAATGGATGCTTGATATAGGCTGACTATAATATTATGCAAAACTAACTCGACCGAACAAAGGATTGAAATAGCTGTGGAAATACTTGATAAATGTATTAAACCACGAAAGAGAGAATGAATGCTAACAACTGTCAATGTTTTTCTATAAAAAAAATTAAATTCACATTGTTTTACAAAAAATACTTGTTTTAAGAATAAATCCTGACATTCCGTAAAAAAAGTTACAAAACGAAAAAACCGCACTATCAAGCACGAACACGCACGGTAAAAAACGCAAACTATTTTTCCTGATACACGCACGATCCCGCACGTTACACGAACGATCACCCACATTACACGAACTAATTAACACGATTGGCTTGTCAATAATAACGTTGTTACCACTGTATGCCTCCTGATTGCACCTTTGCTAGTTTACACAGGTTTTTCGTAAAGACTGTGTAACCAGGTAGATGAATAGTGTCAGAATTATCGGTCTTGGTTTCGACTAGTCCAACAATGTCGTATTGGGTGATTAAATCGGTAAATTCCGGATACTGCAGGCGTTTGTTGATTCCGCAGACATTCAGAGTCAGTATTTTGAGCTCACGATCTGGCTGGTCTCCTACGCGACCCTATGTTTTGTTCGGTGTTCGACGGCGGCATGTTCTCTTGCGCTCCTGATATTCCGAGTCGGACTCACTGTATCTTTGCCTTTGGGATGCTTTTGGGGTCGTATTTATGCCCACCTTAGTCACAGGTGCATAATCGGTCCTGTGTCCTGTGTATTCCGCCTGATCTGCGTCGTCCTGTGTCAACGCTGGTGACACATAAGGCCGCCCGTCTATGTAGAGGCTATCTCTCACAAGTTTCACTAGATGACCGTTCTTTCTGGCCGTTCTCATAACAGGGTATAATGTCTTTCTCTTCTCTATCTCTGGTGGGAACTGCTCATTAACCCAGATGTTGGATCCTTTTAGTTTATTTGGTGCTTGTAGACGTACCAGTTCTCTATCTCTGAAGAATGAGAATTTAGCCACAATTTTCCTCGGTCTCGTTCGGAACTCGTCTCGTTTCCCCATTCTGTGCACTCGTTCGAACGAGATGTTGTTGTCTAGCTTGAGCTTGGTTTTTACGCGGGTAGGTTAAGGCAACTCATAGTTTAATGACCGTAAAAATTATGATCAATTTAAATAATGTTTATTTTTATGAAAACAGCGCTGGATATTAATACCAAGTGAAAGAGTTCACCAAGATATTATTTTTCTACTTCGGAATCGACTCAATCTTTGAAGCTGCCGTGCCATGGTATCACGTGACAGTTAAAAATAGATCACTTTTTTACCTTAACAAAAAATCAAAAAGTGTAACACTACCCCGAAGTTCATTTGTATGTTTTCTACAATAATTCGATCGGCAATTAGTTCATGTTTATTAGTATTGCTGCTAGAATCCTATTGTACATCGCATAAAATAAATATTGTAAATATTTATCGGAAACCCTCTCAACTTCTAAAATATCATTGAAAATACTACGTATTTTTCGTTTAAAACATCAAAGCACAGGATTCTAGCAGCATTTTTCATGTAGTTTAGGTCATATACCGTTGATATTTACCAAAATCATATTTCCTAATATCCAGGGTAGTGTTACACTTTTGCCATTTTTTGTACACACTGACAGAGGAAAGGCTGGTCAAGCCATATAAATGTCGATCCGCTTACCTTATAACACTCGCTGATTAAACAAAATATCCATGCCTGTATTATCCTGATTATATTCGAACTGACACTCATCTAAATCTTAGGTATCTGTATTAAATAAGTCTTATTTCGGCATTGTTTACACTGCATTCCGATAATTTGTCTCCCGACATGATCTTCTCTTTTAAACATGCTTGTGACGTCATCAATGATAATTATACGTAATAGAGAGAAATCGAAGATATATTCAGTTAGAAGAGTTTCTAGTGATATTTTATGTCTGTAATTTTCATAATATAAACCAGAGATAAAGCTAAAATCGACATGTTTCTGAGTAAAATATGACATCATGCTGCTCATTGTGACGTCATATCGATCAGAGGAATTTGATCGCTGTGAGTTGCCTTATCATACCCGCGTAGAAAGTTCTGAATGCTTCTGTCAATTAAGTTTCACGCCTTTTCACGTGCTAGACACTAATGAGGAGCTTGTGAAAACACTCTGAGCCCCCAAATCACTTAGAAATTAACGAAAGTAATAGGCAGACAGAATTTTGTCAGGCCTCACCGCACTTGACTTGAGTACAAGTTCGGTGTCATGTTTGACGTCTGCAATTCCTTGAAGAGTTCATTGATAGGAAGAATGTGTTTAGTTAAGAAACGTTTGGCACAATTCTTGTGGATTTTGTTTAGTTATTCAATTTAAAGAAGTTATTAACAGGTTGGGCACACTTACCGCATTGAGGAATGATTATGCTAAACGGGATCTATTCCCTTATTTCATATCAGGCACATAATTTTCAAATTCCGTTTTCTCTAGGAATATTAACCATTTACCTATCTCAATAGGTAATTTAGCATAACCAATTCTAAAATTACAATATGTCTTACATAATTTTGATGGCAAAATCAATAAATACTTTTCAAAATCCAGTGATTTTTTGAAAATCCTATAATTTAAACGTTTTGGAGAATTTTGTACCTTGCTATACCATGATTGCTTTAATTGTTCTAATAAAATATTGTATACTTTAGATTTTAGTATCTTCCAAGTTCCCCATATACCATTAAGTTTGGTGTTAAAGCTCTCAAGTTCAATATATGTTTTCAAAATTTTAAATGTAATTTCTCAAGGAGATTAGTGTTATGAAAACCAAAAATTTCGCATCCATAAAATAATATTGGTTTAATTATTTTATCGAACATGTCTTTTTACAGTCAATTGCTAGATTATGGGTTCTGCACTTCCCAATAAACCGTACATTGCTTTTGTAGCTTTATTGAACAATTCTTTAACATAGAGATTATAAGATTTGTTTTTACAAAAAGTAACACCAAGATATTTAAAGTTGTTAACAATTTATAATTGGGAACCTTCAAATGTAAAACAGATGGTTTGATTACCTGTACCAAATATTACAACTTTAGTTTTTTACTGTTAACCTTAAGACGCCACTCTTTACAATATCTAGAAAAAACATTGAGTAAGTGTTGAAAGTCTTCTGGATTTTCTGACAAAAAGATAGTATCATCTGCATACAATAAGACAAAAAGATTTAAATAAAGATTAAGTTCTGTCTTAATGTTCTCAGACAGGCGTGACAAACCTCTGACACTGTTTGTATATAGATACTCCTCAAGATCATTTAAATATAGTGGAAATAAAAAAGGTGATACATGTTCCCCTTGTCTTACTCCAACTGTACATTTGAAAAATTCAGAACTTAATCCATTAACCAAAACTTCTGACTTAATACCTTTGTACATATAAATGATAATTTTAAAACATTTTCATTTTCCTTTCTATGAAAAAACACTTTTTTTTCAATTGCTTCTAAGTCTATTTCATCAACAGCCCAACCAAATTTACTGTTATTCTAAGCAATGTTACAAAATTGTGATAGAGAATCAGCAACATCGATAAAATCTCTCAATGTGGATACTCTACTATTAAAGTCACGTAATAAACATATACAATCATTTTCTTTGGATATGTTATAGATCTCATTCTCAAAATCGTCAAATATTTCAACTGATGAAACTGATGAAAATCTAGAGTTAGATGGCGGTATATACACTGATCCCATCACAATGTGTTTCTTAATACTAAATATTTTACCTTCTTTTCTAATCTAATAACATATTGTCACTATTGTTACAATACAAAATACTACAGAATTTGGATTAATAATCTCTTATATAGACTACAATACCACCAGACTTCCGAAATGACAGATTTGATCTATGTTTGCTGAACACACTGAAATTTGGATTATCAATATTACCAGATGTATCTGTTTTGTCTCTTTGATGCAGATTATGTCATATTTGCTTTAATTTGTTATACTTTCATGTTAAATACTGAAATCTGATTGGTTAAGAGGCAGTTCATAATCCTTTCTATTACCCTCAGCGTTAGCAACGCACTTAACAACGGGTAACATTAAAAATTGTTACATGCGCGAAAATTATGCGCGTACGGTTCGCTGTAGAATTCACGTTATTCCTATATGAAAGCAGTAAAATTTTCCTAAAAATTAAGACATTCAGTATAACAAAAAAAATAGTGCCTGTTTGGGAGGATAACAGTTGAAATTGACACCCCTCGAAAACCATTGTAAACTTCCGCTTCGCGTCGGTTGACAATGGTTTTCTCGGGGTGTCAATTTCAACTGTTACCCTCCCAAACAGGCACTATTTATATAATAACATCAACAAACTCAGGATCTCTGATCTTAGACGCAAGACCGCAAACTTTAATAGAAATAATCCTCGCAAAAGAAGAGTCGGTTGTTTTGTTTTCGTTGTTGTGATCGGCTTCGGCCGATCACATTTGTGTCCATATGAGGCATCCGGCAAATTTAACTATTTGCGCACGCATTGCGCCTTGCACTATTTTATTTACTATGCAATGACAACCTTATTTTAATTTTTAATTAGATGTAGATTACTAAAAAGGTATTCTTATTCGTTTACCCTGAAAAAAAAAAAACATTTATAGAGTTACACACATAAAGATTCAAATCACGTTTTTTTTTCATATATGCGTAGGAATATTAGTCGGAAGTATAATTCGCCTACTAAAAGTAAAGCTCAATCATAAGGTACCATTTTGGAAATCAATAAAACGGTGTTAAATATAGTTCACTGCATGTTGCGTTAATTATATAAACAGAGCTGACCAATGATATTTCATGCCGATCATTCCTTTAAAAAAGGAATACTTGTTTACATTTCCGCTCGGTTGTTCTCTTTGGTATCCCTAACGGCGCGTGGTCGCAAAACAGGTTTCAGGTCGGTTGGCGCTGCACGTGCGGGTTGGCGTGGTCCATATGCGCTTTCCGGGTCAGTGCACTGTGTTGACGCTGGATTGTGGATCGACGAAAAGATGATTTCTGTCCCGTTCACGAAAAGTTTGTCGGCAATCATCACAGCCTTTTTTCCGAGGCGTTTTGCCTCTTTATAATGGGGGTATAACAGTTTTCTGCGGTCATCGATTTCCTTTGTTCATTTATTCCAAATGGTTTTCCAGCAAGTTTGAATGGAGCAGTTTTCCTGACTTTTTCTCTCTTTTTGAATAGGACGAATCTCGCTATGATTGGTCCCTGCACTTTGTTCACTTTTCTATGTATTCGTTGAAATTGTGGCGTTTCCGTAATGTCCATTTCTGATTTAAAGAATTCTCTTAAGACCTCCTCTGTGTTTTCCTCTTGTGTTTCGACGATTCCTTCGAAGATTGGATTCTCTCTCATAGAATGTGTTTGGAGATCTAAATGGCGTTCCTTTAAATTCTCTAACTCCGATTAAACAAGACTAAGCTCTTTAAGGATATTTTCGTTTACATTGTTATTTTACAGACATAATTTTAACAGCCAACACTTCTTTTGTTTGATCTTCATACTGTTTGTTGATAAATATAACACTTTCGTCAACTCCATTGACATTGGCCTTTATGTCTTTTAATTCTGTGTTTACGTTTCGGACATTCTTTTCCAGTTCACTGAGTCTGTGTTCAATAAGGTCCAGTTTATTTAGCTTTGTGGCAACTTGCTCTATGTTTCAAGACATAACTCTCAGAGCTTCCGTGATATCAGTGTGCTGTAATTGGGGGTGTTGTTGTGGTTGATTAGTTGTTGGTTTGGTATGGGGGAAATATACCCAGCGAACTGACTTTGTGGTCCCTGGGGTCCATAGGGGGTTAAAAGGTTTCCTTGGCAATTGTTTACGGGGGTCACCGGTGTGGAATGCTGTGAATTTTGGAAACTAGAACTATTATGACAGATGCTATTGCTACTATTGCTGTTAATAATTTGTGTTTCCATACCGTGTAAACTTGGGACCGTTGATAGTTGAGAATTACTCACATGAACCTTTTGTGTCCTTTCCCCCTAACATTCGATGACTTATTTTTCCTTTTTCTTTTACGTGTGTGTGATTTCACACTCCTACTCCGAAGAAACACATCCTTATACTTATCCAGAAACACATAACAAATTCCGAACAGTATTTTTGGTATAAATTGAAAAACAAAACATAGAAAAATTCCTCTATGAAAATTCAAAGCTGCCACCCTTCCTTACGCATGCGTACCACCAAATCATATTAAACAAAGACTTCAGTAAATCAGACAATTATTTGTCTACCTGCGCAAAAAAGGAAAAATCTGATGTATCAAACAATCAATATACAAAAATACAGTTCATTCTATCGGTAATTCGGTATGATCTTTTGCGTAATGGTTGACTAATGCAATATGAATTGTTGTGATGCTCAACATTTTCTCGAGTCTTTTCAGATTAAACGGAGTTTAATATCGCTAACAAAAATATGTAGGAATATATATATGATTCATTTTGAAAATTAAATTGTACTCTTTATTTGTTTTTGTGCATGTTTTGTCTGTTTTAATTGTTTACAATTTTCTCTTTACTAACCATATTTGAGTGTCAAGCTTCGAATTATAAGCAAGATGCAGAGCTATGTTCACAATTCTATGTTTTTACACAGAGCTGAGGCCATTCTTTTTTTCTTTTTTTACATATCAAATGCTGAATAGAACATACTAATTGAAAAATCTTTGGTTGAATGTATTAAACGTTTGTGATCAAAAATGACTTTAAAATAGAAGAATTGTGAGCTCTGTATCTTGCTTATAATTCTATGTTTGACGCTGTAATTTTGGTTGTTTATTAGGAATGTCTCGCTTAATTAAATACTTAAACAAAAAATTATAAGGATGATATGAAGTCTTTGCGCTTAACTTTTTTTACTACAAGCCCATAGGGCAAGTGAGGTTACAAAATCTGGTAGCCCAAACAAACTTTTATTTGCCCAAATCAAGAACAATAAAAATAACTCGACAAAAAATAACTTTTTATTGAGTAATGCATTGAAAGTTAGCACTGCACTACAAGAGCTCGAGCTCTCTTTCAACTTCTAGCTCGGTCATTTCATTGTCAGATTCTTCAGAATCCTCAAAGTCATATTCCTCTTCCAGTTCTTCATCATTCCTTTCATCCTATAAATATAAAAACAAAGGTTGTCAACTTTTTCTGAAGTGTAAGTAAATGTCTAAACAATATGTAAAACATAATAAAGGTAAAATATGAATACCTCCTCTCCTGGATTTACTGATGGGGTGACTACTCCAGCATCACCATGATCAGGAATCACACAATGCTGTTCAGCAAAAGCATCTGCCTCTTCAATGTGAACTTTATCACTATGATCAGCCAGAACCTCATCAACATGAACCTCATTAGGAACCACATCTACCACAACATTAAAAACCAAAGGGGTAAACTGATTGTTCAACATGCTCAACAAGTCTTCAAATAAAAAAATCTGTACAAACTTGAATATGATCTCTGATTTTATAAATCTTAAATTAGCTTACTGATTGCAAAATATGCCTTTGATTTATCTGTTGAGCATGATTCTTAATCTTTAAATTTGGCACAATTCTTCTTTTTCTTCCAGAAGGAGTTTTCTACAAGAATATTCAATGCCTTTTGTCATATAATAAATATTTTCATATGCTTTAGTAAATATCTTTACTAATGACTAAAAATATAACTAATATCCAACACTGTATATATTCATCTGGGTCAAAATATTCATCATTTGGAGACTGCATTTGGACAGTAAGCAGGTCGTTCAAAGTGAAATTCTTCATTCTCCCTCTTCGTTTCCCTTAAGTCAACTTCATAGCTGAAAATGTGGTTTCAGTCTTCACTAATGTTGATGGGAGTGTCCTTATCATGTCAACAAGAAGGAAGACATTCTTTAATCCATATCCTGACAGCTTCTGCTAAATAGATTTCCATGTCTGTGTTTCCAGGGCATCACCAAATCTGCCAGAGCACAGCAGTTTTATTTATTCACATAACACACAATTTTAATTACCTAACTTTGGTAATATTAAGAGTTAACTTACCTTTCATGAATAAGCACTTTCATCAACTCCCATTTATTAAGTATATCCCCAGATTCAACTGACAGGAAATGTTTGAAATGTGTTGCTAAAAATTCCATCTCTTTGACACCAAACTCTGAAAAACAGTGCTAGTTAATTGTCCGCACAAAAAATATCTCTTCATAAATGCTTAACTCCAAAGTTATAAAAAAATTCATTTTAAAATACAAATACAAATCATATAATCAACTTAATCTGAAACTAATTAAAATCTAAAATGAATCTGAAACTAAGAACAATTTTAGAACTCAAGAAAAGAATGGGGTTCAGGCAACTTCAATAAACTAAAACAAAAGTAACCAACAATAGTAAATAATAACCAGCTATACTATCCTCTCCTTTACTGGACCAATTATTGAATGCAGCCAGAGCAGTTGCCTGCACAACAGGTGTCTGAGGAAACTGAGAATTTAGGGCAGATATGACATTATCTAAAAGTTTTTGGGCTCTTGGATTGGGCTTTTGTCCAAGTAATTTCATTCCTTGATAAGTGCCAAGTGTGACAATGTATTTCACTGATTGCACATCCCTGCAGTAAAATATTTTAGAATTTATTTTTTTTTCATTTAAAACAATTTTTGGTCAATCATGACATAGCTATTAAATAAAATACCTGGTAGCCATATTAGTTAGTAATGTTTTTGTGGCTGCAACTCTTGTAAAGGCATCTGCTAGGGAAATTTAAGACTTCTGTAGATATAGTGAGAGCTTCATCAGATGTCCAATCAGCTCCTTTAAAAATGAGTTAGTAATATAAGTATAATGAGATTGTGTTAGCATATCCGACAAAAGGATGCATCTTAATAAGATTCTTATAATAACCTTTTTATTTTATATTACCTTCAAGGTAAAAATAAAAGCAATGACCTGTCCATCACTCATTAACGTTGCTAGTCCCTCAGTTTTGGCATTCTTGTGGGGTGAATTTTCAAGTTGAATGAAAAGTTATAACACACATAATAAATGTGGATAACAGAAAAGAAAAGTACAAAGTAAGATTGATCATTTTTTGAAATGTTTGTAATTGATACCTTTTACAAAGGCATTTATTGCTCTCTGTAAGTGAGGTAGCCATCTGGTTCCTCCGACTCGTTTTGGTAGAATAATAGTCTGTTGAAGAGACTGAAAGCTAATCTTTAAAGCTTTCTTCTGTGTCAGACTTCTGTATAGGTAATACAGTCCACTCAGTGATGTCATGGTCTTAGGGCTAGCAGTTTTAATAAAAAAAAGTTGCAATTTATTATTTACCAATCATATGATTTTTCCATCAAATCAATCATAAAATAACTATTTATTTCATTAAATATTACCTTGCATGTTTGAAGCACCATCGGAACAAAATCAAATCAGCTTTTCCTGGAATACCTGAGAAAGGTCGAAGTTCTCAAACGTTTCCCCTTTATGAGAATGAATGTCTTTGGCTGATGTTGAACTAGGACTACCAATACACAAGAAAAAATCTTCTACCTTCCCATTGTTGCAAATCCGGACATATATATTCTCCAACTCTTCATCAGTAAAATCAGCGGCACTATCACATGTCAGACTAAATGAATTGGCCTTCCGAAGCTTCTCACAAACTTTTGTTCGAGTCACTGATGCAATACTGTGAACAAACATTGCAGCTGATTTGTCATTAAGACAGTTACTGCCTACATCTAGTCCTTTCCCTTTATCTAGCATACACAAAAATGTGTAGTCCCTAAAACTTATGTGATGTTTTGCAATTGCATGGGCATTCCTAAATTTAATAACTTAACGTTCATAATCGGCTTTGTGTAACTGTTTTAAACACTTAGCTGCTTCGCTCAAAGGTGTACTATGTGTGTCTGATGTTGCTTTCGGTTTGAACTTGGCTGTGAAATGTTTGTGCCACTTGCTCTTTCATGTTCTCTAACTGAGTCTATTCTGAAGTGATCAGTTCCGGAGACAAACTTGCAGTTTGCCACGTTTTCATTCTTGCACCAGGTGCAGTATATCAATCCATCTACGAAATCTAGCCATGGTCGGTGTAATGAAGAATGACCCCCGTAGAATAATGACCGGGGGTCATTTTTCGACGTAGAATAATGACCCCCCTTGCTGAAGAATAATTGGATTTTTCTAAAGAAAATGACCCCCGTAGAAAAATAACCCCCACTGTTAACAAGAATAGAAAATGGATGCCGCATATCCAAGATACGACTTTGAAATAACTTGAATTTTCACTCTGTTCAACTGCAACTGATTTTGAAGTTATAAACACCGAACTTAACGTAAATAAATCGCTGTATATAGTTTTCCATATCCGTAGCACACACAAAATACCCTTACATTGCCACAAATTGATTGTTAACAGTTACGTCACTTCTCTCGTCGACATATGGAGGGAAATGACGCAAAGAAAGAAAAAACAAATTCATACACAATGAGGATATTATGTGATAATTAACGAACAATAATCATATAATAATAATTGTTGTAATAATATAAGCAATATTCATTGATGAATGAATTGTCAATCGAAGAATGATACATGTAATTTTTTTATGGAAAAAGACTACATACGAATATGAATACTTCCTTTATAAATTTCTGGGGGAAAGTGATTTTTAAAAAATCATTCTTCATCAGGGTTTTTTTTTCTTCTACGTAAATCATGAACATCTATATTATTAACATTTGTTGTAATGTTGTATTTGTGATCATGAATAGACTTTATTCTTTTAAAGCAAAAGTGGGAAGAGTACCTGACTATAGTAAATCTTAATAGATAATAAACATTGATCGATTATAATAAGATGTTTCTAAAAGCGTTGATAAGGGGTTCGGTCTCATATTAGGGGTTTATATCTCCCTTGATTTTGATCACACGATCTTTACTGCATCAAAAGTTGTCAATGTTCATACAAACTGTTGATGCATTAATTATCTTGATATTAATTAAAGTATAATAATGATCAAGTAGAACATATTTTCTATTCGAGTACATGCCGATCTTTTCTTTAAAAGGAATACTTTTTTACCTACAGCTTTAACTACAGCGCCTTTGAACTTATACGTACATATGGCATGGAATCCCAATCCCGATTCAAATAAACCTGTGCTAGCCTTGTTCCCTGAGCTACCCATTAAGCACAGGAACCAGGCTAGCTCATGCGCAGGGTGAATTTTCCCATAGCATCCGGTTTAACCTCGCTTATATATTTTCTGCGTTGACCTTAGGGTCCACACAATAAGGCATTGGAAGTCTTAATCCGCTTACTGACAAAAAGAGCGAAATAATCAAAAATAAAACAGGGGCGAATATCCCGTATACAGTGTACATTGTATATGCATATCTGTTTCAGGCCACAATTGACCTTGATTTTGGCTGTTGCTTTTGTCATCTTCTATGGTGGTATCTTCTCTTGCATTATTTTATTTTATGCTAACTTTTTTTTATTTAACTCTGACTTTTACGAACATTCGCACGACGAAACGAATGATCGAATGAGCGTCGCTCGTTCTATCGCAATGGCACACGTTCAATCGTCCGATCATCCGGTCTTCGTGCGACCCTAACTCATTATCTTACAACACTCGCTTTCATTGTACAACAGTCGCATATAGACGCAGGATATATCGCAAGATTCAATGCGTTTACATCGCACAACGGTCGCTCTAAATCGTGCAAGTAAGAGTATTTTTTCATATGCTATTATTTTGGCAACAGTTTTCTAACCATATCTAATTTTTTCATTCCCACGAATATTTTGTCGCTTCTGCTCGTGCGCTAATTGTAAAAGGAGCTTAAATGAATTAAAATTTATATGCATTACCATTTCAAATGTAACTATTTATCAGTTTATCCTTTTTTGCCTTTAGAAAGATTGTGTAGTTTTTTTATATCCGGAATAATCATGTACATGTATTTCAACTCTCAATATAGATCTAATATAGTTTGAGTAATCAATTTTTGTTCAAACATGTACCTAGCATTTTGCGAGGTTATAGACACTTAAATTCCAATTGCTTCTTGTTGATTATTTCTGCAAACTAACGACTTACAATCTTGTGCGCCAAATCGTTTACTGTTTGAGTACAGTTTGTGTACAGTTAAGGCTGCGACCGAGTTATAATGCTATTTGACGTTTATCCTGATGACGTCAATTTGTTTGTGACATATATCTAATAGAATAAGGTCGAAAATTCGATAAATTCAATTGTCTTGTCATTTTGATCTAGGAAGAAAGGAAGACTTCTTTTAGCACCGGATTTTGGCCTTTTACGGTCGCTTCTGTTGCGTTTATATCTTAACCTAATATCACTTCTCCAACAATTATTAAGATTTCTGAATGTAATACAATAAGCTTATTCTATGTTTTTCTCCTTAAAATTTTCGAAAAAAGGAGAATTCTACCCTTGATCAAACATACGATTGATATTATATATGCATGAGAAGTGGAGCTGACATTATCAGAATGGTACTAAAATTAGACTAGCATGAATAACAATGCCATGTATAAAAAATTATGTAACCACTCTTTCACCATAACCCTATCTATTCTATTTGGTACAAGTATACTATTTACTATGGTCTCAACAATTAGCCCACGCAGGTGTAAGTACAGAAGACATTAAATCAATACTTGACAACGTATTCGAAAACATTGTCCTATTTAGCATACATGTAACATGCTACCTTACACCTCACGTGATAGAATTTTGCATTCACAAAGTTACCTGAGGTGAGAAATCACGTGGTGAATTAAAATATTCAACATACACCAACCCTTGATTACAACAGGGAAAGCGAAAGTAAGAAGAAGCAGTTTTTTCTCATGTAAACCATGAACGCATGTTTTTCTTTTAATCTCCTTTAAACCACTGTTGAACCGAGAGCAATAGACAAACATGTGCTGACTATGTAAGAAGTCAGTATATAAAAGTTGGCGTCCTCATTATTGTATGAAGATTCAAGAAATCGTGATGATTCCCGCCTATGAAAACAAATATCGCACTTGTTAACATACTTTTATTTAAAGAAATTACGTTAAGTTGCAGTGTATATGTTGACCATATTTGCAGTTGAAAAAAAAATCTCCTTTTAAAAGTTTATTTTTTGGCAAATATCGCATGTCCTTAAGTGCAGTCAACCTTTGTGAAAAAAAGGGTGAAAAAATTTTTGTAAAATAATTTTGTTACGTATCATTTTTTCTTATACATTCAATTAACAATAGTCTATAACATGTAAATTTAGTGTTCAAATTTAATAACCTATCTTGAATTGAAACTGTAATTAGTAAACTCATGCGATTTTCACACAAGCCATTTTTGAGAAGTAAATTATAATTAACAATTATTTTCAATTAAGGGTACTAGTATGTTAAAGTTATGAACAAAGACCAATGTTTTGACATTTTCATACATTGCTTATTTTATAGTAAAGAAAAAAGGTCCATTCTGTATTCTTTGTTTCATTTTTTTATTAAGTAGTTTTTTTCTGTCTAAAAAAACAATATTGTCGACATATAACAACATTATTTTGGGTTTTTTTCAGTTCAATAAGGAAAGAGGCATCAGCGATGATAGTATATACTTCAGAAAAAATCCTACCATATCTGATACCATGCATTGTGTTTTATACGTTGCATCTGCCGATCAAGATCTCAAAGAAGATAGGTCTATACTAAAACGGTTGCAAATACATTTGCGTGATAAGAGTAAGTATCGTAGTATATTTTAAATGTTTGTCGTTCAAATTTCTGTCATATTATTGAATAAACAAAAAATAATCATTATGAGTCCGACCTTTTTTTAACCCTTCTTTTCATCCGGTTCTTTTCATGCTTTCTAAATTGGGGGTTTAGTATTTCTGTTTTGGAATAAATGACGAATATATCATGTAAAAGTTTGATTAAAGCCTGTGAGGGATCAATGAAATATAAACTTTAAGGTTTATGCATACTGAGAACTAAACTGAGATAATATTTGTACGTAATTAATAACAATCCATAAACATTATAAAAAACATATAATTGATTTCTTGATTATAAATTATCCTTTTGTCCTCCGCATTATATTATTCCTATGCTGATTATTGAAGCATGAAGAAATTAATTTACAAGTATTTTGTTTTTCTAATTGACATTTTATTATAACATACTTGACATGAATTCTTTTTTTGAAGCAATAGACAATTTTCTAAAGAAAATTCATCAGAAACATCATCTTCGCTAGTTAAGGGTTTTCGGTCCACTTTGCTCCCCATAAACCCTTGGCGGATTTCATTACGAAAACTCGGTGACAAGCTCCGTTTTATGATTGGCTGCAGCTGCGAGCGGCTGATCCAATCGCAGTGCTTGTAAATATAAACTTTAAAAGAAAACACATGTGTGATCTTTGGTAAAACATTCGGTGATTTTAACAAGTTGAGACACAAGGTCTTGAGTACAGTGCCTCCCCAACGATGGTCTAACCAATTTTACATGTAAAAACCTATATATTTAACTGTGATTGAACATAGTTCTACAAACTTGTCAAGGCTCGCGTGATAGCATGGGAAGTAAACATGGCGAATGTAGAAGTTGCCTATCCCATTAGTAAATACGTTCCTGCTTATGGTTATTATTTTTGAAGGTTCAATGAGCTGTGTTTTATTTAATTTCTTTTGTCCGCAATATTCACGACAACGATACCTGGTTTTATGGCATGAAAGCTTTCATATAAATCGACGACTTTTTCCACTCCCAGTACAGGTCCTTACAAAACGCCATGAAATGAACATCCCGTGCTTTCCCTAGGTTATAACTTAATTCGTATTTAATCACTGTTAATAGCATCGTTAATCATGTTCCGATATTCAGTAGTCAACATGTTTTCGAGTTGTATTAATGCCATGATGTGCATTTAATTCGTTGTTGATTTCGATTAAAATGTATATATGCAAGAGGCGCTGTAAGCTTTCTGTCTTACGGATCCAATTGAGGGTCAGCTCAAACTAAGTGATCACAAGAACAGTATTTCTTTCTCAAGCGGTTTTATTAAGCGTGATCGTATAGATACAACAATTAAAAGTAGCCGAAATCAAGAGTCTCAGAATCTATCTAAGCGGAATCTATCTGCTCAACATCATTCTACATGGGTATATATAACATTTTACATATGATGGACTGTTCTGACTAGTTCGGCCCATATACGACGATCATGAGTGAACATTTAGTGTTCAAAATTAAGATTGATATTTTATTCCTAAATAAAGTAATAAAACCGTCAAAACTGCCAATCAAAGAGTCTGGATGCAGGATTTGAGTCTCCGAGTCCTGGGTCTCGGATTCCCCCACCTAGTATGAGGCATCACTTACTCATAATACGTTCATTCATACATGGCATAAAAGGTTACAAAGGTTAATATATAGAATACACAATACATGACTCAATATAGAGTACTAGCGCTATCGTTGCAGACACAGAATCCCCAAATATGACACTTATTTTTAAACTCTCAATTTGGATATTATCATGCCCGTATTATTCACCTGGTTTTATAACATAATTTAGGAATACTACGCAGTGCTACAAGATTCACAGAGTTCATTCTGTTAATTATCCCTAACACCATTCAGTGCGCAGCACTTAGGTTCACATAAATATCATAGTGACCATTATGTAATACTAGCAAATCAAGGTCATAGCATGGCTATCTGTTTACATACGTCCCCCACACAAAAGAAATATCCCGAAGGGAGATTTCTCATGCCTGGCGCCCGGAATAGGAAAGCGTCCTTGATCTACCCTTGATCAGACTAACTTTCTAGTGACATACCAGTCAGAACATCTATGTTAAGAGATAGTAATAAGTGACATGTTTACACCTCCGGCTTGGAACATCATTCATCTACAAAAACAAATCTATAACCAGGATGTATACATGTACATAAAATCAGATAGCTTGATTATATCGCATTACAATCATGAAAACAATAATGAATAAAGTTTGACAATAATGACCAATATGAAATAACCATAGTTGAATATAATCGTAATTCATCATCAAAGTAATACTAAGTATGGTTAAGCTTAATGTCACATATATATACAGAGTCAAGGCATGCTTGTAAGTTCACAAAATATCTTTTTCTTCTTATGGGTGAGGTTAGCGTCATAGGTTCGGAGTCCATCGGTTTCTTCCTAAAGTTCTCCAGAGTGAATCACCAAATACAAGATTTATATTTGCAAAAGATAACGCACATTTCTACTTTAACACATTTCACATTTTTAATTTTCGCAAAATTTCACAATCCTTTCATAAGGAATATACAACTTCTTCGCGGCTGTAGCTTAATTATTCATCCATCATCGGCACCCGTGGATAGATGGTCGGCGCGGATGGCGAGGTGACTTCTCGCGGACCGTCTCCTGCGTTCCTCTGTTGCGTAGACATCGCGGCCTTCTCTTCCAGGTATGTTCGTGTCAGCTCTGGGTCCGGTCTATAGTATTTGGTCCATGGAGATTCTTCATTTTTCTTCTCTCCAAGTAATTGTTGTGCTAGTTTGGTCGGAATTGTCCCCGTGTTACTGGTCAATTTGCGAGTTTCGAGTCTTCCGCTCCGTC